>CM053621.1:662438-708404 GCA_028646535.1 Procyon lotor | reverse complement strand
GGCCCTAAGTGCCGGTGCCCACCGCCAGACACAGGGCTTGCCCCCCAGGTGCATCCTCTCCTGGCCCCCTTGCCACTCCCCCGCCTCCCTGCACATGATGTCACCGAGGTCTGCACCCCCGGGGCTGTCTGTGGCACCTGGAACCCAAAGGGCCCCAAGCTGGGCTCCTGCCACCCCTGATCCCACAAACCTGCAGCCCCCAGCAGCCCCAGGGTGCTGTCTGTCACCAGCTGCCCAGCCTCAAGGCTGGGGTCGCCCTTGACCTGCCCCATTTTCCCCGCCCTCAAGCACGAGTCCCAGGCCTCCCTCCACGTGCCAGCCCCTCTCCTCTTCGGCAACCAGGCCACCAAGTTTCTTCCCCCCAGATCCGGCCAGGAGCCAGCGAGCCGAGTCCCCGTGGGTCCTGCCCTCTCCAAACTTTGTGCACACCCTGCGATCCACCAGTAGACGGGAGTGCAAGCCCACCCCAGTCCTAAAACGCTTCCCATCTCACCCACCACACACACCCCCCCGCAGGATAAAGAATTCCTTGTGGGACCCCCCTTCCCTGTCCTACCCTGGCCCTTCCGAACCACTCCGGGCCCTCCTCCCTAACTGCGTCCCTTGCCATCACTCTCCCGATGCTCCCAGGGCCCGCCAGGATGTTGCCTCCTCCAGGAAGGCTGCCCTGACCAGTGAGAAAACACGAGGGCCCCTCCTCTCCCGCCCAGCTGTGCGAATCTCACGGTGCCACAGGCCTCCTTCACGGAGCCACCTCCTTCCTGGCCTGTCAGCCCTGGAGGCACCTCAGGGCATTGAGTGCATTCCCCGAGAAGGCACAACTGCGGTGAGTCAGCCTCCCCAGGTGGGAGCTGGCGGGCGGGCCGGGGAAGCGGCGGACGCAGCTGTCGGGCCCTGGCACACAGGGCCCCTGGCCCCCAGGGTTCTGGGCAGCGCGACTTGCCGCCCTGAGGCTGTACCCTCCTGGGGGAGAGGCCACCAGCGACCGAAACCCAACTCGGCTGTGGGGACGCCTGTCCTTGGTCCTGAGCATCTCCAGGGCCTGGTGCCCAGAATGCCAAGACGGGGCGCCCGGGAGTGGGGGTGGGCGTGCGACAATGGGTGTCCTCACAGGATGTCGGGAGGGGCACAGAGAACATGTGTCCACAGAGGGTTCCCGGGGGCCCAGGAGCTCGCTCTGAACACTGCGGAACTGCGGCATGGAGGAGGCACTCCGGCTCCCGGGAAAACCTTCCTGATTCAAATGAAGAGAAGGGCCCCCCTTTGGGCCCCCGTGGTTACTGTCCCCTCTCTCCCAGCCCTGGCACCCCCCACGCCCACCCCCAACAAGAAAGGACCTGTGCACACAGAGTCTTTGCAGGGGACTCTGTCCGGCTGCGAGCCAGGAGCCTGCCCGGGTCTGCGCTCTGCGTGCGGGGATGCAAGGCACAGGGGCTGTCCCCGCAGCCCCGCCAGCTGGGGTAGAAAGCCCCCTCTTAACACATGCTTAGTCACCTGGTTGGGCGAGCAAAGACAGGCACAGCCAGGTCCAAGGGCGCCTGTGGCTCAGCGTGGGCCAGGGTCTGTCCTGCCTGGCCTGCCCCTGCCACGGGGCCGGGGGCCTGGGGCGCCTGGGCCACAGGACATGGGGCCCCGTCGGAGACCGCAGCCAGGTGAGCGCACCATTCCTGCCTGTCTCCCGGCCTGCCCTGAACTCCCGCCCCGCCTGGGTGCAGGTTGGCAGAGGGCCACACAGGATGGGGAGAGCCTCGCAGGTGCCGCAGGTGCGGAGGGAGGCAGCCAGGGGGCTGTGTTTAGAGCAGGGAGGAGGAGAGGTGTGGGGGTCTGGAGGCGGGAAGTGCTACAGGTGCGTGGGAGGCGACGGGCTGGGGGTGTCCGTCTCCTGGTCTGGGGCAGTGAAAGACAACCACTGTCGGGCCTGAGCGGCCCAGGGGCGCAAGGACGCACAGTGGCCGTGGCTCTGGGGTCCTGAGAACCCCTCCCTCGTTTAGATGCAGGGGCTCAGGCTGAGCGAGGGCTCTGGAAATGGCCCCACGGGCGTGCGCACCTGCAGGCATGGGGAGCCAGGGACCTCACGGGGTGTCCCGCTGCGGGAGAGCCCTCGGTGTCTGGCCCTAGCAGACGTGTTCTCCTGTCTGAGAAGGAGACAGAAACGGCCAAGCTCTCCCTGGCCCCCTGCTCGATACACTGGGAAGGGACGGACACCCACATGACCCCGTGCACCTGCCCCGGGGCCTCTTCCGTGGGTTTCCGGGAGCTGGGGGCCAAGCTCGGGGGTGCAGGTTCCTTCTGCACTGTAGTGGGGGACACCAGCCCCACCAACCCAGCCCTTCATCCACTGCTTCTCACGGCGCTCATGACAGTTGGGGTATCTTCCACACTGGCCCCTCCGCCCTTCATGGGCCAGGTCGGAGCAAAAGCACAGCCCCAGCCCCGGGAGGCAGGCACGGTAGGAGGTGTGCCCACTGCCCGGACTGTTCTCGGCCTCTCTCGTAGGGGACAGTGGCGACTTGGTGGTTTGCAACGACTGGCATCCGATGACCATCTTCCTTTCTCGTTTGGGGCAGGAAGACGCCATCAAACCCACAGGTCATGGCACAGGCAAGAAAGTCCCACGACTTGGCTCTTTCTTCTGTTCTAATGTACAAAACCACCCAGTGGGCAGGGACAAGCAAGCTTGAGGACCATGGGCCAGATGCGGAAGGGCACATGGCACCTTCATGTGGCCCCAGGACCTGGCTTGGGACCGCTAGACGGTGCCCTCTATAGTCAGGCCAGGGGCCAAGGAGCCTGGAGGGGGGTTGGGGGGTCCGAGGGATGCCCCATCCCTTTGAGGACTTGCAAAGGGAGCCCCTTGAAGGGGAGGTAGTAGGACCAGTGTCCCAGCCGGGTCACTATACCTGGGAAAGGCTCAGCCTGAGAAAGTGACCCCACCCTACACCCCAGAGAGACGCCGGGTGTGTCCTGGACGGGGCTGGGCGGCCCAGGGACCGCATTACAGCAGGGCCGGAGGGGGAGGTGCGGACACCAGCCTGGGGTGGAGGAGAGGGGGCTGCAGGGTCCTCCCCACCCCACCCCCCGGCGATCTGCATGTGTCCCCTAGGGCCGGAGATGAGACTGCGCTCCTCCTAGGTGAGTCCCCAGCTCAGGAAGACGGGTCCAGGCCCTGCAGCCCCAGATGTTCCTCCTTCCGGGGAATCTTTTCTCCCTTAGTTTCCTTTGATGTGTAAAAGTTCCTAATGTGGATGAAGCCCAATCTATTTTTTTCTTTAGTCGCTTGTGGTCTTGGTGTCCTATCCGCGAAACAATTGCCAGTTCCAGTGCTGTGAGGATTTCCCCCTGCATTTTCTTCTAAGTATTTAACAGTTTTAGCTCCTATGTTTAGTTAGATCTTTTAGTTTTGTATGCGGTGTGAGGTAAGGGTTCCGACTTCATTATTTTGCATGTGAATGTGCTTCTCTGCCGGCCCCTGGACCCCGCACACAGACCTACCTCCTCCAGGCCCATGGCTGGCCTCCAACAGGCACCGGGGGAGCAGAGGGTCCGGCCCCTTCTCCAGGTGGCTCCCAGGCACACTGCCCCTTCCTCATGGGGTGGGCATAGGACCTGCCACGGCTGGCCAGCCTCCCCTCATCTGGGTCCTCCACCCACTGACTGCACAAAGCCAACACCCTCCCCAAGCCTCAGTGTCCCCTTTATACCCAGGGGCTGGGTCACTCAAACCCCGCCTCTCCCACTGGGACGACTGCACTTCCAAGACACAGCAGGGTTCCCAGCCCCCTGCAACTATCACTCGAGGTCCCGTCCCACTGCCTGGTCCAACCTCACCCCTGCCGCCCTCCCCCTCTCTCTGCCACGGCCACAGGGGCCTTTCCCTGTCCACCCCACCTCCCAATCCTTCTGCCAGGAAGGATCTTCCCCAAGCCTCCCCAGGACGGCTGGGACCCTGACCTCCTTCAGGACTGTTTGGATGTGACCTCATCAGAGACCTCCCTGCCCGCGCTGTCTAAAGCAGGCCGTGACAACGGCCCCAACGCCTCGTGGCTTTAAACAAGGCCCTTGTTATCTCACTTTCTGTACATCAGGAGCCCGGCCTTGGCGAGGCCCCTGCTCAGTCTCCGGCCCTCATCTGAGGCTTAGGGACTTCCTGCAAACTCGCTGGAGGTTGGCAGCGTCCAGCACCCACCCCCCGCCCGCTATTGAAAGCCTGGGGTCCCCACTTTCTTGCTGGCTGTCGTGGGCGGGACGGCATTCTCAGGTGCTAGAGACCACCCCATTGTTCCCTGCGGGCTGTGTGGCTCACTCTGTACCACGCCCGTGTGCTTCCTCGAGGCCAGAGTCCGTGCTGGATAACTGTGTGTGAGATGACGGGCAGAGGGACAGCTAGGAGGCCGTCGCCGGGCACGTGTGTGCCAAGGCGTGAGCTCTAGGAGGCTGTGGGCTGAGGATGTCAGGTGGGGACAAAGCCTTCTGCTCAGCCCCTGCCCCCCAACCTATCCTCCACCTAAATGCCCCCTTCTTCACCAGTCTTGATTCTCTCCCTGGCATGAGGGCCACTTTCCCCTAGGAGGACAGTTCCCTCCGCTGGCTGGGACTTGCAACCAGGGCCAAGGGGCCACACCTCCCCACCTCTAGGTATCCCCTTGCCACACATAAAGACAGGTCCTGGTCTTACGTCTCCTCCTCCACAACCTTCTGTGGCTCCCGTGGCCCATGGGGTCAGGCCTAGGCCACACATTGGTCGGCCTCCCCAAACTACGCCCCTTGTTACCCCCCAGGTCACCCCTATGTGGCCTGCCCTGCTCTCTCCCTGCCCCATCTGCACGGAGCCCACGGAGGCCCCTGGTCCTCCTCTCCATCCTCCAGCAGTGGCCACCACCTCTCAGCGACCACCGCCGCGTGTCGGGTGCCTTCCCCACACGGCCCTGTGCAAACCTGCTGGCATCTGCAGGGGAAATCTGGGACCCAAGCCCATGCTCCTGGGCAGGAAGCCAGCTTATTAAAGATCGTCAGCAGCCATGTGCTGTGCGGCAGGCTCACCTGGGGTTCCTGTTAACACACCCTCCCACTCCCAGGGCGCTGCTGGGGAATCTGGGCCGGGGCCCCAGAGAGCAGGTGTCTCAGATAAGCCCCCGATGGGCCGTCCCCCTGAGGTGGAAGGCTGCAGCTGCCTGGCGGGGGAGGGGCCCAGGGCGCAGCATCCCCAGGCCAGGCCCACGCTGGGACTGGGTCACTGTGGGGATCCAGGAGCGGGCAGGCCCTCTGGAGCTCAGAGGCTGGCAGAGACCTGGGACGCTCACGTTCTGCTTAAGGGGGCCAGGCGCTCTGGCGTTTGTCACCTGGGACCGCGGTCACTATAGCCAAGCGCTATGGGCCACTGCTGACCGGGAGGTGTCCTAGGCAGAAGCCCCAACCCAGCCCAGCCACTGCACCCAGGACGCCCCCGCCCCCACGTCGAGGCTTGTGAGACGCCCTCGTTTTACTGCCCCAAGTAACAGGACGGCTGGGAGCCCACGGAATGTATGCGCGGCGGCCGCTGGACGCGGGACCGACCCATGGTTCCTGCCCCTGTGGAAGCAGCAACCTCAGCCGTTCCAACTAGGGGGCTCGGGGGGAGGACGGAGGGAGGGGAAAGGAGGGAAGGGGTGCAAGTTGCATCGGCTGTCCAGCGTCCCCCACCCCACGCCGTGGTGCCTGGGCCGCGATGCCCTGGCACCGGCGGCTGCCCGGAGTGGGGGTGGGGGGACCCCTACGGCTGCCTAACCCCAAGGCGCCCACGGGCGGAGCTGGCTGACCTTGGAAGGCGCCCGCTCCCCCACCGTGGGCTGGAGCTCGGGCGGCGAGAGGGGCCCGACGGGGAGGCGCCGGGAGAGGCCGGGAGGGACCAGTATTCGCTCCGGGCCGCCCCGCCCCTCCGCTCCTCTCCCCTCCCCCACCCCGCCCGCCCACAGCCCCGACGCCCCGCCCCCACCCCGGCCAGCCCCCGGGTTAGGGAGTGTCCGCACTTCTCCTCCCGTCGGTCAGGCCGGCACTCGGCCTCCTGTACCGGGTCAACTCATTGGGCGGCTTCGACGGACGCCCCGCCCAGGGCCCCGAACTGGCCAATCGCAAGGGGTTTCACAGTCCGCCGTGCTCCGGGGACTGTCACCGTGCTGCGACGCTTCAGGGTATCCTTAGGCCTCAGTGGTCTTTTCCCTGCGGCCCCTGGCCCCAGCCCCAAGGAGACCTCCGGGACCCGTGTCCGAAGAGCTGCCCGCGCGGCATCCGGGGAGCCCTTGGAGATCTCGGCCTTCCCATACCCTCGCTGCCCGCCGGCGTGTCCTCGAGTGGACGCACGCATCGCGAGGGGGAGTTTGCAGACGCTCCCTCCGATCGGGGACGCGGCTCCTTTAAGGGCGCAGGTGTCCGCAGCGCCGCCTGACTGGAAAGCCGCACCCGGACCAGGCTCCCGGGCCGGGCCCGGGGCGCGGGCGCGCGGCAGCAGGACGCGGGCGGCGGGCGGCGCGCGGGGGCGCAGGAGGTGCGGGGCGCGGGGGCGGCGCCGGCGGGGCGCGGGGCAGGCGCGCGATGGGCAGCCCTCGCAGGCCCCGCCCCGCCCCGCCCGCCGGGGTCCTCGGAGCGCTCGGGCTGCGCGCGGAGCGGGCTCGGGAGGGAAGTCCCGAGACAAAGGGAGCGCCGCCGCCGCCTCGTCCGCCTCGCTCGCCGGGCCGCGGCCGCCCGAGGTGAGCGCGGGAGGCGCGGGCAGGCGGCGGGGGGCGCGGGCAGGCGGCGGGGGGCGCGGGCGGGGGCCGGCCTCGGGGCGCAGGGGCCTCCGTCGCCGTCGGGCCCGGGCCGGGCGGGCGCCTCCTCCTCCCCGACCCCCGGCCCAGCCCGCCCCGCGCACCCCCGCTCCGGGCAGGGCCCCCGCGCCCCGGGGACCGGTCCGCCTCGGAGCCGCGGCCGTGCGGCGTCCCCCCCGCCCCCGTCCCCAGGCCCGCCGGCCTCGGGCCCGCCCCCGCCGGGCCTGGTGGGGGTCGCGGCCGGCCGGTCCCTCGAGCCCCCGCCGCGCGCCCGTTCGGGAGCGGGGAGAACGGCCCTCTGGCGCGCGCTCGGCGGCGTCCCCGAGCTGCTGCTGGCAGCGGCCGCTGTTGACAGGGACGCGAGCCTGGGCCGCCCCGCCGCCGGGGCTCTCCTCCGCCCCAGGGAAATTCGTTTCCGGGGTCACGGTCTGCACACAGACCTGTGGCGCTTGCCGGCCGGGGAGACCGTGCACGGCAGGGAGAGTTGAAAGTGGCGGATTGCAACCGCGCTGGCTCGTCTGGCGGGGGGTGGGGGCGGTGGGGGGTGGTCTAGAGACCGAAACAGTCTGAGTTTTCTCTTGCCTCTCAAGAGCGCCGCGTGCACTTGGTGGGACCCCGGACGCGAGCGCCGCAGGGAGACTTCTCCCAGGAGGTTGCTCTGTATCGATTGAGCGGAGGTCGGGCCTGGTAGTTACGTGAGTAGGAGGGAGGAAACGGAACGGTTAGCCGGGCTCCCGATCCCGGCCTGCAGTCGCCCCGGAATCACGGCCGTACCTGGTTCGTTTAGTGTAGTTTGAAAATACACTTATTTTCTGGGTTGGACCAGTTGGCCACAGACTGTTTCATTTTGGGGTCTGTAGCCCTAAATGTTTCTTGCTATTGAGGGAACTGCTTTTGGATAGAGAACTGACTCCACAGGAAAGGGAAATGGATCCTAACTTGTTCTGCCTTGCTTACGGTCTGTCCTAGGGGCTGTCACCCATTTTACAGATGAGGAATTTGAGGAAGGGGGAGAGAAGCGCCTTGCCCGCAGTCGGGAAGTGGCTCTGGGGTGGGTGCCTTCAGGTAGCAGAGCAGGATGGGAGGAGAGCACCTTCTGGTACAGCCCGGTGTGGGAGCCCTGGAAGGAGGTGGTGGGCAGGCCTCCCACTCTGCCTGTAGTGCGGGCTGGCTCTCCTGGTGCAGAGACCTGTCTGCATCTCATCTCTGCTGCTCTGTAGTGTCTAGTAACTGTCCCCTGCTCCCTCAGTGCCCCTCTGTTAGCTGGGGGAAGGGAGATTGGCCTTGCGGTGGGATTCTGAATGAGTCGTTCCATGTTGTAGTTACAATGTAACAAATGGGCTCCTTTGTCCCAGAGAGCAGGAGGCCAGCGGGAGTGGAAGCGAGTCTTAGAGACCAGGTCTCTGCTTGAGACTGGGCAGGTGTGCACCTGTGGCTCTTGGCCCTGGTGGCAGAAACCCGCTTTGGTGCCCAGTCTGGCCCATTAGCACCCCTGAGGAGGGGGCTGCAGGAACTCTCCCGCTCACGGGACCACCCGTCATTACCGCCCACAAGGTGGGACAAGTCTCAGAGCTAGGATCTGGGACGGGGCCTCTGTAGGCCGCTCTTTCCGGTCTTGGGGCAGAAGAGGTGGCCTGTGGCAGGGTTGTGACACACGGTCAGCAAGCAGACAGCACTCAGGGTCGCCTGGCCTGGGGCTTCAGGAACCTGTTTTGATTCCCGGCCAAGCTCAGATTCACGGGAACCTTGCCTCTCACTTAAAAGAACTGCTTACGACGCCGCTTGTCTCTGGTCACTGAACCTCTGTGCTGGTTACTTCAGCAGAAGCGGCCTGCCAACTTGTGCTGTCTGCTTGGGGGGCCGGGGTGTGCTGTGCCCTCGAGTCTCCGGGGAAGGGCGTCTCCGCCGACCCTGGGGTTGGTGTCGGGCAAGGGTTGGAGAAACACGTGGAGGTGAAGGGTTTTCGGGCCTCAGGGTCACTGCCTGCTTCCCCACCAGAGAACAAGTGCCCCGGCTCCCTGCAGGCTGCCCGCCCGCACCCTGCAGGCCAGGGCCTCACCCTCCGGGTCAGCACCCCCTCCTGCTCTGCTCCCTGGGCCCCGCCTCTGCCCGGACACATGCTCCAGACAGGTGTGCCGTCCTGTGAAGGAGACCCAGGCAGGCGTGCACCCCGGTGGTCCCAGACAGCCGGGGCAGCGTGTGGCGGTCAGGTCTGTGGAGGGGTGGGGACGAAGGGGCGGACCAGAATGCTGGGATCTTGTGGTACTGAGTTGGAGTCTGTTTTGGTCCCAGCAGGGTGTTGTGGAGTTTGTAGGTAATTTTGAGGTCCAGCAAGGTTGGGGCCTTATCACGAGTTGTGTTCTGGGGGCAGATCTGTCACATCATCCTGACGCCGTGCTTCCTGAGTGCCTGTGACTTTTGACTTGGTCGTATGACGATCTCAGTGCACGGTTTTTAACACAGGATGGCATCTGGTTGGTCGGGTGCTTTGTCGTAACTCAGCCAGCTTCCTGAGACCCCACTTCTCGCAGGACACCAGGGACTGCGGTGGCTCTGGGACGGTCATTCCCAGAGCCCTCCTCCCACTTGGCTTTACTTCTCGGGAAGAGAGTTGTCCAAGGGCCTGCCGACCCCTGAGCGCTGGGCCCCACCACGAGTTCCTGACTTGCGGCCCCAGGGCCACACTTGGAGAGTCCAAGGCCATCCTGTGCTGAGCTGTTGGCCTAACCCCTGCTGCAGAGTGTGTGTTGGGCCCTGGGCAGAATGTGTGTTGCTTGGGGACCAGCAGCGGGGTGGCTGCGGGGGGCGGGCAGATGCTGGAGCAAAGAGTATGATTTGGATTGGATTGCCAAGGGGCAGTTGTGGGTCAGCCTGAGTTGGGCTGAGGGGTGTTGCTCGGGAGGAGTTAATGGGAAGGGCAGGAGGACCTTAGCTGGGCTGGAGTTGAGGCTTCGTACCTGCTGGTCGTTCCCAGGTCTGTGTTGAGCCTGGTGGGGGACAGGGGGAGGGGAGCCCGAGTCGGGAAGCATGGCTGGGAGGTTGTTCTTGTGAACCTGGCTGAGAACCCTCGTGGTTGTGGAGAAGCCTGCGTCGTACTTGGGAATCGGGGGGTGGGAGGGGTTGGACCTCTTCCCCCACAGGAGCAGGGGGGGACCTGGTGCCAGCTCCCCACGGGGGGCCTGGAGGGTCTGGAGGGTCCATGTCTTCTTTCAGGAGACTCCCCCTTTGTCGGCTTAAATCCTCGTTGATGGTAAATGCTGGGTTCTGGGGATCTTCACCGCGTCTGTGGACTTCGGGTGAGACTTGCCGGGGGCGCCGGCCTGTTGCGCCCCGCTGGGGAAGCAGCAGCCTGGAGAGTCTGCTCCAGCTGTAGGCAGAGTGTGCACAGGGGGCTGCGGCCCTTGGGGACGGTGGTCTGGAGGTGCTGGGAGGAACGGCGGGGCTTGGAGCAGCCCGCCCCCCGCACGCTCCTGGGACAGGCAGACACGGCGGGGTAGCTTCCCGGGTGCCCCCTGCTGCCACCCCACCTTCTGCTGACTCTCCCAAAGTGAACGGGAGACAGGCCTTGATCCATTTATTGTCACGGAGTGCCGAGGGGTGGGGGGTTGGCTGTGGGATGTGAAAGTGGAAGGGACAGAGGACGCTGCCCGGGGCCCTGGTGAGAGGTGGATCGCCTGGGTGCTGCGGGCTAGGTCTGGTCCAGGGACTTGTCTGTGGTGCAGTTGAACCGCTGTCCGCCCTGGGGCACTTTTCTACTCAGTTGCTTTCCAGAACAAGGGTTATTCTCCTGGTCAGACCTGAATCTAAAGTCTAAGCTGGGGCTTGTTGGCACCCTGCCCCTGTCTCTGCCCTGGCAAAGAGGAGCACCTTGTCGCGGCCATGGGGCCCCCGCCTGTCCTCAGGCAGTGCTCTGGACAGCCCCACCTTGTGCTTGCGTTTCCTACAGAGTCTGACAGTGGGATCGGGCTCCCTGTCACTCTAGCCTGCCGCCATGGGACCCCAGAGGGCAGGATGCGGGTGTGAGCGTCTGCCAGGACTGCTTGGTGGGTCGTCCCTGCACAGCACCTGACAGCTGTGTGGCCCCAGGCCAGTGCCTTGACCTCCCTGCACCTTGGGCTCACCGTGCCATAGAGGCCACCGTGTGTGCCACGGGGCAGGAGGAGCCCGAGGTCTGCCTCTGCTAACCGCACGCTCTGCCTGGTCTCTTCCAGGGACTTTGAACATGTCGGGGATCGCCCTCAGCAGACTCGCCCAGGAGAGGAAAGCGTGGAGAAAGGACCACCCGTTTGTAAGGAAAGCTTTATTTCTGCGCACAGCAGAGTGGATTCGTTTCCCCCAGTGGAAACCGGGAAGTCCCTGTCCAGCCCGGGCCTGTCACGCGCTGTGTGCAGAGGGCCCGGAGGGGTCACAGGATGGTTCTGCGAGCAGCTGTGACGGGATTTGCGGTGCTGATGTGCTTGTGTTTTTGTTTTCTCTCAGGGCTTTGTGGCCGTCCCGACAAAGAATCCCGACGGCACGATGAACCTCATGAACTGGGAGTGTGCCATTCCGGGGAAGAAGGGGGTAAGGGCTGCTCCTCCGGCCGGCCCGTCCCCCTGGTGGGGACCGGGTGACGTGTGACTCCCCCACCCCTGCCCCCTGGGCACTTCTAATTGAGAAGGGGGAACCAGGCCGTGGAAGGGGGTGGGCGCAGCACCCCACCAAACCTGGGGGCCAGACCCCACTGCATCTCTGGGCAAGAGGAGCCCTGAGGGCCTTGGTGTTTGTCCTTCAGGATGTGCCGCGGCTGAGGCAGCCCTGAGCTTGCGCTGCTGGCGTCTTTGAGCCTGGGGCTGCCGCCGACCCTCAGATGCAGTGGCCCAAGCGGGCTGCCTGGGAAAGCCGCGTGTGGCCCGAGTTCACCGGGGCCGATTGGGACCAGTGTGTTGGAAGCATTTGGGAGTGAGGTTCTCCAGCAGCCCCGCATCCAGCTCCTCCTGGGTGGCTCCAAAGCAAAGAGGAGGCCCCTGTGGTATCCCCATTGTTCCCAAGGCCTTGTCGCCTGTTTTCTTCGCCCCCCCAACATGGTTCAGGGTGAGCGTCCGGGAGGTCAGCCTTGCTGCTCCCCAGGAGCCTCCTTTTCCTCTGTTAAGCTGGTGGGGTTAGGACGTGGCTTTGCACGGCGACGTGGTTTGTGTTGGTCTGTTGAGCGACCAGCCCAGCCTTCTCCTTCGCTACAATCATTCTCAGCCCCTCGTGCGTGGCTACGGCCAGTGTGGCCATCTCCCTCCCAGAAGGGGCCGGGGAGGACTGTGGGATCGTGGGGCTGGAGGGAAGGACCTTGTGCAGCAGCGTAGATGGAGATCCCACCCCCCTGTCCTGGGGTCCTGGGGGGCAGCCTATCAGGCCCCTGCTTGTCTTCCCAGAAGCCCAGCTGCAGCCCCACTCCTCCCGGGGCAGGCTCTTTCCAGGCCCCCTTGGGGCCCACAGAGGCACCGACAGCCCTGCGTGGAGACAGCTGGTCTCTGGGCCAGTTTAGGAGTCCACCTCCCTGTTGGGACGGTGCTTAGGGACGTGCCGCAGAGGCTGGCGGCGCCCCTAACTGTGGCTTTGTTTCCCACCAGACTCCCTGGGAAGGAGGCTTGTTTAAGCTACGGATGCTTTTCAAAGACGATTACCCATCTTCCCCCCCAAAATGTAAGTAGAGCGAAGTCTCCCGGAGTCCTGTTGCTCCAGCGTGGCCCAGCGGAGGTCTGCAATCCCGTGATCCCTGGGGGACGACTCCGGGGGCTCCGTCCTGAGCCTGGCTGTGGGCCCGAGCTCATTCGCAGAGCCCGGCTGCGGTCGCTGGGAGGCTCCGGGGCTCACGGTGCCTCCTGGGGAGAAGGGACCACGACCGTGGTCCTCTCCCCAGCCAGCATTGTCTCCGTCACCTGGTGCCGCTGCCCCTGCCAGGGACGGTGCCGTGTGCGGCTCGTGGCCGTGTGCGCTGAGGCCTCCGGGGACGGCTGCGGGCGGCAGGCCGAGGTGTGCGGCACGGTGCCGGCTGGGACCCCAGAGCGCGGCGTCGCGGGCCTCCCCCAGCCCTGCCCGCGGTCAGGTGGTGAGTGCACTCGGGCCTCCGTGTGTGCACGGGCGTCCAGCACAGCCTGTGGCCAGGCTGGGCGTGTGTAAATGTTGACGCCGCGGGTGCTAATTCAGAAGGTGGAAGCACACCTTCCATTCTGAGGGCATCTTCCAGAAGAACTTCCAACGTTAATGATCAGTGAGGTGACTGCCGGGACGGAGACTGTCCGGGGTGCTTCTCTGCTGTTGGAGCAGTTCCTGCTTGCAGGTGCTCGTTTGGTTAAAAGTGAGACAGGGTTTAGTTGCTTGTTTCTGTTCAGCATGATACTGGGATTGTAAGCAAACACAACAAGGAAGAAAAAAAAGTCCCCACAGAAGAGCAGGAAAGGGAGACGGGCTGCAGCTGTTCTTCATGATGTCAGTTTATGAAGGCCGTGGGGTAAAAGATTAACATGCAAAACCCTGTGTTTTGCATGTTAAACGTGCAAAGGAAGTTTTAGCAAAAACTTTTCCTAAAGTTGCTACAAATGAAAGTGTTTAAACCCAACTGTAACAGTAGCATCAGCTACTGTGGAGTCAGTCTGACCCCAGAGGGCAAGACTTCTGGACTGGAGGCCCCGGAGCACTGCTGAGAGGAGCCCGGGGGCCGGGAGAGCCGCTGTGGTGAGGGGCTCCTCCCTGCAAGCCCGGCTGTGGGGTCCGCACTCGCAATCCCAGCACCTTTTTGCGGCCGTGGCCCTCGGAGTGAGGCCCGGGGATGGGGACGCGGGCCCGCAGAGCAGAGTCCAGGCCCACTGCGCGTAGGGTGGCCGGGTTCTCGACAGAAGGAACAGGAGGTGTGGGGAGAGGGTGGTCCAGTTAACGGCCCGGTCCGCAGGGTATCTCAGTGGAAGAAGGGAATCGGCCTTCTAGACGATCCAGACGCCCAGCACCCCGCTGGGGCAGGGTAGGAGTCGGCACCTTCATCGCTTGGGTCGGCTTACGTTTACCCCGCGACGCACAGACAGGGCGCCCCCGGGGGCGGATTGCATGCCGCCCAGGGCCAGGTCCTCGCCGGAAGACAGGTGGGAATGAGGAGGGGAGAAGGCTCCGCGTGTCCCCCAGCACTTACCCTGAGAACCTAAAGGGCATCTACAAGACCAGCGAGGAGACAGAGCACCCTCGGATGGGAAGGCCCTTCACGAGAGAGGCTCTGGTCTCTGCCGGCCGAGGGGAAGGTGCCCGGCTCTGTCACCCGTCGTTTGCAAGCCACACGCAGCCAGAGTGGGAAAGGGCGGAGCAGCAGGAACCCACAGACCTCTCTGGAGTGTCAACTTTGAATATTTCCCTTGGAAAGCCATGTCCTGCGTCTGCAGAAGCTGACCTTGGGCTGTCCGGGCCCGGCTACTGCGTTCAGTGAGGATTCAGAAACGCCCATGTGCTTGCCCAAAGCGTCCGTGAGCAAACTCTTGGGTGGGCAACGGGGGACGGTCCCCAGCCGCGGGAGGGGGGCCCACGGTGCTCACAACACGGCGAGTCTCCGCAGCGTGAAGACACGCGGCCGGAGCTGGAGTCCTCGTGGAAGTCAGCAGCGGGCCCTGGGACGGCTCGGGGAGGGACCTCTCCGGGCAGAGGAAGCCAGCAGTGACCAGAGTCGGGGTCGGGGCCTCAGGGGAAGCGATGCCCCCCCTTCCTTAGATAACAAATGGATCCACCCTCGGAGCCAGTTAAAATTAGGAACTCGCGCTCACCAAGAAGTATGGCCAGAAGAGCAAGAGGCACCCACGGAGTCCGAGAAGGTTCCCGTGAGACGCCCACCGGGTGGGGCTCGAAGTGAAGGAAGGAGCTCGCCCCTGGGGTTTCCAGGGCAGCCACGCCCCCGTAGCGGGATGGCCCCCGTAGCGGGATGGCCCCTGTAGCGGGATGGCCCCTGTAGTGGGATGGCCCCGTAGCGGGATGGCGGGGGAGGCCCCTGTGGGCCAGGTGGGCCTGGCCAGGGGCGTGGAAGCTGCGATCGGTGATCCCGCCGCCTCGGGACAGATGTGCGAGCCTGTTTGCGGGGCTTCTACCTGCGGGCGGCGACCTGCTGCGGGGCACGCGTCCGAGGAGTCCTTGCCAGGGTGCCGCTCGGGGCTGCGGGGTGGTGCCGGCTGTCTGCTGGTTGGGAATTTTAAGCCGCTCTAGACCCGGTGTACTTTTCTGGGTGAAAGTAAATAATGGCTTAAAATAAACGGAAAGGGCGAAGGTACCCAAATAAAGAGAAACAGCCTCAAGCCTCAGCCGTGGGAACGCTGCAGGGTGGGCTCAAGGCAATTTCTTACTCTTCTGTGTTTTACAGTTTCCTACATGTGTTCATTTTTTTAAAAAAAATTAATTTTTGTGTCTTAAAAAAACGTGGAGGGGGACAGCGTGGCGTCCTGCGGGTCTCTCTTTGCAGCATGATGTGTTCTGAAAATGGCCACTTGTTTGGAAGGGCCTCAGCTCCTGCCCTCAGCTGTGCCCCGGACCGTCATCGGCTGCGGCCCGTCCCCACCCTTCCGAGTCTGGGCTGGCTTGGGGGAGGGGGGGGACCGGGGGCGGGGACTTGGGCCCGCACAGGGCTTAGGCCCTGAGTCTGGGGACTGTGAGTGCCCCGCCCCGCCCCCGCTGCCACCTCGCAGCACCGGTTCTTAGCCGCGTGCCTGCTGGCCAACAAGGTGCCACAGAAAGGCGTTCCCTTCCTCCCTGTGCTCCAGGTAAATTTGAGCCACCACTGTTTCACCCGAACGTGTACCCTTCGGGCACAGTGTGCCTGTCCATCCTCGAGGAGGACAAGGACTGGAGGCCAGCCATCACGATTAAGCAGGTACGGGGTGCGGGGGGCTGGCCTCAGCCTTCCTATGGGGCCAGAGGACGGCGGTCTTACTCTGAAGCCGGGGCCGATGTCCTAGGAAAGCTTGCTTTTCTAACTGCTAAGCTCCGTGGTTTTTTTGTCTCTCACACAGATCTTGTTAGGAATACAGGAACTTCTAAATGAACCAAATATCCAGGACCCAGCTCAAGCAGAGGCCTACACGATTTACTGGTTAGTACTGGTCTGGTCCCACTCGCTGTGGCGGCGTGCTTGGGTGGCCCTGAGACTCAAGCCGTGACCGGGAGGCCGAGAGAGGTGGTCAGGGAAGGGTCTGAGGCCGGGACGTGAGCAGGCGGCCCCGTAGGCGGGGGCTCCACATGCAGAGGGCCCGTGGCGGGCAAGACCAGGTGACCAGGGCCGGTGTGGCCACAGCCCTGCTCGCTGGGGGGCAGTCAGGAGGGGAAGGTCAGTGACACGGGCTCCTACTGGTCATTTTGTCCTTGACAAGCCGTGGCCAGGCAAACCAGAGGATGAACTGCAGTTGAGTTCAGAGGGCAGGGCCGCACGCCGTGTCCGTCTGGCTGCCCCTCCCAGGCCCGGATGTGGGTCGTAGGGGAGGGGCACTCCGGGTTTGATCTGGGTCACCCGGCTGCCCTGATGTCCCCACCGGATGCCGGGCGTTCCCTGCTAATCGAAGCCCTTCCCTGCGAAGTACTGTGGTGCCCGCCCCTGTGCTGAGGAACGAGGAGCGACAAGGGTGGACCCGGGCCCAGCTCGGTCGGCAGCAGGGGGAACCCTCGTGCCTGAGCAGTGGCCTCACGGTCGTGGCTCCTGGGTCCCCTGGGCTGGCCGGGTGAGGGGCCTCGTGCCAGCTGGAGGGCTCTGACCCCTCTGCTCCGCGTTGGGAAAGCGGGGACCGACGGGCTAACATGCGGGGGAGAGGCTGGGTAGGGGCGTGTTCCCTCTGGGGGACGTTTCTGGAGCCAGAGCAGTGCTGAGGGTCCAAGCTGAGGTGAGGATCACCTTCCGGCCACTCTGGGCACTGGGAGGGGACGTGTCCAGGGAGCATCTGAGAGAAGTGCCAGGTGGCCCGAGATGCGTTTCTGCCCAAAAAATGGTTTCCGGTCACAGGCCCAGCCCAGTGTCGACCAGGGGCAGCCGGATGCTCCCAGCCAGGGCTGGGCCCCGTCCCCAGTGGGGCGCAGCGGCAGGTCCTGTGATGTTGGCGTGTGTGCACTCACAGCGCTCGTGAGACCCGTCCCCTGGCCCCCGAGCTGGGTGCTGGGCCAGGTCACCGTGACGTTGCCCGCAGCGGTGCGGTGGCCCCAGCCTCGTCGTATACTTGGTCTGGTTTGTGACAGAGCTGAGGAGGTCTCCGGGGCCTTCAGGGAGCTTGCAGGCCCGCTGTGCGCTTTGTCACGGGTCACGTTCACGGTGGCGGATGGTGGCCACGGGCGCCACACTGTCCCCACAAGCAGCCGGCTGACTGGAGGCCGGCCGTGCTGCACTAGCAGGCCCGGCGGGGGGTGTGGCCACTGCCCCCGGGCTGCCCGGTGTCTTCCCTGCTCTCGGGAGTCTCGCCTCCAGTCCTCACACGCCCTCCTTCCCACAGCTTCTCCCGTCAGCGGCCCCATGAAGGCCTGGAAGGCCTCAGCCGCCAGTCCTCGGGCTGCTGCAGGCCGCAGGGCCTCCCCCACTGGACGGCAGGGGTGACCTGGCTGCCTCTGCCCGGGAGCCTGGGGGCCGGGCCGGGCTGCAGACAGGTGTCCCGTGGCCTTGATGCCACAGCTCTGGGCCCGGGCAGGTGACTGCCTGTGTGTGCGGATGCTGGGGCCTGCTGCCAGCAGAGGGGAGTCCCCTCCGGGCCTTTGTCCCTCCACCCCGGGGCCCCTGCGCACCCCGGGGCCTGGGCCACAGTGACCGGAGAGGCGTGCTTGCGGGGAGCTCGGCTTGGAGGGGGCCTGGCTTCCCTGCGGGGAGCACTCCGCACCTCCAGGCGGGTGTCCCCACCCACACCCTGCACCTGGGCTCCGGGAGGGTCCTGTCTCCTGTCGAGCCCTGGGCCGCCCAGGGAAACAGGCCGGAGTCCCGTCCGTCTGTGGCCCACGGTAGTGCCCAGCAGTCTGGGTCTTGTCTCCGGAACGATGGCGGCGGCTTCCACCGCAGACGGCCGTGCCCGCGGGGCGCCCGCTCACCTGTCTCTCTCTTGGCCTCCTCCTCAGCCAAAACAGAGTGGAGTACGAGAAGAGGGTTCGAGCACAAGCCAAGAAGTTCGCGCCTTCATAAGCGGCGACCGCGCGGCAGCGTAAGAAGGAAGGGATTGGTTTGGCAAGAACTTGTTTACAACATTTTTGCAAATCTGACGTCGCTCTGTACAATTACTAGTCACCTGGGAGGGCGGGCGGGCGCCACTTTCCATTTCCGCCGCCGGCACGCAGGCCTCGGCTCGCTGAGCTGCCCGGTTTTTCATACAGGGTCTCTTCCTTCAGTCTTTTGTATTTTTGATTGTTATGTAAAACTTGCTTTTATTTTAATATTGATGTCAGTATTTCAACTGCTGTAAAATTATAAACTTTTATACTTCGATGAGCCCCAGGAGCTAGATCCCTTCGCTCGCGGACGCAGGCATGCTTCCCGCCGTTAGAGCTGCGCGGCCCCCGCCGGCCCCCCGCCCGCCTCGCTCCCCGCAGAACCCAGGTTGTGTTGCTTATGAGCCTCAGATCCAAAGGCAGCCGGCGTCTCGTTTCCGCATCACTTCCTTTGTGTTTATATGGCGTTTTGTCTGTGTTGCTGTTTAGAGTAAATAAACTGTTTATATAAAGGTTTTGTCGCGTTATCGTCATTAAGAGCGTGAGGAGGCAGCCTCGCGTGTCCGGCCCCCCACGCGGCTGCAGGCGCACGGAGCACAGCTCGCTGCCGTGCCGGCCGCGCCTGGACCCGCGTGGCGCCCGGCCTGGGCCTCTGTAAATAGTGCTGTGTGCAAGGACGGCGGGCGTGCGGGGCCTGGCCCCCACCCCAGGTCTTCGGGCTGTGCGGAGAGCGGATGTGCTCAGGTTGGAAGTGGCATCGAGAGCCTTCTAGAGCTGGCATGGGCCGGACCCAGCCCCAGGGAGGACTGGGCGCCAGGAGCTCCCCCTCGTCCTGGCACGTGCTGGCGCCCACCTCGGGGTCCACCCGGCCTCGCCGGCTGCCCTGGGAGCTCCCTGCGCCCGCTGCGCCGGCCCCCACTCTGAGTGCGGGGGGCCAGGCTGAGGCCAGCGTGCACAGGCACCTCCCTCTTTGTGAGGGGCCCTGAGCCCAGTCCGCCTGCAGGGCTCTGCTCACACAGCACCCCGAAACCTAAGCCCACTGCACAGCTTCCCCAAGTCAGCTGCCTGCTCAGTTGAGAAAGAAACAGGTCTGGGCCCCGGCTTAGCCGCCAGGGGCCCTAGATGGAGATGGGTAGGAGCAGCAGGGGTTGGGCCGGGTGAGCACGGTGCCCTGCACCAGCCGACCTCGCTTTCCCCAGCGGCTCACCTGGGGTTCCAGTGCACAGACTGAGCCGGGGTGGGGGGGCTGGTCGCCAGGGCCCTCGGTCAGGAAGGGCATCTGGACGCGGCCCAGCAGCATCCTGGAGGTCGGAGGCGGCGTCCTGCGTGGCTCTGAGGTCCCAGTGCCTTGCTAGCTCACTCAGCTGGACAGAGCTAAAAGTTCGATGTTGGTGATTTGTTTCTAATGCAGAGGGCCTTCCCGGGGCCTCGGCTGGCTTGTGTGTCTGTAGGCTCTCCCAGGATGTCTTATTTTGTAATGACTGAGCGACACTTAGTAATGGCTGCACATGTATATGGTTAATATATATGGAAATTCAATATATTTTCTAGTTGAAGCATTCTAAAGTAATCGATGTTTCTAGCAAATTGTCATGATTTCGACTAATGAAATGTCCTTTTGTGCCACAGTCCTTGGCTTAATAAAGATGTGACTCTTGTAACAGGAGAAGTATGCGGTGTGCCCATCCTGTTTCTGACGTGGGGGACGAGAGTGTGTTCCCAGCATGAGGCGCCTAATGATCAGTAAGGAATTGTGGGCAATACATAAACCACTGTATCTAAGAATCCTCCAATTAAAAGCATTTCCACAAAGTGCTGCCTGCAGGGTGTGTCCTTTTCCCGCCCCCACCCCCCAGCCCTGGGCCCGGGGCGACCCCTGCTACCTCCCTCCCCTCTCCCCCTCAGACTCTCAGGGTCTCTGCCCGAGGGGGGGGGGCGAGGGCTGGTGACCCTGGAGCCAGGGTAGAACGTCCTGCGGTCCCCTTGGAGACCAGGCACACGTCCTGTGCTGACCTTGGCCCTGTGGCCAAGTCCCCCCCTGCATCTCCCAGGCCCACCGGAGCAGGGCATGTCCCCACCCCCGGGACCCCAAGCTGTCCTTGACGCCTGGGGCGGGCCTCCCCCGGGAAGGCCCATCTGCATGTTGAGTCTTCAGCTCAGACCCCAGCCGTGTGTCCAGGATGGGCTGGGGCGCGGGCCGGGTCTTGGGGCTCCCAGGAGAACCTGGCGGGGGCAGACAGGCTATGGGGCCCCGAGTGTCCCCCCGGCCTCCCTGGACGGTCCCGCCCAGGCCAGAGCTGCACCCTCACGCCTGCCCACCGTGCGAAGCCGCTTCCTTCCCAGGCGGGGCCGCCCCAAACCCTCTGGGCCGGGCCCCGGCTCTGCCGATGGGCAGCCTCCATTTTGAGGTTGCCATGACGACAAGTTGCCTGGCGGAAGGTTGGAGGGCCAGGCTGAACACTGGCTTGGGCCGGCTCGAACCGGTCTGAGCCTGCTCCAGCAGGGAGGGGCCTGAGAAATGCTGGTCCGGCGTCCGTCCCCAGCTGACCCTGGTGCCGGGTCTGGGGGCTCTCCTGTCCGGGTGCTGGGACCCCGTCTGCAGAGGCCCTGGCCCCGACTGAGGGGGCTGGCTTAGGACCATGGGGCGGGGCGGGGCTGGGGCACCGGGCGGTCCTCCCTGCTGTCCCCAGACCCGGGGAGCCCGGCACCTGTCAGGAAGTCGCAGGCCCGAGGGCTCGGTTCTCCCTCCCTGAGCTCTCCCTCTCCAGGGGACCTACCTCCCGCCCTCCTGAAGAGAGGGGCCCTGGGTGCTCATGCTGCCCCTCCCACTCCTGGGCCCCCGCTGCAGGGAAGGATGCCGGGTACTCTGCTCCCCCGGCTCTGCCTCCTGATGGGGCGCACGACCTTTGTCCCCTCCAGGGCCCTCACAGAAGGGTGAGTGTCAGAGGGGCCTTACCGGGAGGTGGCCCCACGCACCTGTCTCTGGGCCAGACGCTGACGGGCAGGCTCAGTGGACAGACGGCCCCACGGCCGGGAGGCCACCTCCCGGAGACCTGCGGAGCCCGGTCCCGGCCTGCTGCCCCTCTGCCACCCCCTCCCCCAGCCCCACAGAAACCTCAGGCCCACAGTGGCACCCGGGCCTCAGGCCCAAGACCACCTCGGCCTGGCGCGGGCCTCACCTGTGCAGGTGTTGGCGTCCTGTGACACGGCCCAGAAGCAAGCTTTTTCGGTGAGGGGCCAGGCCCCCTCCCACCTGGGGCCGTGTGGGCAGAACCACCCAGATGGCACAGGCAATGGGACAGATCCCTGCGGTCCCGAGCGCCCCGGCCCAAGTCCCCGGGCTATTCTCCATGGCTGCCCCCCTTCACACCTGACAGGTGCCCGGGTGCTGGTGGGAGGGGCTTGCCTGCTAGGGGCTCTGCCTGCAATTCTAAGGGCTGCCACCAGAGGGCATGAGGTCAAGCATCTCCGTTTACTTATCTTAAGATTTTGGTTTTTTAAATAGGGGTGGAACCTATACCCGGGGGACCCAGAGTCCCACGCCCCACCGACAGAGCCGGCCGGGTGCCCCAGGCGTCTTCAAACTATGAGGGGTGCTGTGGCCCTGCAGAGATGCCCCCTCACTTTCCGGGCGGCCCTTCTCCTGGCTCCCCAGCGGCCGTCCGGAGCGTCTCTCCAGAGCCTGGAGGTTTTCTCCTGGCGCTGAGGAGGGAAAGCCGCGCCCCTCTGCCTTCCCAGAGCCTGGAGGGGGTGAACCCCACATCCTCGCCGGCCCTGCCGAGCCCGACCCCTCTAGGTGAGGTGTTTTGTTTTTTGTTGTTTTAAAGATTTATTTATTTGAAAAAGAGAAAGAGGGTCGGAAGGAGAAGCAGACCCCCCGCGGAGCAGGGAGCCGGATGCGGGTTCTCCAGGGTCATGACCTGAGCCCAAGGCCATCGCTTAAGTGACCGAGCCCCCCAGGTGTCCCTAGGCCAGCTGTTTGTGCCCTGACTTCTGCTGAGACACACGCATACTCTACATTGCCCCCTCCCCACCGCATCTCCTTGCTGTGCGGTCCCCCCACCCACGGAGGTAGAAACCGAGTCCCCCCAGGGCAGTCATGGCCACGGTCCCCATCCCATGTGGACCTGACCCAGTACCGGCTCGTTACTGAGAGCCCCCCTGCTGAGGGGGGTGTGCTGCTGCCTACATTTTACAAACACAAGGGAAACTGAGGTCCAGGACTGCGGAGGGGTGTGACGGGGCAGGGGCCTGACCCAGGTGGGGAGGAGGACGGGACTGGGCAAGAATGGGCCCATCTCTCCCTCCCCAGGCAGTGTTTGTGGATGGAGGGCCTGGGGCCCTTTTGGGGAAACTGAGGCCCAGGGCCAAGCTTGGGACCCAGCCGGTTGCTTTGTGGCCCTTCCCTTCTCCGGGACATAGTTTTCTTATTTGTCAAAGAGGGTGGTGAGGTCTCCAACAGGCCTCCACCCCAGCGGGCCACAGGGGTAGGGCTGGGGCCTCTGTGCGGCTGGACCCCAGCCCCATGCTCCCCAAAGGACACTGGATGTGGGTGCGGGTTCCCTCCCTTGGCAGCGGCCCCTCCTTACTTCCTGTTTATAGCGGCTGCAGGATCTCACGTCTTCACCCCAAAGCCATCATGATCACCATGGCAACCAGGCCTGTGTTTGTTCCAACAGGTTGGCAGATCCCCACGAAGGACTGCAGTGGGGGGCGCGGCTCTGAGATCCAGGCTCAGGACCTGCCAGTCCCCAGGGGAGAGCACCAGCGGCTCCCTCTGCGATTCCCGTCCCGTGCAGAAGGCAGCCCGGGCGGGGCGCCTGGGTGGCTCAGTGGGTTGAGGCCTCTGCTTTCGGCTCGGGTCATGATCTCAGGGCCCTGGGATGGAGCCCCGCATCGGGCTCTCTGCTCAGCGGGGAGCCTGCTTCCCCCTCTCCCTCTGCCTGCCTCTCTGCCTACTTGTGATCTCTCTCTTCTCTGTCAAATAAATAAATAAAATTAAAAAAAAAAAAAAAAAAAAGGCAGCCCGGGCTCAGCTCCGTCCCAAGCAGTGGAGGTGTGTCCCTGGGCATCTCTGTGCCGGTGCGCCTGGCTGTGCTGGGCCAGGATGGAAGCGGGGCCTGCAGGCAGAGAACTTCCAGAAGGAGACCCCAGACCCCACCCTGGGGGCTCCACGTCTCCCCAGGGCAGTGTGGACACGTATGGGTCTGGACCCAGGGGCTGAGACAGCTGGCGTCCCTCAGAGCCCTGTCTGTCCCATCCTGGGGTGATGGGAGAGGTGCCAGGGCCCCCCACGGCCATGCTGTTCCCACACTCCCTCCCCCAACGCCGCTGAATGGGCAGAGCAGGGCTTCGAGGAGGGAGGTTCCCAGCCTGGTGCCACGCTGCGGCCAAGCTGCCTCCCTGCGGGGAGCGGCTCTGGAACCCTGGTCCCCTACCTTTGGCCCTCGGCTCAGCCTCCCCCTGGCCTCCCGTCCTTGCTCAGCCTGAGCTGGAGTGTGTCCTGGGCCCCCACCATTAGAGAAAAGGTACTTGGGGTTAAAAACCTCTCCAAATGGGTCGATTCTCTAAGTACTAGGTCCGCTGATGATCCCCTAGCACCACCGGGAGCTTGTCAGAAATGCAGCGGGTAGGCCGAGCAGGCAGGACCGCTTTCGCGAGCTGCGCAGGCGGACGCGGGGCGGAGTTTCCGGACACTGCGGTGGGCGAGAGAGCGCGCAGGTGTAGGTCCCGCCCAGGCCTGGGGGTTCCAGCTGGCCCTGAGACCCGACAGCCAGCCCAGCCGGGGCGGCGGGGGTCTCCCCTGCGCCGTGGGGACGCTGACCCCACAGGCCACGGGTGTTGGAGGCGCCCTGGGATGACGCCTGCGGCACCCCTGGCCCCGGGGGCCGACTGGCTGCGGAGTTGGTGCAGAGGTCAGAGCTTGGGCTGGGAGGCTGCGCTGCGGCCCGGGCCCGTCTTACTCGGTTTCTGCGACTTTGGGTGGCCGAGGGTCCCCGGGGAGGGGGTCCTGACCCAGCAGAACCTGCTCCCGGCTCTGCACCCACGCGTGGCTGGACGGCCGGCCCCGCGCCCCTCCCCCGGAGCAGGGGGCTCCACGGCCCGACTCCCCCGGCGGCCGGCGTGCGCGGTGCGGGGGTCTCCGGCCCGGGGCCCGGGGGCGGGGCTTGCGGCCAGGCCCCGCCCCCGCAGCGCTCCGTCGTCGGCGCGGCTGCGGGCTGCAAGCGCGCTGTGCGGGGCGTCCGTGGAGCCGGTGCGGAGCGCGGCGGCTGCCCAGCCCTCGGCCCCCCGACCCGCGCCCCCGGCCCACGGTGAGTGCGCGGATTCGGGGCGCCCTCGCCGCCGCCGGGCGCCCGGTCCGGCTCCTGCGTTTGCGGACCCCGAGGGGCGCGGGGAGGCCCCCGAGGAGGAGGGCGACGGGTGGTGGGAAGGCGCGCCCCCGGTTCCGGGGAAACTGAGGCCGGCGCGTGCTCGGAGGGACGGGTCTCGGGCACTTCTCTCGGCACCTCCCGCATCTCCAGGAGCGCCGGAGCCGGCGAGGATCGGGTTGGGGGGGCAGCAGGTCGCCCCTCCGACCCGGCGCCCCATCCCCCGCGGAGGCCGCAGGTGGGCGGGGGGACCTCCGAGACGCCCCGCGGGGTTTCCCGGGCAACCGCTGGGGCAGAAGCCCCCGGCGCCGGGTCCCTCCCTCCCTCCCCGCCAGTCGTCTGAGGACCCTCGTCTCCACGAAATCCCTCCCGGGGCCGGATCGGTAAAAAACAATACGCACTCACCAGGCTTCTAAGCGGTCCGCAGACCCCCGCGCCCCCGCTCTTCGGGGAGGGAAAGACCTCGACGGAACGGGGCGGGGGGCGAGGCTTCTGCGGGGAGCGTGGAGGGGGAGGGGCGGGGAGGGGGGTAGCGGCGGGAAGGGGTGTCGGTGAGCCAAGTGGGAGGAACTTCGCGGTGGAGACAGGTGAGCAAGGGCCAGGGGAGGGAGCCTCGGAGAAGATCGGACGGAGCGGTTTCATTTTTCATGCGTTCGTTCTAGAAGTATCTGGGTAGCCCTTCGCAGTTGATCCCACGCCTCCCAGGGCTTTAGGTCCGGCTACAGAGCTGCTTAAAATGCACACTCCCAGGCCCTTCCCCAGGGATCAGGCTGGGATTGGATCTCAGGGAGCAGCATTTCTAATGGGCCCTGGGCTGCTGCTGCGGGGCTGTGTACTGGGGAGCACCGTCCAGGGAGCCACCGGGAGGTGAGGGCCGGAAATCCAATAGGAAAAGTGAAGGGGGGTGGGGGCTGCTGGGACGAGAAGACCAAGAGGGAAACATGGAGACCAGCATATGGGGCCAGATATCCTGTCACTTCCCCTGCACACCCAGGGTACCGGCGAAGGACCCCTACCTCCAGGTCTCCAGGGACCAAATCTTGGTACAGAGGGACCTAGTGCTTCGAGATGTTGATCATAAAGGTGTTTATTCACTATGTGGGTGGCCACCTGGCCACAGGGGACTCTGGTGACGGACTCAGGTCTAGCTCTCTGGCTCAGCCCCGCTGCCCCCTAAGCTACTACCCCCCTGCTTTGGTGCCACCTAACCCCGGGGGTGGCAGGGGACAGTGTGGCTTAGAGCCCTCGGCTGGAGCTCAGGCTCCAGGTAGGTCACCCCAGCCCCAGGTGTGAAATGAGACAGTGATTTCCACTTTGTAGGATTGCCACTTCCCATTCAACCTGGGCCTTGGGGACAGCTCATGTTGGCTTGGCCCCAGTGCCAGTGTGACATTCAGGTCCTCGGCCAGCCTCACCTCACCCACTGGACAAGCAGGGCTGGGATCCTGGCTCTGGTGACCAGACCTGAGCGAGGATGCGGGCCCATCTTGTTCTGTGCTGCTGCCCAGCCCAGGGTGGCCAGAGACAGACAGCTCGGGAAGGAGTTCTGCTAGGGCCTGGCGGACGGACGGAGGGGCCCTGCGGCCGGCAGGGGCTTCCCGGGGGTCAGCTGCGCACTCACGCTGTGCGGCTCTGGGCGCGGCGGTGCTGGCGGGCTCCTGGGACCAGGCCATTGCGGGCAGCAGTATCCGTGCCCGAGCGGTGGAGGGTTTCCAGGGAAACCGGAGGAGCGTCTGGGCACCCAGGGATGATCCATTCCCAGACACCTGTGCCCAGATGCCGCTTTTGCCCCCATCCAGTCAATGGAATGAGGGAGGGAGCAGCGCAGAGGGGGAGGCCAGCCTCCCTGGGCCCCGGAGCTCAGGACGTGCCGGGAGCTTAGAGCTTGGACACTTGACTCAGAGGTGGGCTCTGTCCCTGCCGCCTGGGGGCTCTGTGGCCTCGAGAAAGCTCCTAAGCCCGGGGCCTCCGTTTCCCCAGGTGGATGAGGGGAGCAGAGCAGTACCCCCTTTCTGGGGCTGAGAGTATGGGGGCGAGGTGGCTCCCCCTCTGTCTTGAGTGTTTTATTCTCACGGAGGCACCCTGTCTCTGCGGCCACTTGGCTCCTGCGTCATGTCTGTCTCTGCGACCGAGAGCCCCTGTGGCCCCCGTCACTTGGCAGACGCAGTTGGCGGTTGTCTTGGCAACAGCTCAAGCAGTGGCTGCTCCCCTGGCTTTGGGGGGCTGCGGGGGTAGCTGCTTCCCCACAGCTGGAGAGGGGAAGGGGGGCCCCAATGCCCGGCCGCCGCTGTGGGACCTCACTGCTGACAGCCTGTAGGACGGCGTGCCTGCGCTGTGGCGCCCCCCTCCTCACCCCCCATCTTTGCAGGGAGACCCCCCCAGTGGCAGGCAGTGGTCAATCTGAGGCAGGAAGGCGGGGCCTCACTTCAGGGCATGAGCCATCTGCCCTTTCTGTCCCCAGATGAGACCCTCCGAGCCCAGCACTCCCTGGGGCTCCATAGGACTGGAGTTGCGGCTTCAGGGAGCAGGCTGCCCTGCTGTCTGCGGGGGTGGCTGAGCTGGCCCGGGGCACAGAGCAGGGACGAAAGCCCTGGGGCTGCAGAGAGACAGACAGACCCAGCGGTGGGCAGGGATCCGGTTTGTTCAACAGAAGCTATTCAGGGCTCTGGAGGTGGCCAGGAGGTGGCCAGCATGCCTGGGCTCCAGCGCTCCCAACAGGGCATAAGGTGCTGAGGAAGAGGGAGCAGGTGTTCGCTAGACACTTGCAGGGATGCAGGCACAATCCCTGGGGCGCTGGCCTGGGCACACGGGTTCAGGGGGCTCGCCTGGCTCTGCTACCACTAACTGCCCGGGAGATCTGGGGTAGGAATCATTGCACCCAGCTGAGTGCCCACTTCCTGTTCCATCAATGAAACAATAGTGCTCCTCTGCACAGGCTGGGCCTGGAGGTGCCCTCAGTGAGTGGATGGGCGAGCTCCGCCAGGAAAGGGGACCAGGGCAGTGAGTGCAAAGGCCCCGTGGTACACCGAGGGGAGTGTGATGTGTTCAAGGCTGGCAGGCCCGGGGCAGGGAGCCCAAGGAGTGGGCACCGAGTGGAGGAGTCAGCCTGGTCGGGGGTCAGCACTTTGATGGCTTCCGACAGGGGCGCAAAGAGGCCTTGGGGTTTGGGGGGAGGCACTGGTTGTTCCCTGGACCGGCCAGTGCTGTGGAAGAAGATGGCTCGCAGCAGCTTCATGATCCCGCTGCCCTTGCCCCCGGGTCTGCAGGGGATCCCAAACCCCTGGAGGAGGCGAGCCAGTGTACTGGTGGCTGGCAGGGTAGGGGAGACTTGCAGATGATGACGAATACACGTGGCGACATCCCTCGGGGGGGTTGTGGATGGCAAGGTGTCCCCGACTCAGAGATGCACACTTCTGGGGACCAGGGCTCTGCCCCTTGCAGGGCTGCGGGCTTGTCCAAGCCTGCCCACCTCCCCAGGTTCTGTCCGCACAGCAGAGCCCCCAGGACACACAGGCCCTTGCTGCTGAGGTGTTGTTGGACTCCAGGGACACAGCCAGGGGACCCCGCCCTTGATGGGTGGCGGGTAGGGGTGTGGCAGGACGGGCCCTCTATGTGCTGGAGCCCAACAGCTCCCAGCCATGGAGTGCGGACTGTGCCAGGCATGACCGTCACCTTTCACAGTGCTGTCTGGTCCCCAATGCGACCCAGCAGCGGTGCCCCATCCTGCAGACGGGCCGTGAAGAATTAGACCAAGGGACTGGCCCCAGGTCACCTGCAGGAGTGCACATGGCCCCCTGGGTGCCCAGTGCAGTCCAGCAGCGGGGGAGCTCCGGGGAGGCTAGGTGCCCCCTCCTGCGCCATGGGCAGCCCCATCGGGAGGCAGCACCCAGCCGCTGTCGGTCTGCGGCTGATGCGACCATAGCTGGATGTGCACCTGCTGTGATGGCTGGGCCAGCGTGGCCTAGCTGCCGGCCGGTGGGCATCAGAGGCTACGGCTGTGCTCCCCGCCCGCAGATCCCCACCATGACGACCCTGCTGGACATCAAGAGCAGCGTGCTCAGGCAAGTGCAGGTGCGCACGTCCTTCCGCCGGAAGACCGAGGGAGAGCCGGGAAGTGCCAGCGCTGACCCCCAGGAGCCCGCCACAGGGGCCTGGTGGGTGCCCCCCGCCTGATCCCGTACGGTCTTGTGCACCTGGCCGCCCTTTTCTCGCTGGGCCCCACTCTCCCAGTGCCCCAGCAGACCCTCTGGCCAGGGGAGCCCGGGAGAGTCTGAACCCAAGGGCTGTGGGGGGTCGGGGGCCACACTGGACATCAGGCTGAGCCCCTGGACGAGCAGAGACCCAGGCAGTCCCCTCAAGTTGTAGGGGCTGGTGCATGCTGGGAGCCCTGAGCCTCAGGGAGGATTCGCTGACCCGCGGCCTGGCCTTTCTCTGCAGGAAACCCGGGGACGGTGTGGAGTTCTTTGCGCACATGCGCGTCGTTCTGAAGAAGGGGGAAGGCAGACAGGGCCTGCCGTGCCCCGAGGTGAGGACAGCTGGGAGCTGCCGCCCCACCAGCCCCCTCTGCAGCAGGCCCCCACCCCTCCAGCTCAACTCCTTTCCCCCCTGGAGTGGTCCCCACAGGAGGCCCTCACCCGAGTGCCCTTCACAGGTCCTCCTGCGCAGTGACTCACCAGCCCCTGCCGAGCCTGTGGACCCTAACCGTGGCCTGAGAGCCCTGACCCAGGAGGAGGTAAGGGGGTACGGGGGTCTGGCCCCAGGGAGATCCCGGGGCACTTCCTGTGTGCCAGGCCCAGTTTCTGGGGACAGGCGGACAGCAAAGATGGCAGGGGTAAGGGCTAGAACTCCCCATGGAAGCCAGTAAGGAGCAGAAGTCAGAGGTTAGATCCCTGGAGGGCCCAGCAGGGGCAAAGGTCCTCTGCCAGTGGGTGGAGCTCCTGGGGGCTGGGATGCGGGGGGCGGGGTGGGGGGAACCAAGGTGCCTGGACCCCCCAGTGGCCAGGGCTCAGGGCCCAGCGCTGAGGGGGACGGGTGGGGTGGCTGGGACTCAGAGCACGCCCTGCTGCCTGTGCACAGGTGGAGATGCTCTATGAGGAAGCCCTGTACACAGTCCTTTACCGTGCGGGGGCCATGGGCCCTGACCAGGTGGACGACCAGGAGACCCTGCTGGGCTACCTACAGCAGGTGAATCCCACCTGCTCCATCCTCCCTGCCGGCCCGGCCCCGCCCTGCTCCAGGGAGAAGGGAGCCCGCTGTCTCTCCCAAATCTGTCTTCTGTTGGGTGTGACCGTCACCCAGATGATGCAGGCTTGCCCCGCACGTGGGACACGCCCCTGCACGCGTGCGCACCCGGGGAAAACGCACATGTGGGCTGACTGGCGTGCCCGGAAGGATGCAGCGATGGAATGACACACGGACACCCAAAAGACAGTAGTGAGGACGAGCTGACAGAGGAACAGACAGAGGATGGACGGATAGACAGATACATCTTTCCTCCTCCCCTGTGTGGCCCCCAGGACACTGGCCAGCTCTGCCCTGGGGGTACCGGGGTCCTCACACCCGCCCATCCTCTGCAGGTGTTTGGTACCAGCCCCAAGGAACACGCCAAGGCCGTTGAGCGCGTGAAGAAGGCCAAGGTGAGGCTGCCGCCCGGGGTGGGCAGTCGCTGACCAGCCGCGGTGCCAGGGCTCGGGGGTGGACAGGGCACAGAGAGGGTCCTGGCCCGGCCCCCACGGAGCCTCCCTCAAGAGGCCCCTTGGCACCCTCGGCCCACAGGCGCCCACGTACGCCCTGAAAGTCTCTGTCATGCGTGCCAAGAACCTGCTGGCCAAAGACCCCAACGGTGAGTGGGAACCGGCCGGGAGCTTGGCTGTGCCGGGCCTGGTGGCCGTGGAGGGCCGGGGACTGAGGTGCCACCGTGTGTCAGGCTTCAGCGACCCCTACTGCATGCTGGGCATCCTGCCGGCCTCGGGTGCCCCGCGGGAGCCGGGCCCGCCCAAGGAGCAGCGCTTCGGCTTCTGCAAAGGCAGCAGGCGAGGAGGCGCACTGCCGGCCAAGTGCATCCAGGTCACCGAGGTTAAGAGCAGCACCCTGAACCCCGTCTGGAACGAAAACTTCTTCTTGTAAGGCCCCTCTTGCAGCTGGGCAGTGGGGCGGGGGACTGCTACGCCAGGATGGCTGGCCGTCTCAGTGACCCAAGCAGGGGTGGTCAGAGGACCGCCTTCCAGAGGACGTCACCGTCTCAGAGAGAGGTGCTGCCTCTAGTGGCCACACAGTCAGGATTCAAATCCAGCCGGCTTGTCTTAAGAGCTGGAGCTCCCAGACCCCATCCTGCAGCTCCCGAGGTTGCCCCTCCCCGAGCCTCCTCGCCCTGGGCAGAGGTTCACCCTGCACCCTCTGGCCATCTCTCTGTTTTCCTTATAGTGAGATTGAGGACGTCAGCACAGACCAGCTGCACCTGGACATCTGGTATAGGCCCCTGGGTGCACCTGGTTGGGGGTGGGGTCACGCGAGGGGACATTCAGGGCCAAGCCGGGCCCCAGACAAGCCAGGTCTGCCCCCTCGCCCACCCCTAGGGACCATGACGATGATGTGTCTCTGGTGGAGGCATGCAGGAAGCTGAATGAAGTCATTGGCCTGAAGGGCATGAGCAGGTAGGACAGGTGGGACCTGGTGCCACCCAGACATGGCCAGCAGGTGGTAGCTCCCCAGCGACCCCAGCTGGGCACCCACTCTGCTCTGCCCAGGTATTTCAAACAGATTGTCAAGTCTGCCCGTGCGAATGGGACAGCAGGGCCCACAGAGGACCACACAGATGACTTTCTGGGGTGTCTCAACATCCCCATCCGGGTGAGTGGGGACAGGGCCTTGTTCCCTCCGGGGCTCCTGCTGGTGGCTACATCTTTTGATTCCCCCAAGCTTCTCCCATCCTTCTTGGGTTGGGTGGAGGCCTTGTGCGGCAGGGGAGGGGGCCTCTTGTGTCTAGGCACCCCTGAGTGCTCACTGTGTGCTGAAGGCCTGTGTTCGTCGGGAAGCAGAGGTCTGTGGGAGGGACAGGGAGGAAGATTTACCAGTCTGCACCCCCTTCTCTCAGGAGGTGCCCGTGGCTGGTGAAGACCGCTGGTTCAAGCTGGAACCGCGCTCCAGCGCCTCCCGTGTGCAGGGGGACTGCCAGCTGGTCCTCAAGCTGATCACCACGCAGGTGGGGAGCTGCGGGGTCCCTTGCCCCGCCTCCTGCCCTCCGCGCCCTGCTCCTCGGCAGGGGCGGGGCTGGTAACGGGCGGGCCCTGCCTTCCAGAGGGACACGGGCATGAGCCAGCGCGGGCGGTCGGGCTTCCAGTCCTACATGCTGCTGCTTAGCCGTCTGCTGCAGTTCGAGCACCGATCCCAGGAGGTAGCCGCGCCCTCGGGACCGGGGTGACCTGGCGCCTGGGGAGGGAAAGCAGGGGAAGCTGGGCACCGGGGGCAGGAGGGGATGGCGTCTCCTCCCTCCACTCATGCCTGCCGCCCTCCTCCAGCCGGACTCGAGCAGCTGGCGCGGAGAGCTCAGCGGGCCTGCGGCCACCGTGCTCTGCCTGCACGGCGCGCAGAGCAACCTGTCTGCTCTGCAGCTGGCGGTGCTGTGAGTGGGCGGGGCCGCGGAGGGGCGGGGCCGCGGAGGGGCGGGGCGCGGGGAGGAGAGCGATGCGTGGGAGGGGCTGCACTGTCGGGGGCGGGGCAATGAGGGGCGGGTTTATGGCGGGAAGGGGGTCGCGGCGAGCGGGCGGGCTAAGAGGGGTGGGCCTGGGGAAGGGTCGGGGCTATGGGGATGGGGCGGGGAAGTGGGCGTGGTCTCGGAAGAGGTGGGGCTATGGAGGGCTCTGGGGCGGGGAGTATCTTGAGAAGGGGTGCTGTGAGTGGCAGGTGTTGTGGGAGGGGAAAGAGGCGCGGTACGTGGTGGGCGTGGTCGCGGGTGGGCGGGACAGGAAGGGGAAGGCACAGGAAAGAGCCTTGAGTGGGAAGGGATGACAGGGGGTGGTGCCACGAGGGGATTGTGGGACGGGAAGGGGCGAGTAGGAGGGGCACAAGGGGTCTTCTGGGGGGTCGCCTCCCTGACTCCGCCCTGACCATGGCGGGGCTGGCCCCCACAGGCACTGGCAGGTTAGCAGCCGCCACCATCAGACCTGCACCCTGGACTATGGCTACCTGCTGGGGCTGCTGGAGGACCTTCAGGCACACTGGGAGGAGGCATCCTCCCTGCCCCAAGAGCAGGTGAGCGCACCCTCGTCGGCAGAAGGTGCCGTTCCTGGAGGGTGCGCCGCGCGCTGCTCGCGCACTGGGCAGACAGGGCGGGGTCCCACCCTCACGGGGGGTGGGGGGGTGGGTGTGAGCTTGAAAACAGAGTTCACGACCCAGGGCAGAGCAAGACTGGGCAATGCAGAGATGAGGGGTGGGGTGGAATCCCAGGAGAGGGAGGTCGTGCCCTTCACTTTGCTGAGGGACGGAGGGAGTGGGCACTGGCTGCTTGGGGGGGGGGCTGGTGGTGCAAAGGCCCTGAGGCTAGGGGAGAAAGTAGCAGGGCCAGGCCTGTGGATGGCTGCAGGAGACCCTGTCAGACTGGTGGCCCGCCCACCCCTACCCCTTGGGGATGGCAGGGAGGGTCAGCTCTGAAGGGCCCTGTGCCCCCAGGAGGAGAGCCTGGCCGACAGCTTCTCTGCCTTCTCTGAGTTTGGGCTGCGGCTGCTGCGCCAGCTGCGAGACTACTTCCCAGCCACCAACAGCACAGCCGTGTACCGCCTGGAGCTGCTGCTGAAGTGGGTGCCGGGGTTGGTGCCAGGGAGGGGGGAGGGGCCAGGGTGGGGCGGCCACAGTCAGCGGGCGGCTCCTGTCCAGGTGTCTCAGCAAGACACAGCTCTTCCAGCCATCCTTTGAGATCTGCCCCTTCGAGACAGAGCTGAACATGGACATCGCCGCGGCCCTGAAGGTGTGCCCCCCCGCCCCGCTGCCCGCCCTGCCCTGGCCCCTGGCCGGGCCTGCTCTGCCACTCTCTGCTGCCCTTTTGGCCTCCCCCATTCACCGCAGCGTCCTGGTGACTTGTCTTGCAGAGAGGCAACCGTGAGTGGTATGACAGGCTCCTGAACACCAAGAGTCCTCGTGAGCAGGTGCTGTTCGGGGAGGGTCTGGCCGCAGGCAAGGGAGGGGTGGATCGGCCGGGAGGTCAGTGTGAACCGGTTTCCTCGCAGCCAGGGCCGCAGCGCCTCGCCGGGCTGGTGGAGCTGGCTGACGCCGTCTATGAGGACCTGCAGTCCTGCTACGGGATCTATGCCAGCCTCTTCCACAGGTGGGGCTCCTGCCCCCTGCGCCCCGGGGGACGCCGCCAGGCCAGGCGACGGGCAAGTAGCTGTGTGGGATTTGTTCTTGCAGCATCATCGAGATCGACTTCTTCACCCTCACTTTCCGGCAGCTGGAGCGTCTGGTGAGGAGGGGGAGTGGGGAGAAGCCCCCTGGCTGGGAGGGCGCCTCGGTTTCCTTTGGCCGGCAGCCCCTGACTCCACCATCCTGACAGGTAGCCGAGGAGGCGTGGGTCCTGACGGAGGAGCTGAGCCCCAAGATGACCCTCGAGGTGGCCTCAGGGCTCTTTGAGCTGTACCTGACCCTGGCCGACATCCAGGGCTTCTGGAGCAGTCTCCCCGGCCGGTGGGTGCCCTGCCCAGCCTCTCCCCTTCCCTCCACCTGCCCCCACCTCTCTCTGCCCACTCTTTGCCTCCCAGACCCGTCCCCACCACTCCCCATCGCCCCTGCCCCTGCTGTTCTCCAGCCTCCTCTAGGAGGCCCCTGGGACAGGATCCCGACCGTCCTTGGAGGGAGGGCACCTGGGATATGCTGGCTCAGGGTGTGTGAGTCAGAGCGAGCTTTGTTGGGCCCCCTGCTGCAGTGACAGCCGCTCCCTTGCTCTGGCCGGCATCCACGCCCCCTTCCTGCCCGCCGTGAAGCTCTGGCTGCAGGTGCTGCGGGACCAGGCCAGGTGGAGACTTCAGGGAGCCGTGGATGCGGACACAGTGAGTAAGACCCAGGCCCGAGGCTGCTGGGCTCAGCCAGGGCCATCCTGCAACCCAGGCCTCCTCCCGCCCTCCTAGCTGGAGCCCACGGATGCCTCCTCCAAGCACAGCAGCTCCGCGGCCACTGCTAGCCTCTGCTTCAGTCACATCCAGGAGCTGTGGGCCCGCCTGGCATGGCCAGACCCGGCCCAGGCCCAGGCACTGGGCACCCAGCTCAGCCAGGTTCGTGGCTGTGGGTCTGGGGAGCGCAGTGTGGGAGGGGAGCAGGACCAGGGGCTGCAGCCCATAGCTCCCACGCCCCGTGCCCCACCTAGGACCTGTGCGAGGCCACCCTCTTCTACACTGAGCTGCTGCGGAAGAAGGTGGATGCCCAGCCGGGGGCCACGAGCGAGGCAGTGAGCGAGCCAGTGAGCAGGCTGGTGGGCAAATGTTGGGCGGGGGGGGGCGGCTGCGTGGGGCCAGTGCGGGGCTGCCCACGCACCCACCCCCATCTGGCCCGCCTCCCCAGCTCTGCGTGGTGCTCAACAATGTGGAGCTCCTCCGCAAGGCTGCTGGCCAGGCGCTGCGGGGCCTGGCGTGGCCGGAGGCGACCTTGGCGCTGGAGGCGGGCCTCCCGCGGCCCCTGCTCAGCTGCACGCAGGCCCTGGACGAAGACCTGCAGCAGGAGGTCCAGACCGTGACGGCGCACCTGACCTCCAAGGTGGGTGGGCCAGCGGGCAGGTCGGGGAGCCTGCTGCCCCGTGCCCTGCTGCTGGTTGCCGAGCGCTGCCCTCCCACAGATGGTGGCCGACATCCGGAAGTACGTACAGCACATCAGCCTGTCGCCGGACTCCATCCAGAACGACGAGGTGAATGCACGGCCGGGGGGGATGTGGGGGGGCGTGGGCGGGCTGGTGCTGAGGCTGCTGCCCGCAGGCCGTGGCCCCGCTCATGAAGTACCTGGACGAGAAGCTGGCCCTGCTGAACGCGGCACTGGTCAAGGAGAACCTGAGCAGGTAGGGCTCGGATGGCGGGCGGGGCGCGGCCCGTGGTGCCGCCACCGACACCGGCTGTCCCTGCAGGGTGCTGGAGGCCCTCTGGGAGCTGTTGCTGCAGGCCATCCTGCAGGCCCTCGGGGCCAACCTCGATGTCTCCGCGGATTTCTATGGCCGCTTCCACTTCACGCTGGAGGTAGGGCTGCCGGCCGGAGCGGCTCCTCGGGGATCCCAGCAGCCCAGCAGCTCTTGCCCGCCCGCCCGCGTGTGTCAGCAGCACCTGGGGCCCCGGGCCCTGGCATTCTGCCCCGCTGGCCCAGAGCTTCGGAGGGGCGCGAGGCGGGAGAAGGGGCCCCACCGGTCTCCGCCTGCTCAGTGGCCATGCCTCTGACGGCTCTGCCTTCTTGCCCTGCCCCAGGCCCTGGTGAATTTTTTCCACGCGGAGGGTCAGGGTCTGCCCCTGGAGAGCCTGAGGGACGGAAGCTACAAGGTGCGGCCTGGCCTGGGGGCCTCTGGCAGGGGGCGGGGGCTGGCGGGCTGGGGGCCCGCGCTCAGCACCGCGTTGCGCCCCGCAGAGGCTGGAGGAGGAGCTGCGTCTGCACCAGTGCTCCACCCGCGAGTGCATCGAGCAGTATTACCTGGACAAGCTCAAGCAGGTAGCCAGGCCGGGGGTGCGCTCGTCCTCTCCCCCTCCCCCGCCCCCCCCCAGCCTGGTCACTGGCCCGAGCCCACCCGCAGAGGTCCCTGGAGCAGAACCGATTCGGGCGCCTGAGCGTCCGCTGCCACTATGAAGCCGCCGAGCAGAGGCTCGTGGTGGAGGTCCTGCACGCCGCGGACCTGCCCCCGCTGGACGCCAACGGTGAGGGGGCGGGGCGCCGGCGGGGCGCCGGGCTGGAGGGCTGCCGGGTGGCGGCGCTCACGCCCGCTTCCGGCTGCGCTCCTCAGGCCTGAGCGACCCCTTTGTGATCGTGGAGCTGGGCCCGCCGCACCTCTTCCCTCTGGTGCGCAGCCAGAGGACGCAGGTCAAGAGCCGGACGCTGCACCCGGTGTACGACGAGCTCTTCTACTTGTGAGTGTCCCGCCCCGCCCGCAGCAGCCCTCCCGCGCCGGAGCCGGGCTCCGAGTGACCGCCCTCTGCTTGCAGCTCCGTCCCGGCAGAGGCCTGCCGCCGCCGCGGAGCCTGCGTGCTGTTCACGGTCATGGACCACGACTGGCTGTCCACCAACGACTTTGCGGGGGAGGCGGCCCTTGGCCTGGGCAGCATCGGTGGCATAGCGCGGCCGCAGGTGGGAGGGAGCGCGAGGGCCAGGCAGCCTATCACTCTGCACCTGCGCCGGCCCAGAGCCCAGGGTGAGTGAGGGTCCGGGGGAGCGGGGGGTGGGCGGGGGTCCAGTCTCACGCCGTCCCCCATCCTCTCGCCTGCCTGCAGTGAAGTCGGCGCTCAGGATGCTGGAGGGCCGCACCAGCAAGGAGGCACAGGAGTTTGTTAAGAGACTCAAGGAGCTGGAGAAGAGCATGGAGGCGGACCCCTGAGCCCCTCCCCCGCCCCAGGCGTCCTCACCCTGCGCCACGGTCAGCTTTGTGCATCCAGGCTCCTCCTCCCACCCTGCTATGTGGTGCGCATGCGCGGCTGGCCTTGGCCCTCCTGCTCCTTCCTGCCCTGGCGGGTCCCTGTGGTGTGTCCTGTGAACCCCGTGAATCCATCCGGCAACCCTCGTGCTGGGTCTGGGGGGCTAACTCGGTGGGGCCTGGCCAGCAGCCGTCCCCATGACCGCAGAGCAGAGTGGGCCCGGCCACCAGGCGAGCCTCCCTGTCTCTCCGATGGCCACCAGTCTGAGAGCAGGGTTCTCAGTGGGGTGCTTTGCTCCCCCGGAGACGTTAGGCCGTTTCTGGAGCTATTTTAGTTGAAGGAGGGGTTACTGGTGAGACCCGGGATGCTCCCCCAGCAAAGACGGGCCACTCCCAGACATTACCAGGGCCACAGCAAAGAGCCCATCTTAGAGGAAGCTCTGCGTTCTCTTCTGGGGCTGGAAGTGCGGTTGCTGGGCCAAGAGGCAGGACAGCTCGGGTTCTGAGTCTGGACCATGCAAGGTGGCAGGAAACAGCTCCCACTGGCCCTGGCGGAGGGGAAGGTGGACACCCGGAACCCTTCAGCCAGAGGGCGTATGGACAGGTTTGCTAAGAACTGCACAGATCTCCACTCCCCACCTGGCTCCGAGGCCTGGGAGCGGGTCCCCTGGTGTCACTGTGAGTGTGGGAACATCGTGCAGGGCTGGTCGGTCAGTGTGAGGAGCTCCGTGCTGGCCACCCAGCTGTCCGGCGAATTCCTCGGTGTCCACCCACACCTGCCCATGCAAGACCGGCCTCACGCCCGGCACCCCCACAGTCCAGACCCTTCCCAGGCAGGCTCTGCCTCACTGGGGACTGATAGTCAACCCCTCACAAGCCTCCCCAATGCCCAGGCCAAGGGCAAAGAAACAGGCTCACACTGGGGTCTCCTTGGCCTGCAGCTTCACTGGGAGGGCTACACGGTCCCAGAGCACAGTCGTGTCAGGCACACAGGGACAGAGTCCACTGCTGCTCAGTGCTTCGAGGGCTGAGGCTGCCAGGCCCATCTGTGCCCCCACAAGTCCTGCCGTGTTTCCAGTTCCTTATTGCTCTGCCATGAAAAATAAACGAGTGTGCAACCTTTAGTCTCTCTGCCTTTTCTTGATTCCTTTCCAAACCTCTGGGGGGGCTCTGGCCTCTGCCCCTTGCTCCAGAGGACCCTCCTCTTCAGGGCAGCTGCTGCTGCTGCTGCTGAGCTCTCCTCCGTCCTCAGCATCAGGGCCGTGCTCCTCAGACTCGTCCTCGCTGTCGCTGTCACCACCGTCTGCAGGCAGCCTGGAAGGGAGAGGTGTGTTCACTAAGGGCACACTCACAAAAGCTCCCAGCTGAGGGTGGATTCTCCTACTCCCTGGAAAGCCCAAGGACCTACCGGGTGCCAGCCACTGGCCTGTTGGGGTTTGCAAACTCTCGCCCAGAATCCACGTCAAAAGGATCTGAACAGAGGAGGCAAGCAACAAAGGGACGTACAGGTGAGCTCAGAGCACAACCAAGCCTCCCAGGTGCTGAGGCAGGAAGGCCTCACCCACTTGGCTTCTCCAAAGGAGGTGTGGGATGCCTGGACGGTCCTGGCTCCCAGCCAGAGGGCTTGTGTCTGGGCCAGGCCTCACCGATTTCCTCCTCCTCGGGGCGCTCCTGGGCATGGGCCAGGAACTCCCGCTCAGCCTGGAGCACCTCCTCTGCGCTGCTGCAGGCCGCGTACTTGTCCAGGAGCTGGCGGTTCAGGTCTAGGAAGCCCTTGCCCCACTTGAACTTCCGCAGCAAAATGACAGCAAGGTCCGAGAAGCCTGATGGACACCGGAAACCCAAGGATGCTGACAATCCCTCTCCCATCTCAAGCGTGTCCCCGGGACCCTCAATCCTGTCCCCGCACCTGGAACTCCCCATTAGACACCATTCTATGGTCCAGATGGCCTGCTTGCCTGCCTCTGCCATCCACCAAGGCCCTCTCATGGGGCCACCTGTCCGAGCCTCCACGGGGACCATACATTCTTTGAGGGCAAGGTGAGGGGTGACAGAGGTGGGCTGCAATTCCGGTCTGTCCACCTCCACTGCCCCACACCCCCTCACACTGCTCCTGGGAGGAGCCGGCGGAAAACACCCCTGCTGGTGTGGCCAGACTTGGCGGTGCTCACCCAGGATGCAGAAGGTGGCGGCAAAAGCCTCCACACAGGACAGCTTGCAGGGCCGGCCGTAGTTCACCGGGTTGGCAGCAACCAGGTGGGGCAGCAGCCGCAGGTGGCTCCCCCGCATCTTCCCGAACGGGGTCTCATCCAGGCGGGCCCAGGAGCAGTCGATGACAGCGACCCCACTCTGTGCCACCAGCTGTCTGTTAGGAGCAGAGGAGGGCTAGGTTCTGGAGATTACGTCCCCGGAGACTGACCTCACCAGGAATCCAACAACATCATTCCTCGGCCCCCAAACACCCCAACAGGGTGTGTTCCTGCAGCAGAACTTATTCATTCAACACTGGTCTACTGAGGCCTGCTAGGTCCTGCGCTGGGCAACGGGGGCAAACCAGTCAAGTACGCCTCGGTGAGCCCGGCAAGAAGGATGCGCCAGGGTCCCGGCCGCGGTCCGGGCGACTACAGGGCCCCGCCCATCCCCCCTCCACGCCCCCCGCTCCTACCTGTCCGCAGGGGACACGTACTGGGAGCCCACGGGGCTGAGCACGACGCCGCCGAACCTGTGGCCCAGGCGCAGGCAGCGCACCAGACCCAGGCGGGCCAGCTTGCGGCCAGTGCAGCGCCGGGGGTCGCAGTGGCCCAGCTCCCACATGGCCAGCGTGCAGGGTAGCCGCGCCCGGCCCGAGCTGCCCTCGTCCTCGGCCGCCTCTGGTTCCACGCACGCTGCCCGGGAGCACGGAAGGATACCGAGCCTCAGGCGCAGCTCTGAGTGCTGGCCCCCGGCCCCCGGCCCCGCGGCCCCCGATCGCGCCCCACTCACCACGCAGCGCGGCGCCCACCTCCTCGGCGAAGGCCTCCAGGGAGCGGCCCGCGGAGTGGCGAGCGCGGCCGCCGTCGGCCCCCGCCCCCCGAGCCGCCCTCCTGCGGCCCATGCCGGGCAGCTGGGGTCCCGGACACCCGCAGGCTCTCGCTGCGCCGCAGCCCAGCGGCGAGCGCTTGCGCAGGCGCCGAGCGCCACTTCCGGCCCGGCGCCGCCCACGTGACCGGGCGGCGTCCGCGTGACCGCGCGCGCGGCGCAGCGATGGCGGCCAGGCTGGCGGGCGTCCTGCTGCTGCTGGGGCTCGCGGCGCGCGGTTAGTGTCCCTGCGCGCCCCGGGGCCCCTCGCGTGCGCCCCCCGCGCCTCCCGCGCGCCTCTTCACCGCCCTGTTCCCCGCAGGGCCCGCGCCCGCCGCTGCCGCCAAGATGAAGGTGGTGGAGGAGCCCAACGCGTTCGGGTGAGCGGCGGGGCGCGGCGGGGCGCGGCGGGACAGCCCGGAGCCCGGTTGCCGCTGACCCTGCCGCCCCTCGCAGGCTCAACAACCCGTTCCTGCCGCAGACTAGTCGCCTCCAACCCAAGAAGGATCCTTCACCCGTGTCTGGTGAGCGTGGGAGCCTGGTCGCGGACATGGGGGGCCGGCGCGGGTTCCCGGCTCGGCGGGGCAGGGCAGCCTGAGCGGAGGGCCCTGGAAGGGCCCGGAGGCGCGTGCGCTCGGTTGTCGGCCTTTCCGAGTTTGCGTGCACCAGCGTTAGTATTCCAGAACGTTCTAGTACAAATTAAGTAGTTACCCCCTCTTTAATTCCTTTTGTGGAGGTCTTCTCCGTTAACACGTGGGCACAGACGTCTTCTGTGCTTTTACGTGCAAATGTACACGGGAAAGCGCGCATTAATGTGTTTTGGTGTTTTCGGCCGCTGTTTTTTAAAACCTTTTGCCCTTTTTTGAACAGCGCGAGCTCCACAGGTTTGCTCGTTTGCGGTTGTTAATCACTGTGTGTTTTCCTGGTGGTGAATACTGGCCTTCACTCTTCTCACTTGATGCCTAGTCCTTAATAGGATGGCGCTGCATTCCTTGTCGCCAAACGTTCTGTTCAAGCTTGTTGGCCCTTAGAAGCAATGCTGTGGAGAACATTCCTCGTCCGGATTGTCCCTTTATAAGCTGTGCGCGGTGTGCTAAGACAGGATCCCAGAAGTGGACGCGCTCGGTGGAGAAGCAAAACCCCAGTAAAGTTTTGTATTGTGCACTACTGTGTGTTAGGGTGTGTGGTGGGCATGCAGAAACGAGCGAAACGTAGAGAGCCTGTTTTCCGCGAGGTGACAGTCTAATGGGGGAGTGTGTGTGCACACCTGCGTGCATGCACCAATAAAGAAGGCGAAGTGCAGAATGGTTGATGACGAGAAATACTCTGTAGGTCTGGAAAGCGGAGAAGAGAGCGTATGTGTGTGCAGATGTGAGTGTTGTTTGGGGATTGCCATTTTATTTTTGATTATTATTAAGTAAAACGTACACCCAGTGTGGGGCTCAAACTCGTGACCGCAAAATCAAGAGTCACATGCTCTAGGGACTGAGCCGCCGGGCGCCCCTTGGAATTGCCATTTTAAATAGAGGAGTCAGGAAAAAGCTGAGAAATGAGCATTTTGGTCCGAAGCTGAAGGAGGAAAGGATGTGAGGCGGGGATGGGGTACCTGGGAAGAGGGGTCCAGCAAAAGGGGGGGCACCCAGCAAGGGCCCCCAAGCCAGCTGGGTTTGGGAGTGTGTAGGATGAAATCAGAGGGAACAGATGTGAGAAATCTTTGCCTGCTTTTTATTATGAGAAGTATGGGAAAAAAAACTGGAGAAACGGACGGTGAACAGTGCGCCCTGCGCCTCCATGAACAGTTCACATTTGCCTGGTCTTCCCTTCTGTTACCATTTTGAAAAAAGTGAATTTCCATTTTGCTGAACCATTTGAAACTAGGTTACAGACATTATGACACATTGTCCCTAAATAGTACCGATATGGGTCCGCCACACCCCAAATTAGCAGTAAGTTTGTAATGTAAGCAGTCCACATCCCCTAGTTGTCTCAGCACCCTCTACAGCTGCCCCCCCTCCCCCCCGCCCCAGGATTAGTCAAGGGTCACACATGTATGTGGTTAATCAGGTGTCTGTAGTCTTAAGTCTGGAACAGGTCCTTCTACACCGTACCCCCTTTTAAAAAGGCTTTCATGAGGGGCGCCTGGGTGGCTCAGTCCTTGGGCATCTACCTTCAGCTCGGGTCGTGATCTCTGGGCCTTGGGATCGAGCCCTACATGGGGCTCCCTGCTTGGCGGGAAGCCTGCTTCTCCCTCTCCCACTCCCCCTGCTTGTGCTCGCTCTCTCACTGTGTCTCTCTCTGCCAAACAAATCTTTTAAAAAAAAAAAAAAGAAGGAAAGGCTTTCGTGATCTTGAGTCTGGAGGAGTCCAGCCAGTTGTCTTACAGAATGAGCTCCCGGATTGGTCTGGTTTAGGTCATCTGCCTTGTCCTCCTTCCTTTGGCGTGTGCTCCATGAGTGGGGAGATAGGCTGGGAAGCTTGACCACAGTCGGGTGCTCAGGACCAGCGGTCTGGACGCGGATCCTTCCTGGCAAGGCAGTGGGCCGTGTGTGGCCTCATGTGGGAGCGCAGGGCCTGGCTGTGGCGCAGCGTGGCCAGGGTCTCTCCACTGTCGACACGGGCTTCTGCCTCTGCTCTTGGCGTGTGGGCTGTGAGCCGTCCCTCGGCTCGGAGTGACCGCTGTGCCCAGGAGTCTCACGCTGTACCCCCAGGGAGGAGGAGAGCGCGTGCCTACTTTCTACTGCTCTCGTGCCTTCTGTGTCTCCTAGCTGGTTGTCTCTGACGGGGGAGACCCTTCCTCTCCCCTCCTTTCTCTTCTTTTTGAAGCTCATTACGGGTCAGATGGAAACGGTGTTTTTATGGACCTGATGCATGCCAGTTGATCACGTCCATGTCCTTGGTACCCAAAACAAGGTGGGGAGCAAGTCCCTCACCCAGAAAATGACTGTGTTCCTTTCCAGATCCTCCTCCTCACTTTCCAGCGTCTGTCACTGTGATGGGTCTCCTCTGAGCTCGGCCTCTCCGTGCGGTCCCAGCACATAGGTTCCCACGTCTGGTTCCTTTCTGGCCTGGGGTTTCTGGGATTCATCCATGTCGTTGTTGTGTCACTGTTCTTAGTGGTGAGGACATACAAACACGGAACTGGAGTACGGCCCGTGGTTCATTGTGTCGTGCGCATGTCTGGGTCGCAGGCGAGGTGATGAGCCAGGGCCGGGCGGGCGGTGGGAGAGGCCTGGTGATGGTACGTGGCCGCTGGACTGGGGCTTCTGCAGCTTCTTCTAAGTCTCGTTATTTGAAAAAGCACACACACACATAGCTGTGTTTATGTAGGAAGACCCCTGTGACTTTAAGTTTCCAACTGAAATGTATTACAGGGCTGGGTTTTTTTTTCCCTTCCTTTTTCTAACATGGAAAAGCTGGGATCCTTAATTACATAAGTCCGTTTACTGGCTTACTCCTGTGATTATGTAAAATAGCTTTGGGATTATAATACTAGTACTACTCGAAACCATGAAAAGAGCCGGTGACGTTGGAGTTTTGATGCAGTTCATTTTAGGGCGTGTGCAGCCACAGACGGACCTCAGAGCTCTGCTGATCCCCTCGACAAACCCTCGGGCCACGTGTTTGTGCCTGTGCTCACGGCTAGTGCCCGCTGGGCATCTCTTCCACTTAGGATTTTCACTGACCGTTAAAACTGTTTGCTTTTAAGGTGGTTTTTGTTTGTTGTTAAGATTTATTTATTTTAGAGGAAGCGCCCCTGAGCACGTGGGGGGGGCGGGGAGGGGGAGGGAGAGAATCCCGAGCAGTTTCCTCACTGGGCTCCATCCCACGACCCTGAGATTGTGCCTTGAGCCGAAATCAGGAGTTGGACGCTCAACTGACAGGGCCCCCCAGGCGCCCCGATTTTTACTTGCATTTGAACAATTGCGCGATAGGGCCACTTGGGGGCTTGTGGGAGAGCGGCCGGGAGGTCACGGAGCCGCAGGTCCCGGCGCTCAGCCTGAGTCCCCCGGCCGCGGCTCTCTTCTGACAGCACAGTCCGTCTGCGACTTTCGGCGGGGACGTCCAAGGGCGTAGCTACGTTATATTCATCGCACTTAAAAACAAAATAAGCCCTTAATTCCTTCGATAAAAGTCGTGTCCGTGCTTTAGGTGTCTGATGGTGTCACATCTTTAAGGCTGGTTTGTCTTAGTCCGTGTCCGCGCTGTGGTTCCTGTGGCTCTGGACCTAGAGCCCCCTCCCCGTTTCCCCACAGTTTCACTCTTGACGAAATGGGGCCATTTGTTTCCCACACTCTGAATTTTGCTCACTATGCTCCCGTGGTGCTTAACATTTCTAATTCGTGTTGGCTGCAGTAAAGACCGCTGTTGGTTTTTTTCCCCCTTTCCAATCTGGTGTCTTTCATTGGTTTCCCCGCCTCTCGCTCCGGCCAGACCTCTGTGCTGCCCAACCCACTGTGCCCCCTGCGCCCCCTGCCCAGCGCCCCTCCGTCTGCTCGGGCGTCCGCCTTTGCTCGGGGACAGGGCGCGCCTCCTGGGCCTGCCTGCCGGGCTTCCACTGCGCCAAGGGAGGGGAGTGTTGGCAGGTGCCTTTCTGTACGTGTTGAGGGGATCAGAGAGTTTGGTTTCTTGGGCTATTTATCCAGTGGCTGGTGTTAATTTCTGAACGTTGAGCCAATCTGTATCCTTAGGATGGACCCCACTCGGTCCTGAAGAGCACACGTTTTATATATTGCAATTTAAATTGCTGACTATTTCTGACCTGCTTTTTATTTCCAGAATTTCAGTTTTTTCTGCTTTCTACATAACTGCTGAGACGTTGTTTATTCCTGTTTTGCTTTACTCCCTTGAGCATGTTGTAATAACTGCTATAAAATTCTCTTCTGCGGGGCACCTGGGGGGCTCAGTGGGCTAAAGCCTCTGCTTTCAGCTCAGGTCATGATCTCGGAGCCCTGGGATCGAGCCCCGCGTCGGGCTCTCTGCTCAGCAGAGACCTCTCTGCCTATTTGTGACCTCTCTCTCTGTCAAATAAATAAAATCTTTTAAAAAAAAAAAAGAATAACTAAAACAAAATTCTCTTCTCCTTTCAGCGTCTGCGCCATGCGTGGATCGGGCTGCAGGGGTCTCTCTTTGTCTCGGGTGTGGCTCACAGTGCCTGCGCGCTCACACAGCTCGTGCTCCGGAGGGAGTCTTGACGCAGGCTCCGCTGTGCTCCTTGTTTTTGTTGTTGTTGTTTTGTAACTTTTTAAAATGAACATATAACGTATTATTTGCCCCAGGGTCCATGTCTGTGAACCATCAGGCTTACACATCCCACAGCACTGACCACAGCACATACCCTCCCCAGTGTCCACAACAGACACCCATCCCTACCCCGCCTCCCGGCCACCCTCAGGTCGTTTCTTGGGTCTAGGAGCCTCTTATGGTTTGTCTCCTTCCCGATCCCATCTGGTTTCATTTTTTCCCTCACTGATTCCCCCAACCCTCCACCCTGCCTCTCAAATTCCTCGTATGAGAGAGAGATCATATGATAATTCTGTTTCTCTGATTAACTTACTTCGCTTAGCATAATATCCTCTAGTTCCATCCACATCATTGCAGATGCAAGATTTCAGTTTTTTATGGCTGCATAGTATTCCAGTGTTGTGTGTGTGTGTGTGTGTGTGTGTGTATACACACGTATATATACACATACACACCACATCTTCTTTATCCATTCATCTGTTGGTGGACATCTAGGTTCTTTCCACGGTTTGGCTATTGTGGACATTGCTGCTATAAACATTCAGTGCACGTGCCCCTTCAGATCACTACATTTGTATCTTTAGGGTAAATTCTCAGTAGCACAATTGCTGGGTCGTAGGGTAGCTCTAGTTTCAACTTTTTGAGGAACCTCCATACTGTTTTCCAGAGTGGCTGCACCAGCTTGCATTCCCACCAACAGTGTAGGAGGGTTCCCCTTTCTCCACATCCTCGCCAACATCTGTCGTTTCCTGTCTTGTTAATTTTAGCCATTCTG
>CM053621.1:625178-661938 GCA_028646535.1 Procyon lotor | reverse complement strand
AGTAGGCAGAGAGGCAGGCAGAGAGAGAGAGGGAAACAGATTCCCCGCCAAGCAGAGAGCCCGATGTGGGGCTCGATCCCAGGACCCTGAGATCATGACCTGAGCTGAAGGCAGAGGCTTTAACCTACCGAGCCACCCAGGCGCCCCCTTAAAAGCATTTTTTTTAAAGATTTTATTTATTTGAATGAGAGAGACACAGCAAGAGAGGGAACACAAGCAGAGACAGAGGGAGAAGCAGGCTTCCTGCTGAGCAGGGAGCCCGATGCGGGGCTCAGTCCCAGAACCCAGGGATCATGACCTGAGCCGAAGGCAGACTCTTAACGACTGAGCCATCCAGGCACCCCCCAAAGGAATTTTTTTTTCCCCCAAAGGTATAGTTTTTAGAGATTTATTTATTTTGGAGAGTGCGAGTGAACAGGGGGAAGGGGTGGAGGCAAAGGAGAGAGACAGTCTTTTTCTCTTTTTTTAAAGATTTATTTCTGTGAGAGACACAGCGAGGGAGGGAACACAAGCAGAGGGAATGGTAGAGGGAGAAGCAGGCTTCCTGCCGAGCAGGGAGCCCGACGTGGGGCTCGATCCCAGGACCCTGGGATCATGAACTGGGCTGAAGGCAGACGCTTAACGACTGAGCCCCCCAGGCGCCCCAAGAGAGTCAGTCTTAAGCACAGTCCACACTCCGTATGGAGCCAGACACAGGGCTTGATCTCGTGACCCTGAGATGGTGACCTGAGCCGTCATGGAAGAGTTGGACATTGGACTCTTACCCAGCTGAGCCGCCCAGGCACTCCTAAGATGAAAAATTTTTAAACTTTTCTTCATAAATATTTTTAACATCTTTTTTCCAACTAAAGAAACAATGGATGGCATAAACATGGTTTAATAGATTATATTCAGGGCTTGGGAAATATTACCCAACCACTTCCTGCTCAGTGGGGAGTCTGCCTCTCCCTCTGCCCTCCCCACATGCACGTTTTTTGGCAAATAAATAAAATCTTTAAAAAATTACCCCACAAAAATATAAAGGCTTTCAGAATAGGTATAAAGGGTGAATGTTAAATTATTCTAAGATTTTTAAACAGGCCTCATTGGTTCAAACTGTACCATAGGTCAAACACTTTTTCTACAGAGCGTGCCCAGGGAGCAAAGGGCGTACAGAAATTAGGCCACAGTGGCCTCTCTGGCTCTTCCCACCTCAGTGGGATATTCCTTCAGAAAGCAAACTTAATCTTTGCTGGCCTACTGATTAAGAAGGTTTATAGTGTAGTTCTTTACAAAGATGGAAAAAGACGGTCCTAGAATGTTGTCTTCGGAGCAGGCAGCGCTCTGGGCCCCGTGTGCAGCCGGAGCTGGTGCTGGGGGTGCGGGCCTCCGTGGGGCTGCCGGCCCCAGGCTGGGTCTGTTCTTGGGGGGCTTCTGAAACTCTTGAGTCCCTGGTGTTGCAGGACTGTCCCTTTTTAGAAACTATTTATTCCCAAACCCAACTTTTTTTTTTTTTTTAAGATTTTATTTATTTGACAGAGAGAAACACAGCGAGAGAGGGAACACAAGCAGAGGGAATGGTAGCGGGAGAAGCAGGCTTCCCTGCTGAGTAGAGAGCCTGATGTGGGGCTTGATCCCAGGACCCTGGGATCATGACCTGGGCCGAAGGCAGACGCTTAACGACTGTGCCACCCAGGCGCCCCTTTCTTTCTCTTTTGATTAATGCTTGGTGGTCGTGGATTTTGAATCATTCCAGGGCCGTCCCCTTCACACACTCGGGTCGTCCGCGACCCCACAGGCGACCCCGGCAAAGGCTGCTGGCGGTGCCGGGTCTGAGGGAGCATCACTCGGCCCTGCGGCCGTCCAGCTTGGCCGTGGGTTCACGGGCACAAGAAGGGGACGGACCTTGTTCCGTCTGGAGGGGCGGCCCCGGCCCGCACGTCGCCGTCCTTGTGGGTCGTGCGGTTGGGGTCGGAGCCTGGGCTGCTCACGCCTCAGAGTGCCCTGGATTGGTGACCTCACGTCCCTTCTGCAGCGGGGGAACTTCCTGCCGGGGCTCCCGCGGCTGTGGGCCGGCCCCGCTCTTCTGGCTCCTTCCGTAATGTCTGTTCTCGTCCGTGCTCCTTCGGCTCTCGGAGCTCAAGACCATGGGCAAGTCCTTCCTAAGGGAGGCTTCTGTCCCCTTCCCCTTGGGTGAGGCCTCGTGAGAGCCTGGAAGACCGGGCCGAGCCGGGGCTCCGGGTCAGGCACGATGGGGGGGGGGGTGGGGGGCAGCCGCCGGGCCGCAGAAGCCCCCGGGAGCTTGGCTCCGCCGCTTTCTGGGGCCCTGGAGCCCCTGCCGCCGCCGCCCCGCCGGACTCGGCCTCGTGTGCTCTCTTCCAGGGCCCGCTCACCTCTTCCGGCTTTCTGGCAAGTGCTTCAGCCTGGTGGAGTCCACGTGAGTGAGGTGGGGGCCGGCGGGGGCGGGGGCCAGGGCCCCCCTGACGCGCCTGTGCCCCCAGGTACAAGTACGAGTTCTGCCCTTTCCACAACGTGACGCAGCACGAGCAGACCTTCCGCTGGAACGCCTACAGCGGGATCCTGGGGTGAGCCGGGCGCCCGCCGCTGCCCCCGCGGCCCGGTGCCCCCGCCCCCGCCTCACGAGCTCTGCCGCCCCCCCCACTCCCACAGCATCTGGCACGAGTGGGAAATCGTCAACAACACCTTCAGGGGCATGTGGATGAGGGACGGCGACTCCTGCCGCGCCCGGAGCCGGCAGAGCAAGGTGGGCCGAGCAAGGTGGGCCGGAGCGGGAAGGGCCCGGGGCCGGGGCGCGGCTCCCCCAGCCCGCCCACCGCCGCCGTCCCCACAGGTGGAGCTTACCTGTGGCAAGAGCCACCGCCTGGCCCACGTGTCTGAGCCGAGCACCTGCGTCTACGCGCTGACATTTGAGACGCCCCTCGTCTGCCACCCGCACTCGTTGTTAGGTAGGACCCCGCGGCCGCCGGGGGGGCGGGTGGGGGCCGAGGAGCGCGGCTCAGTGGGCGTCTGTCGGACCCTAGTGTACCCCGCGCTGCCCCCCGGCCTGCAGCAGCGGTGGGACCAGGCGGAGCAGGACCTGGCCGATGAGCTCATCACAGCGCAGGTGAGGTGGGGGCCGGGCACCCCCTCCCCGGGGCGCTGCACCGCCGGGAGCTGGCTCTTCCCTCCTCCCCCGTCCCCAGGGCTACGGCAAGGTGCTCAGGGCGCTCTTTGAGGATGCCGGCTACCTCAAGACCCCAGAAGAGAGTGAGTCGGCGCAGGACGGAGGGGTCAAGGACCCGGTGTTCCACACCTTGGAGAGCTGCAGTGAGGTAGGGACGGGGCCTGGGAGGGCGCCCCCCACCCTCGGCCGCACGCCCTGCCCTCGGGGTTCCTCTGTCGCAGGCACACAGAGAGCTGGCCAGGGAGCTCCAGAGACTGAAGAGTGTGCTGACCCAGCATGGCATCCCCTACCCCAGGCCTGCGGGTGAGTCGTGCCCCGTGCCAGAGCCCCAGCCCACCTGGGGGCCAGGCCCGGCGCTGACTCCGGCCGCTCGTTGTTCTGGCAGAAACTCCCAGCTCCGAGCACGTGGGCCTCAGGACACCCACAGACGGGACGGCGGAGCAGCGACGAGGCGACCCGGGACCGCGCATGAATACCTTGTGACCCGAGACCGGCCGGGAGGGGGGCAGGTGGGGGCCGCTTCCTTCGCCTTCGGGGCCCCGGGGGCTCGCGGGTTTAGCTCAAAGAGGCAGACAAAATAAAGTTTCCAAGTTTTAATTCCTGTACTGATAAAAATAATTCCATGAGTTCTGTAAACCATTGCATAAATGCTGTAGTGTAAAAAAATTTAAACAAGTGTTAACTTGAAATAATTCACTACAAGTAAATGATTACGCATTATAAATACCACCTTCTGGGTTAAGACAGTTCCATTCCAGTAATGTTCTCATCTAAATACTCAGAACAAAATAGATGGAGGCTTCCATAGATTACTGCACGTGAAGCGTCCAGAGAGAGCCGAGGTCTCCTGCGACCCCAGGTACACAAGCAGCGGAGGCAGGAGCAGCCGGACCGAGCACCGCGCCCAGCGCTGCGGCCGCCCACCTGCAGGTCAGCCGGGCCCCCCACACGTGGGGCGGGAAGGACCCCAACAGGCGGCCCCGCCTCTCCCGCGCGCGGCGAGAACCGACCAGAACCACCTACACCCAGGCCTCCAGCTGCACTGTCCCTAGTCGTCGCTCACAATTTGAAAACGTCTAGGCTAGGAATCGGTGATAAACATTGTCCTGTTTCCCAAAAATGACCAAAGGCCTGAAATGGGAAACAGTGCATAAATATTAATAAAAATAATTTTAAACACTGAGGACAGTAGCACAAAATACACGTCATTTCTAAGAGCTAGTAAGTCATCATCGCTATCGCTAAAGACAAAGTGGATCCACTAAAACCAGGTCAGCAGCCACGTTTAGTGGCGGCCTCACTGCAGAGCGTCCCGGGGCCGCCCTGGAAATGAGAGCCACTGGTTGGTCTTTGTTAAAAAGGCTTTCAACCTCTTACTCTAGTAAATATTTGGTTACTGATAGAAATTTGTACTGAGCCACTTTGCACTTTACAAAATGCTGTGAAAAGTCTTTGGCAAAGCCACGTGTGGGCCGAGACTGCCAGGCCCGAGGGGCCGCGCCTGCTCCCGCCGCCATCTACGGAGTCTGGGTGACCTACGCACATCCTTTGCTTCTCCCCCATTTCTAGGAAAACGACCCAACGCAGACTAGAGAAGATTCAAGTCCTCACCAAAACCGCACCCGTTCTCGGGAGCGTTCTTGTGGCGGCCAAGTGGCCGGGCGCGCACTCAAGCCTGGGGCCACCGGAGGGATCCTGGGAGTCCCCCGGGCTGCCTCTCTCTAGCGAGTGGCCGTGGGCAACTCTGGCCTCAGGCCCCCCGAGTGGGAGGCGGGACACCCTCCCAGCAGGCTACAGAGGCTCAGGCACGGCTTTGCAAAATTAACATGAGAGCCTCCGCCATTGGGCCCCTGGGCCGTGCTTCCCCCCCCCCCCCCCCCAGAGGAGCAAACCAACCCGAGGGAAGGGTGGCCTCTGCCCTTGTGCGAGGCTCAGGCACTTAGAAAAGCGGCCACGGGTCACGGAGCACGATCGGGGCTCGGCGCCACCGCACGGCCCTGGAATAGAAAACTCCCAACTAATGTGCGTGTGCACGTGGTGAGGAGTCCCTTCCACAAGACTAAAAACCTCTTTCATCATCACTGCTATAGACTCTATTTGCACTTAATTGGAAAACCATAAAAAAAAACTAGGCATTTCTCACTACTAGATAAACGCTCATTTCATAAGTACTGATTTTAGAGGAGGAAACCTAAGATCTTTAGCATACCGTGGATTAACGATAAACAGGAAACTAAGTTCACAGTTCACATGTAAAGCTTCATGTCATCGCATATTAAAAAAACACGAACCTAGAAAGCAGCCTATAGCAACTTCGAATGTGTACCGCCCCCGTTCACAAAGTGCTTGGCAGGGCCACAGTGCATCATCCCTGAGCCCGTGGGGCCGGGGCCCGCGGCAGTCACCACGGGAGGGGCTGGCCCTCACAGTAGGGGCAGGGGGGCGCGCCCGCGGCGCAGGGCTCACAGAGCACGCGGTGCTGGCAGGGCTGGAGGACGGCGCCCCGGGCGTGCTCCCGGCACACGGCGCACTGCTTGGCTCGCAGCTGGAAGATCACCTGCAGGGCGAGACACGGGCGGTGGTGGGTCGGGCGGCCTGCGGCAGAACCGAGGCCCCAGGACAGCCGCGGATGGGGCCTCCCCAGGACGCCGGGGAGGGTGGTCTCGGCTGCAGAGTCAGGGCCGGGGGACCCCTCGCAAGACCCCAGGGGCTGAGCAGCCACACCAGCGTGGGAGGGGGCTCGCCGGCGGGCTTGAGGGGCTGGGCTCCTGGGCACCCTGACTTGGGACCCGGGCCTCCGGCCGAGAGAGCAGCCAGAGCCCGGGGGCTGTGCCTCCGAGGCCAGGCAGTCGGCTGGGTGAGGGCCGTGGAGCCTCCCCGATGCTCCGGGTTCTCACAACAGGCCCTGGTGTGGAAGGGATTTACGGCAGAGGGTGGAAACAGGCAGAAATGGACCCAGGGACCCTGGAGGGCGACCTCCGCGCGCCGGGCCCGAGGGGCGGCCGGCCTGTCCTCAGGGCAGAGCCAGCAGGGAGGGGACAGACGGGTTCCGCGGGCCCTGGCGGCCGCCCAGAGCCAGGACTCACCCCGTCCACGGCTTCCAAGTCCAGGCGCAGCTGACTCTGCAGCGAGTGCAGCTTGGGCAGAGGGATGGCGCCCAGGTCGGCGCAGCGCCGCAGCCCCCGGCCCTCCAGCTCCTCCTGCAGCCGCCGGAACTGGGCCTCCACCTCCTCCTTCTTCTGCAGCGCCAGCTGCCGCGCGCTGTCTGCGGCCACGGCCCGCTCCTTCGCCTCCTCCGCCTCCCGCTGCCACGCGTCACAGGCCTGCGACCCAGGGAGGGGGAGCTGCAGCCGCGGCATGGGGTGCCCCCCTCCTGGGGACCCCCGCCCCCCCGTGGGCGCACCTGTCCCGCCCTTCCAGCGCTCACCTGCTTCACCTGCTGCCAGGACTCCTCCCACTGCCTGATCTTCCTCTTGGCCTCGTCCAGCTGCCGCCTGACACGGGCCAGCTCCGCGCCGCTGGGACTCGTGCTGGAGGGGGCAGGGCCGGCGTTCAGGATGGGGGACGGGCTGGGAGAGAAGCTGCCGGAAACAAAGTCCCAGATGCTCCCAGGGACACCGTTCAAGCCTGAGTACAGAGGGGTCAGGAGAAGTCACCAGCCGCGGTACAGAGATGCCACCTCTGGGCCCCCAGCTCTGCCCCGGCCCCTTCCCGGCTGCTCAGGGCATTAAAGCAGAAGAGGAACTGAAGTCAGGTTCACCACGGGAACCCTGGCCCCTGAGACCCCCTCGCCTGTCTGGAAGCCCCAGAGCTGTGGGGGTCGCCCGTGGGGAGGTGTGTGTGGCCTGTCAAGTGACACGATGAGTCACGTGAGAGGATGCTTCCCAGAGAGAGAAAACAAGGGCCGGCACTGTTGGTGTGGTGCTGGGTCTCTGGTGGCGTCCCAGGGCCTCACCCCCCACACCGGGGTGACAGGCGGGGCCCCGACAGCGGGCTACGCGCACAGCCATCCTGGCGCCCCGAGGCACCGCCAGCAGACGGGACGGGGAACCTCGGGCGGCGACCGCCCCCGAGATCAGGCAGTGCGGCCACATGGGGGGCACCGCAGACGTCACGCAGGGTGTCTGGCTCACCTAGGGAGCTGTAGGACGTGGCTGAGGGGCCCAGCGCCCCGGGCTCCGACCTGAGGGCCGGCGGCTGTTGGGGGGGCGTCATGGCCGAGGAGACGAGCGGCCCCGACAGAGACTGGGACAGCGAGCTGAGCGGGGAGGTGGACAGCGATGAGGACGAGTGCAGGGATGGGGAGCGGGGCAGGCAGCCGGGGATGGTGACGGGCGCTGAGCCCCCCAGTGACCTCGGACCTGCAGAGAGCGGAGGAGGCCGAGTGGGGGGGGGGCACAACCACATGCAGGGCCCTCCGAAGAGAAAGCCTGGCCAGCCCAGCCAAGAGCCCGCGTGCGCCCTCCTACCTGTCGGGCCCAGGTCGCCGCTGTCTCGCTCCTCCAGCTGTCTGTCTAGGGCGGGGAGGCCGACGTCACGCAGATGAAGATCCAGAGCAGAACCTGGAGAATGAGACGTCCTGTGAGCGCAGGGCCGCGCGGGAACCTGGCCCCACGGGGGAGACGGGCTCCCTCCTCCCCCAGACCACGGCGCTGGTGCGGTTTCTGGGACCCAGGTACACTCTAGGCTCATGCGTCACAGGAACAGAGGCCTGGAACAACGGGGGTCGGTCCCTCATCTCCCAAAGTTTTCCCTCCCCTGCGAGCAGGGCCTCCCCCCCACCCCAATCCCTTGAGATGCCGGCCCCGGGGCCCGGCTCAGGCCCACCGGCCCTGAGAGCTTCTCAATTCCAGCAGCCGCAGAGCGGGCGACTCAGGGAAGGGGCGGCCACAGGCCCCCCACCGGCTCTCCGTGTGACTCCGGGGACACCGCTGGGCCAGAGCTGCTGCCAGCTCCCGGCCCAGGGTCTGCAGGAGACCCCGGGGCGCCCAAGGCCCAGCACAAGGCCAGCCGCACTGCCCCCACCGTACAGCCCGCCCGGAAGCAGCGGGGCCTTTCCCGTGTGGCTGAGCCTTGCTCCCCCCTGCCGACCAGCAGGCCTCCGAGCCCCCGATACCCGGTCAGGTGCAGCAAGTACCATCTCGAGGCCACAGGGCGTCCCTTGCCCCCAGGGCTCCAGGCCCGACGGCCGTTCCAGAGCCCGGGCCACAGCCTGTGGGGGCCCTAGTCGGGCCTGCTTGTTCTGGATCTGCGAGCCGGGCTTCTGGAGCCTCTGCCTCTGCCCTGCCCCCAGCTGCCCGGTGTCCAGGTCCCTGGACTGTCTGACAGAGGACTCCAAGTCAGACGCACCAGGGAGAGAAACCACTGCTCATTTCCAAGCACGTGCCGCCCTCGGCTGGGCCCAGACCCCTGGCCGTGTGGGACACGCTGCTGACCAGGGCCATGCTGGGAGGCAGCAGAGGGACCGCAACCGTGGCCACAGTGCGTCAGAGTCTGGAAGCGACGGCCAGACCTGCCCACGGCCGCAGAGAAACCACCACCCCTTCAAATGAAAGGCATTTACCGTAATTACCAGGGAATTACCGTAGTTACCGTGGAAACATGGGGTGGGGAGAGAGCAAGGCAAGAGACTTCTGAACCATCGCAGGCCTGGGGCGGGCGGATTCACGGGGAGCCGGCAGCGGGATGCATGCGGATCGGATGGGGGCCCCCAGCTGCGCCATCCCTTGTCTGTCCCTAGGGCTGGTGGGCAGTGCTCAGCCTGTGAAGTCCACTGAGCTGGCCCCAGGGACAGCACCTCGCCCCACACAGGCACCTAGCAGCCCACCTAAGTCCCCGGAGCACAGGCGCATGCCCTCTGTCCTCGGGCCATCGGCTCCGGCCTGTGGGGCAGGTAGAGGGGACACGTGGACTTGGTGGGGCTGGGACCCAGGGGGGCAGATGTGGCCGGGAGCACAGAGGGGGGCACTGTGCAGGACAACCCCCCACCCTGGCCCTGCTTTGTATCCCAGCCCGCAGAAGAGTTTTACCAAGGTCAGCGGGCCTCCCCACCGTCACCCAAGCCGCAGGCCTGCCAGCTCCAAGGAAAACACTCTTCCAACAAAGGTTTTAGGGGCTCCCGTGGGTCCCATCCAGGGAGGAGGAGAGCATGCCAAACGGCAGCCAGGCCAGAGCGCTCTGAGGAGCAAGAAGCAAGAGCAAGATGTGCAAGGATCGGAGCATGGGACACGGGGCCATGGTCCTCCGTGGGGGCGCAGGGAAAAGGCCCCGGGCCAGGACAGCAAAGGAGCCACCGTGGCACCCGACAGCTGCGGGGACAACGGCCAGAAGAGTCCCTCAGGGAGACACCACCCGCCTGGGGTCCACACAGCCCCTTCCTCCTGGTGGGCTCCCCCAACCCATGCTTCTCTGGCCGTTCTTTACAGCCCGAACCCCCCGCCCCCACCGGCTTGCCCGCCAGCTCCTCCCTAAGACCCAGCAGCACAGGCCATCTGCATCCCGGGGCCGCCCAGGCCGAGCCCCACAGGAGGCGGCTTCCAACGGCGCCCCGCCCACGAGCCCGCCCGTCGGGAGCAAGACTTCAAGACCAAGGTCCGCAAGGCCCGCTTCCTCCCATGGCTCAGTCCCGCTGGTGTTGCTGGCAACCCCTGGCAGTCTTGGGCCGGTGGACCCGTGACCCCAGCCTTGGCTTCGGTTGTCCCACGGCCATCCCTCCACGTCTGGGCCACGTTACTGTCTTCTTATAAAGAGACGTCACACTGGGCTAGGATCCCCGCACATGACCTCATTTTATTGACGGACCGTTTTCAAATAAAATCATGCTCTCAGATGAGGGAGTTAGAACTGAGACCTACCTTCTGAGAACATGCAATTCAACCTACAATAACGGGGGCCACGAACAGACGCCTCCTGCAGACCAAAGGCCCAGAACTCCTAGGACCCTCCCCGGACAGAACTATGAACCGCCTGAAGGATCCACCTGCTCCTGGGGAAGACACCGCTGACCCTGACGCCCCCCACCCAAGCCCACCCCTCACTGACCAATCCCCCCCTTGACATCCTGTCCCCACCTCACCCCAAACTACTGCCAAGCCTTGCCCTCCAGCCTTGCACCCATGCCTCTGTGCCCTGGGAAAAGGCAGCACCCTTCCCCCGGCCGCCACCTTGCCCTCCCCCTCCTCCACCAGGGCCCCCTTCCCAACCCTCCCTGCCTCCCTGGGGGGCCCGGGGAGCGTCCGGGGCCCCTCCACCACCTGCTCCGTGGTCAGACACACTCGGCTTCAGCAGCCCTAACCCTCCGATGCCACCGTCCCCCGGCACAGACACTGCCTCCTCCTACCAGGGAGAGGCCCCACCGCTGCAGCAGCAGCTTCCCAAACTCTGAGGACCTGGGGCCACCCCTGCTGGCGGGCCAGGTCTCACGTGCTCAGCAGGAGCCCTCAGCCCCTCCAGCCTCCCTGAACCCACACCCGAGGGCCCCAAGCTCCAGCGATCTCTGCGGGCTGCCCCTCATACCCCACCAGCGCTGTCCCACAAGGGGCCCTTCTAAGGTGCCAATCCCGGCACATCGGAGAGACCGTGTCCCTCGGCGTGCTGGTGGCCACCCGGGCCGGACCCTGCCCCCACCGTGGCTCTCCGTCTCGGACACACAGCACTGCCCTAGGCTGCAGCTGGCAGGCCTTCCATTGGCTCTTCTTGTCCTGTGAGGACTGCTCAGTCTCCCAAACCCTCGTTTTGCACGTTGGCCCAGAATTTGAAGGCACGTGGACCCCCTGCAGACTCACCTGCTGAAAGCCAGCTCTGCCCCCACCTGCCCTGTGCTGTGGCCACAAGGTCGGAGGCCCAAACCCACCCTTCCCATGTGGGCCTGAGGTCCCAAGCCCCTGTCCAGGCCAGCCAGGCCCAATCCTGCGGACTCAACCTTCAGCACCAGGTTAGGCATGCTCTGCTTTAACCCAACAAAGTTCTAGAAACACTTTCTGAATAACAAAAACACAAGGAACTGACAGATGAGGGAGAAAGAATAAGAGCCTTTTCTCACCTGGAAAAGACTTTTCCTCTCATGGTCCCCCACCCCCACCCCATGACTCAGCAGAGATGCCCCCACCCCCGCCTCAGGAGCAGAAGGGACAGAGAGGGGCCGGCGCCCATGACAGCACAGCCAGCGACCAGGCCAGGCACACGGGCTGCTCATCTCAGAGAAAGACCCGTGCCTACTCCACACCACTGCTCTGAGTCAGACCCAGGTCCTCTGGGATATTCTCTCAAAGGAAGAACGGACTTTTCAAAAGACTTGAATGCTCAAAATCTAGAGCCAGATTACGTAAGCTGTGCCATCGGACCCAGAACCCGCCTTGCCCAACTACCAAGAACCACCCAGATGTTCATGAGAAATCAGCGGAGAGCTGCTGAGTAACGGCCCTGGCAATCCCCAGTCCTGACGTGACACAGCACATTCAGGAGGCGACGCGGTCCTTCGGGGTCAAGGGACACACGGGGACAATGCACACAGTGGACAGAATTAAAGACCAGCATGGGGCAGCCCTGACACGGGGGGTGGGGGTGGGTGTGCTCCCCCCCCAGAGCCGGATGCCCCCCAGCAGACCGTCCTCCCCTAAGACAGGATGGTGAAGCACCTGGCAAACCCACTCAGCCACCGGCCTGAATTTCCAACAGTGCAGGCGACGATCCCCAGCCGGACCGGTGGGAACCCCGCCCTCGCTAGGAGCCCAAGACGCACCTCTGCTAGGTGATGCAGGCGCCCCCCAACCCCCGGAGAAGCCCCGCGGCTCGCGCCCACGCAGGAAACCCGCCGGCGCCTCTGCAGAGAAGGTTCTCAAAAAGGGTATGCTTTCGTTCACACCGCTGACAGCCTTTAAGGGACCTGGTACTGACCCCTGGCTTCCACACCTGGCCCGACACAGCACCTGGAGACGAGGGGCGGTGCACCGGGGGAGGACGAAGGTGCTAGCGGGTGGGAGGAGACCCCTGGGGGGACTGGTGCAGGGGTAGCGCGCCTGGGGAGGAGGCACACCGGGTGGCTGGAAGGAGCGGGGAGGTGGGCACGTGGGGACATGGTGAACCTGCGGAGGAAGCGCAACCGGGGAGGGGTGTCTGCGCTCCTGGCGGGGAGGCGGGTCGAGAGGGAGTTGGCTCTCACCTAGCTCCGCATAAGGACGACCCACACCCAGACGCGCGGGTCTGACGATGCTGACTCACCATCCACCGCGCCGCCGCCGCCGCCGCCGCCGCCACCGCCGGTGCCGATTCAAACGCAGCCCGCGCCCCGCCCGCCCCGCGTTGGGCCCGCCCCCGAGTGACGCAATTCCTCGACCCGCCCCCGGTGACGTAATCCTGAGACCAGCCCCACCCACCCCGTGCTGGCCCCGCCCCCGGGCGACACGACCCTCCTACTGGCTCCGTGCCAGCCCCGCCCCCGGTGACGCAACCTTCAGCCCGCCCCGCCCCCGTCACACCTGTGGGGTTGGGACCGCGCAGGTGCGCGTGGCCGGGGCCGCACCTGCCGGAGTCCTCAGAGCCCCGTTTCCTCGCCGTCCTGAGTGTGGGCCCCCAGCGGGGCGCGCACCTCCTGGCACCGGCACCTGTCCCTCCGACCTGGCATCCCGAGGAGGTGTGCCCAAAGCCCAGGTGTCCGCCAGGGCTTCACCTGGTGGCGCCGCTTTTGTCAAGGGGAAGGGTCTTCCCTCGGGGGCGGTCACGCTCAGGTGTAACCGAGCACAGCAGGGAGCACGAACACGCCTGGCTGCCTGGCCCCCAGCCCTCCGGGTGGCCGCGAGCCGGCTGCCCACAGCCCCACCGCCGGGCCCTCTGTCCCCTCCACAGTCCGTGTGGTCTCGGGACGAAGGCTCTCCCGCCCTTTACTCCCAGCCACTCCAGACAATGAGACCCGTAAGCCACTACACTACTTCAGGGGTCACTGTTTTAACCCAAAATCTGCTGGTACCAAGCGGAAGTCCAAGAAAATAAAATCTGCCAGATGCCCTGAAATGATTCCACTAAATCCACTAACCACACAATTAGTCTAGAAACAGCACCTATTTACTTGAGAGTTTACTCATTCGTCGAAGGCAAAGCACTGGTACGGCCAGACCCTGAGCCGCACTAGCCTAAGTAAGGAGAAAGCGGCCGTCCACACCCGCCAGCCTCCGTAGGTAGGGCAGGCTCCTGCCAGCTCTCCGCACAAAGGCGGCTGGCGAGGGCCCTCCTGGGGCCCCCTAATTGGGCCCATACACCGGGATATGACACGTGATCTCAGGAGAAAACAGGAGGGTCTCATGGACTGCCGGCAGCAGCTCCTGAATCTAACAGCGGGGACAACAAAAACCTGTCAACAGGTCCTGCTGATCCTGAAAGACATTAACCTCTTCACCTCTGGGTCGCTGGTTCAGGGAACCTGCAGGTGAGCGCACGAAGGCCCTGCGAGCGCCCAGGGACACGAGCAGGCTGAGGACCCCGGTGGAGGGACGAAAGCCCAACTCTGTCCGTTCGGGGCGGGGCAGAGCGGGTGTGGCCTCCCCGTTTGGAGCAGGGGTCTCCTTCCCTGATTACTTGTCTAGGAGTCTCCACTTTTACTACGACTACTTATAAACTGGGAAAAATAAGCTTTAACTTTTTAAAACCTCTGTATTTTATGCACAGCAGCGGCTTTCCGGTTCCTTCCCAGGTGGAAACAAAGCCGGCCATCCTGCGCGCCGGCCCGAGCTCCGACCGGAGCCACACGTGTCGGGCAGCTGAGCGCCTCAGTCCGCATTCCCTAGAGGAGCCGCTCAGAGGCGCGGTACAGACGGCGCTCCTGCGTAACTCCCGCTCAGCCCCCGGCTGTGGCAGGGGACCTGCCTGGTGGCCAGACGGCTTGTGCACACCGGCCCCGCTCCCGCGTCCCCACCAGTGCGTGCGACTCAGGGCTGAGTTCTCCAGCCCACTGGCCACGGCGAGTCCGCATCGAACCGGGGACCTCGGTGGTTCAAGACCACACCTCGTTCTGCCCCGATTCCAGTCAAGCTACAACACGCGTGTTTGGTTTGCTTACGGGAGAACAGACACAGAACCCCCCACCCACCCACCCCGTGAACGAGCGAAGCCTCGAACCAACACACTGGTCTAAGGCAGAGCCCGGGGAGAGCGGGCTGGCAGTCCCCCCACCCACGGGGACAGGACTTCCAGAAAAGCCCAGAGCACGGAAGCGGGGGTCACAAGTTTGTGCCCGGCAAGCAAAGAAGGCCAGGGCTCGGGGGAAAACTGGTGGGGGGATGCGGTGGCTGCATCGGGGGTCCCCCTCTCCCCGCCCCCAGCTTCCCTTCCCGGGGGGTGGGGCCAGCTCAACTCCAGAAATTCTTCCGCAGAGGAACCAGCTGTGCAGCGGAGCCCAGGGAACACCAGGGCTGGGCAGGGAGACACACCCGGCCGCAGAAGGTCTCTGGGGTTCTAGAAGAGTGACTCCAAATGAGCACAGGGGTGCTGAGCCAGCAACGTGGTGAACACCCCAGGAGTGGGCCACGAGGCAGAAGCAGGACTGTGCCCGCCTACCCGGCGGCCCTCACGTCCGTAGGACAGACCACAGGGGCTCTGTGGCCCCGTCAAGTCCAAGATTTGCCATCTGCACGGCCGTTGGAAAGATGCCCTTTCCTCCCTGTCCTGGGCGGTGTGACCGGGGTGCACGAGTTTTAGGGGGTGGAAAGCAACATGCACACACTCCCTGGCCGTCGGGCACGGACGTCTATCTCTGGGTGGGAACATACCATCCCGGGGCTGGCCACCACCCTGACACCAGTACTCAGGGGCCTTTCCGGGCACCCCCATTTCCCAAGAGAGAAGGAGGAAAAGAAAGGGTGTGGCCCAGGACCCCAAGTGCAAGGACAGACCGCGCGGGAGCTGCCTGGGCCGGGCCTCTCCCCAGAGCCGCTTCCCCGTGGTGTCCCGGCCAACCCTGGGACAGAGGGCGCGACCAGAGCCGGGAACAGAGCCCCTGCTGAGTCTCTTTATCCGAACAGAGATGGGGACTCTGGTCAGGCCGGCAACCCGAGCCGTCTGCAGCTGCGGCCACACACGGGACCACCCAGCAGGCCCCCGGGGGGCCTGCACGGCTCGGCGAGGTCACCCCCTCAGGTCCCCCCACCCCCGCTGCTCTCAGGACAACCCCCTCCCTCCGGCCAGGCTCCAATCACGTGGGCCATCAGTCCCCAAACCCTCAAGGACTCCCAGCAGTTAGGGGCCGCGCAGCCAGCCACCGGCCTCGGCCGGCCTCGTCCCCACACGCCTGCACTCTCGTCTCAGGGCCAGGAGGTCACAGGCGGTGCGGCCAAGTGACAGATGACCAACACACAAGTGGCTTTTCTACAACAAGGAGCCGTCTGCTGCGTGTCCCGACACAGCCGACTCCTGAAAAATACGTGAGTGCGAAGCCAAGTCGGGCGCCAAGCGCGACGCGTGAGACCTACCTGGGGCGGGCTCGGCAGCAGCGCCGGGGGGCTCGGGCAGGTGGGCGCGGGCGGTCGGGGACGAGCTGCCAGAGCCGGCACCGGGGGCCAGTGGGCGAGCCCCTGCGGACGCTGACAGGTGGTTCTGCACAAAGACACACAAACAAGGTGAGTAGATGGGCGCGGGGAGCAGCACCGTGACAGCTCTGTGACCACGGGGCGGGGCGGGGGGGGGGCACAGACGGGACAGCGAGCTAGCTCCCATCCCCACAGCAGAACATAAAGCACTTGGACTCCTCTGAATATTCTAGAAGGGCTTTAACAGCCTAGTTGGCCACGACACCCAGGACAGGCACAGTTACTGGTGTCTGTCACCCAGGGACAGGCACAAGTGCATCTAGAAAGCATCCTATTTAATGGGCTTTTCTGCAGAAATGGTTTTCGAGAGCAGACATGCAGTGGTAAACAAAAAATCCACCAAAAGTCCTCAGCAGAGAACCAACACCGCTTCCGAAAACAGAAAAACGATCTCGTTACCCAAGAAAAGTAAAAAGCAGAGGGCAGGGCACGCGGCACCCCAGCCACTGTGCCCTCGGGGACCCGAAGCCACACAGAAGGGAAACGTCTGGTTCTAGTGTTTGCTTCAAAGCGAGACAAGAATTAGGGGCTACACCAGCCCAGGTCAGGAGGGGCTTTACTACTGGGCCTCAGTGCAGTTTTCCACGATGATGCTACTGCTAACAAAAGAACACGCTTCACGAGAGAAACAGAGTCCCCCAGCACAAGTTCTCCGAGTGAGCGTTTCCTGGATGGCTGGCTGTGCTCAGCCCCACCCCGTGCGGCCACCAGCCGTGAGCGCCGGGGACGCTGTGACAGTCCCCCGCCGCAGGGGTGACACGAGCCCGAGCGCCCCGGTCTGGACAGCCAGGTCCCCTGGGCTCTCTGGGCTCAGGCTCCGCAGTGGGCCCGTCCCCTGCCCATCCCCGCCCGGTCCCTCCGCCCAGCCACGTGCGGTCCCCAGCTGAGGCAGGAAGACGGTGCACGCGGCTCACCGCCCACCCCCACGCCGGCCAGGCTGGGAGCCAACGGCCTTAGGCCCTGCTGTGGCCTTCCCCCCCCCCCCAAGAAGTCTCAGTGCAGGGAGACGTGTCCCTCGCAGACATCAGGTGGCATTCGATCCTGAAACCTGAGGACACCCTTGCTCATGTCTCCCTGGGGCTACAGGGATGGAGGGCCCGGTGCTGCCGGGCACACGGGTGTCCAGAGGGCCACCAGGCCAGCCTCCAGCCACGTGGCCTTTCAAGCTGGGGGTCCCGGGGAAGTGCCGGGAGCCACTCCGATGACCTGGGGATCCCCAGGGCTATCCCTGGAGGCCAGCTTTGGACGAGACGGAGGGCGTCTCCGGGTGCGGGTGGGAGGGGGCCCGGAGATGAGCCTGGCAGTTTGCCCCGGCCGCTGGGGGCCGGGCGGACGCACTGGGGCCCGGGGGCCAGCGCGACACCCCGAGGTGGCCCACACACCGGCAAAGCTGCCCCGGGGGTGTCTGGGTCCCCCAGCACAGGGGCTATTGTCGCCAACGTGTCCAGATCCTTACTGAGTGTCTCGGTCCAATCCCTTTGAGACATCGCGAGATAACTAAGCCGTATCTTCCCTTCCAGCTCCCTCCCTACTGACCTCCCGGCTCCTGAGACAAGAGAAGAACCTACGCAACTTGGTCCGGCCGCGCTGGGGAGCCCTCTGGGGGTGGCCTCAGGAAACCAGGCCCGAGGGGGGCTGGGCGCATGGCTGGTGGAGGGATGAGGAACAGAGACCACAGCAGAGACCCGCGACAAGAGGTGATGTGCTCGCCCACAGGGCACGGCAGCGGCCGCACGGCACCCCCAGGGCTTCCAAGCGTGGACGGCGACAGAGACAGACCGGAGCTCGAGTGCTGGGAGCAGCGGCGGCCAGCGCCAGCACAGGACCCGCGTCCTCACGAAAAAGGGAAATCGCGACAGCCCCCCCTGGACGCAGGGGACAGCGCCAGGCGAGACAGAGGGGCCGGCCCTGCCCACGCCAGGAGGACGACTTGGGGACCCTGAGGGCGGCCGGGGCTGTGTCGCAGCCCGTGCGGGGCCCTGTTCAGGCAGCCCTGGGACAGGCCACGGAGGGCAGCCCTTGCTCCCTGTGTGGAAAATGTCAGGTTTTGTTGTTTCCGAAGTGCAACAGCAGTATTTTCTGAGCATTCCAACAAACGACGGTGGAACAGGCCAGTTTAGGAAGAAGGCAAGTGGAAACCCGATGACACCACAAACGGGTCCGTGGGAGCCCCGGCAGCCAGGGCTGCGCCCCGCGGTACCTGCTTGCCGTCCTGCTCGCTGGCCCGCTGGCCGCCCTCGGCAGGGGGCTCTCTCCGCTTCGCCTGCAACAGAAGGAGGAGGCAGTGGTGGGCTCCACACAGACGCCCGAGCCTCACTCGAGTCCGGAAGCCTCGGAAAACAGCAAAGGTGTTCAAGTCACTACCCTCCGTCAGGCCCGAGTCCGTCTCTCCCACCTGCTCACGGCCCTCTAACCTCCCCGCTGGTCCTGGGGGGGGGGGGGGAAGCTCTGTGCCGCGCCCCCCGCCGAGCCCCCGCCAAGCCCCCCGGCGGTCAGGCCCCAGCCCAAAGCAAAGGGTCATTCCGCTGAAACCACAGAAAGCAAGGGGGGGGTAAGCGTCCTTTGCGACGCCCCCCCGACCCCCGCACTGTGTCCGCCAACAGACCACTAAGTAACCCTGACCCCACGTTACTCTCCTCCGTATGTTTACCCACAGTTCACCACACTGGAAACAAACCCCGTTGCTTTCGTCTGCCACTTCTCCACGATTTACTGCTCTTTGTTAAAAGGGTACTGAGCGGCCAGATCTAACTGCTTCTCCGTGAAGTTTTCCAAACGTGTAATAACCCTTTCCTGCTTTCATCAGTCGAACTTGCAGGGGACCTGGCCCCCAACCTGACAGGGTCTTGGGAAAGCGTTTTCCTCGCACGCACACGTAGAAGCCCTGACTGAGCCCTGGGCCCAACGAAGGCTCTGCTCAGAGCTCGGGACCAGTTCTCACCCAGGCCAACACGAACACAAAACCTGCAGACCCGAATGTCCTTCGGATCCCAGGAGTATTCTGATTTCTAGGACTCATTTTACAATACAGAGACTCATACTGGTGGCGTGGGTCATCCTGGCCTTTCTTTTTCTGGTTTCTGGAATTGCAACCCAGAGCGATCCCCGGGGGCAGAGGAGAGGAGGGTGTCCAGGCAGGTGCTCACCGGGGCCCCTTCCTTCCAAGGAAGGAACCAGAGATCACCCTGGTACTTGTGTGTCCCCTGCCTCTCTCTCGTGCAGACGTGCCCTCCCACCTGCAGAGTGCAGTGGGGGCCTCCAAGGTCACTGACCAAAGACCTGAGTATCTACGCTTCCAGGCTAAGTGACACCGTGAGGAAAACAAGGCTGCCCCGAAACTGCCCTGGGCGCCTTCAGAACACAGGGCTCCCGCGGGGGACCCCGCCCCTGCGTCCAGGCCCCTCCCCCCACACCCGACCTCGGACACCGGCGTCAGTGCCCCGACCCAGTCCGGTTCTGACAGCCTCTGCCTGGGGTCGGCCTGGCACCTGTTTCTGACCCACCACAAGTCCCCTCCGGCTCGGCCACCTTCTGGAAGAGCTCACAGGACTTCAGAGGCACTTACTCACGGTGACTGATTTACCGTGAGACGAACGGCAGCGCAGAGAACACACGGCCGGAGACGGGCCGCGGGAGGTCCGGCAGAGTCCCGCGCGCAGGATGGGGCCACCTTCCCAGCAGCGGCTCCTAACCCCACACTCGGGGGGGTTTCAGGGAGGCTCGTCCCCTTGGCTCCCAGCCCCCTCCCGGCCCCCGGACCACGTGGGGTGGCGCAGAAAGTTCCGAGCTTCTAACTGCGGCTCACCCTTCCCGGTGACCGGGCCCCGGCCAGAGCTACGAGGAGAGGAGTCCCCGCCTCAAAGCAAAAGAGGTTTTATCAGGCAGGTTAGAGGACCGGGGGCAGGGGCGTCTGCACGCGGCGTGTCCCCACGCGGGCCCCACGGCAGGGACCGGCCGGGCAGCCGCGCCTTCCCTCCCCTGCTCGTGAACCAGGGAGTCCGGCCCCAGAGCCCTGGAGCCCAGGACCACGTCCACGCACGGCGAGACCCCAGCTGCTCCTCGGGGGCGCCCGACGCAGGGACGCGGGCCGAGCCTGAGGAAGCCCCAGGGGCTCACGGTTCTCGCGCCGAACCTCCACTGACAGACTCTGTTCACGGCGCAAACGAAGCAGCAGGCGGCGCGTGCGGAACACAGGCCAACATTTGGGGTTTGATGTCAATCCTCAGGAATATCGATCCTTGGGAGCGAGAGGGACCAAGGCGTGTGAACAGAAAGCCCTCCCCGCACAGCGCCCACCCCGGCGTGATCTCCTCGTCCTGACCGGTGCCCAGAGGTGGCCGGTGGCCGGGGACGCCCCTCGCCCGGCCCTCCCGGAGGGGCCGCTGCAGCAGGAGACCGCGGGGACGCAGCCGCCCAGTCGGCCCACGCGGGCGCCCGAAGTCAGCCAGCCCACGGGAGCGCGGGCCTGCTCGTGCTTTCCTTGAATGGTGGTGAACTCTCAGGAGCGCAGGCCTCCTGCAGTGGAGGGTGCCCCGGCTCTCAGCACGGTCAGGGCCGTGTGACCGGCAGCCCCGCACAGTCAGACGTCCACCCCCGGGAGCTCGCCCGCGGCCCTGGCACCCACTCTGCCCCCTAACGGGTTAGCTTTTTAACTTGCAAAATAATTTAAAAAAGACATAGAAGACCACCTCGCCAGGCGGCGTGCGCAGGTGTGGGCGCAAGGCTCCCGCACCCCCCGAGGGGCCCAGGGCTTCCGGCCGGCGCACGGCCTCCCTGGGGACAAGCTGCCCCTCGTCTCAGGCTCCACTCGGCCCAGGCCCTCAGGGAGGCCCAGCCAGGGGCCCTGTGACCACCACCTACGCCCACCAATGAGGCTCCGGGTTGACCCGCGGTCCAGGACACTCCTCTGCTCAGGGCTCGGGGGCCGCCGGGCTGGGCGTGCAGAGGGACTGGACGTGAAGGGGGTCAGCAGCACAGTGAGGGGGCCTGGGTGCTGAGGCCACGGGAGGCACGTGGGGGAATCACACCGGATACCCCGGTGCTCCCGAACCAGGACTGTGGGGATGTAGCAGGCGCACGACCGTTCTGGGCGCGGCCGCGGCTGGGCGGCCCCCCTGCGCAGGACACGGGGAGGCACAGGTCAGCGGCCTGGCTCCTCACAAGTGAGTCCCACCAAGAGCACCCAGTGGGGACTGGGGTGGGAAACGCCTGCGTACTCCCCACGTCCTCAGGCGGGCCCCTTCTGCGGACCCCCGACAGCCAGCCACCTCTGCCCTGCAAGTGCCCGGCAGGAGCAGCCGAAGGAGCTGGCCGTGTGACCAGCGCCCCTTCCCCCAAACACGAGGGTCCCGACCCTCTGCACCCGAAGCAAATCTGCAGCACCGGCCCCAGGCCCAGCCCACCGGCTGCCACCCGCCCTGCCCGGACGCCGTCTACCGAGAGGGCTCCTGCCTGGACTCAGGGCCCCTTCTCGACGCCCAGCCTGACACAGCGTTTCCCGCGCAGTCGAGGTGCACGTGTGGCAAGGCTGGTCAGCCCGCCCAGCCCAGAAGCCGGCCCGGCTCTCACAGACTCCAGAAGGAGCTGCCGACCTCACGGGCAGACCACGTCCGCCCGGGCCCTAAGCGCTCGCGGCCCGGGCGCCCTCCCCAGGACGCCGTGCACTTACGTGTGCGGGCTGGCGGCCGGCCGCAGAGCTGCCAGCGGGCACGGGCACCGGGTCCCAGCAGCCCCGGCCGTTGGCCATCCCGAGGCTCTCTGTCAAGAAAGGGAGACCGTGGGCTTTGAGGGACCCGGGCTGGAAACAGGGCCAATGTTGGGTGACCGGGTCCCCGGAGACCCCACGCGAGGAGGGAGGGAGGCCGGGTGACCATCATCCTCCCGAGGGACAGGAGCGCCACGAAACGGGGCATTTCTATGAGACGAGCCACCCTCCCCGTTAAAACAAAAGCAGACGGGAAAGCTGGAGGGTGCGACTGTCCTCACTGGGCCAGGAGCCCTGGTCCCGCAGGGCAAGGTGGCCCTGTCCACTTACTGTCCACGTGTGCGAAGGCGCAGAAGGGGCCCCGTGGGCAATACCCAGCTTGCCGCATGTCGTTGCACCTGGTGGATTTGTAGATCTGAGAAACGAAAGCAAAACAACGAAATCAATAAAACATACCGCACGAAGGCCCAGGTGGCTCGTCGCTGGAGCATCGGGCTCTCAGTCCCGGCTCAGGCCAGGGTCTCGGGGCCGGGCTCCCTGCGGGAAGCCGGGAGCTGCCGCGTCGAGCACAGGACTGCACTCCCAAGCACAACAGGGCTTCCCGAGGGCGGGCTGTGCACGTGGCCCGCGCCCCCCAACGTGCTCCAGGGTCCCCTCCCTCCCCCGGGGCAGATTGGACCGTCCCTGAAATCACACGCAGTGTCAACTGACGGCTTGGTGTTTTCCCAAAGACGCACCAGGTTCAGCGCTCGATATACAGCAGACACTCAAGAAATGCCCACGACATGAACACAGGCGTGAGCTCCACGGCCAACGCTGATCCACTCGGGTCAAACGCTCTCACAGTGCCCACGAACTCGGTTCTGGCCAGCGGCTCACCAGGACCCTCGAGGGACAGACCCCCAGCCCTCTGCACCCGCCAGATCCCAATTGACACCCTTGGGAAGCCTTCCCCTGCCTCTCGCCTCCCTTTCCCCCACAAATGCCAGGCACTTCCCTCAGCTCTTTGCTCTCCTTCCCTTGGGCTGCCAGGACCCCAACCAGAAAAGGAACCGCCCCCACCCAAGCTCCAGACGGCCAGCACAGGCCACATGGCAGCCCTCTGCCCAGGCCATCACCCGGCCTGGGCACTGACAGGTGCCCATTTCCTGCTCTCCGACTTAACTGCTCCACCCCCGCCCCCTGCTCTCCCCGCCCACCCCTCCTGCAGGCCAGCTTGGCTCCTGGGGATTGGCACACCCCCCCCCCCCCACCTGCCTACCTGGCGGGAAGCCTGCCCTGGTCCTCACGCTCTTCTGCTCCCTGAAGGGGCTAATTTGCTGGGGTTCGGTTTTTTAAAGATTTACGTGGCAGAGAGAGAGCACAAGCAAGGGGAGCTGCAGGCTGAGGGAGAAGCAGACTCCCCACTGAGCAGGAAGTCCGATGAGGGACTCGACCCCAGGGCCCTGGGATCATGACCTGAGCTGAAGGCAGACACTGAACGCACTGAGCCACCCAGGCGGCTGGTTTTGTTTTTTAAAGATTTACTTATTGATTGGAGAGACAGAGAGAGAGCTCGCAAGCAGGACCAGAGGCAGAGAGAACCTCAAGCAGACTCCCAGGTAAGTGCAGACCCCAACGCAGGGTCCGATCTCACAACCCTGAGATCGTGACCTGACCCAAGAGCTGGACACTCAGCGACAGTCACCCTGGCGCCCCTGCTGGTTTGTTTTTAACACAGATGCAGGTGTGCGCTGCTTAGCCAGGTGGACTCGGCCCACCTCGGCCCACACGCTCCAAGGAAGGACTGGCCTTCACCAATGCCTGGGGGTGGGGGGCAACCTCTGAGCCTCGAGAATGTCCTGCCGGGGAAGCATCTCCATTTACATGGTCGTGGGCCACACCGGACGGCAACAACGTGATGTGGGGCGGGTGTCGGTGCCTGGTCCCCGGGGACGCCGCCCCCCGCGGATTTCGGCCCTTCTCCCGTCAGCCACGAAGCCTGTGGACCCCACGGCACTGCTGGGCTCCGCGAGGCCTTCTAGCAAATCACAGGACCTGGGGGGGTCCTGGGGACCCCGGACCCAGAGGGAAACCCACCCTGTGCAGGCTGGGAGGGGGGCACAGCCCGCGCAGAAGCTCGTACCTCGGGGTGGAACTGCTGCTCAGCGCGGGAGTGGCAGTACTGACAGTTGTCCCCGCTGTCGCACCTCGCGGGCTCGCCCCACTCGTCTCCGTGCTTCACGCTGGGACACGGGGTGGACCTGGGGGCACAGGGTGGGGTCACCAGGGCAGGCGTCTTCCGGCTGTCGCACGGGCCCGGACGCGCCTCCTTCTCACCAGGACCCGCAAAGGCGGGCCGAGCGCCACCTGGACCCCGACAGGGACTCAGGAGGCCTGTTTCTATCTCCCACAGGACACAGGGCGAGGCTGAGCCTGAGCCCCAGCTGACGGGCGGGGCCTGCGGGGAGGCGGCGGGCAGGCGGAGGCCGGGCAGAGACGTGGGAGCCGTGCTGTGAAGCCCCGACCGATCCCGGTCTTCGGGGGCCTTGCCGGCAGCCTTACTGCCGCGTCTTTGGGTTTACGGGGAAAACTACCAGCAGAAGGAAATGATCGTATTATCACTACTCTCTGGCACACGGTAAATTCACCTCCTCTTCTCCAGCTGACCTCTGGCGAGTAACGCCCGGGGCTACAAATCGGGGGCTCTTGGCCCCGGAGCCCCGAAACGACGCGGAGGGAGGACCCCAGCTAGCGGGGACCCGCTCGGCAGCTGGGCCCCGGGGGGCGCGGGCGCTCTCGGCCATGCGAGGCGGCATCAAGTCCCCGCGCGGACGCGGCCGAGCTCGGGCCGGGCCCCAGGCCTCACCGGTACTGGTAGCTCCTGGGGTTCCGCCGCCGGTCCCGGCTGTTGTGGTAATGCGGACACGCGTAGCCCTGGCGACACAGGCGCGGCGGCTTCGGGCACTGCTCCGTCTTGTAGCTGCCCAGCACGAAGTTGGCGTCTGAAAAACAGGGGTCCGCACAGGAATGTGTGAAGGGGAGCAGCCCCGTGTGTGCTGAAGGCCCGACGCGGGGCGTCCACCCCACGGCCACGCACAGGAGGCCCCGACACCCGCCACAAGTGGGGGAACTCGGGAACCTGCTCCTCAGGGAGCGGCCAGACACGAGTCCAGTGACCGCGTGATCCCACCTCGGGGAAAGCGCGCGCCCCAGACCTGCACGTAGGAAGGGCAGGGGGCACGGGTCCGCAGCAGCTGAGCACAGGGAGTCACTGGATATGTGGGAATCCTCCGTGCTTTCCCATCAGGGAACCTAACACTGCCCCCCGAATAGGTCAATTTTAAAATGGTTAATTTCCTGCTCTTCGAATGGCATCTCATAGCGAAAACAAGTAAAAAACCGCCGGGGTCACTTAGAAGCAGGAACTGATGACAGGATATTCCTAGAAATCATCCCGCGCCCGGGCTGCTCGCTAACGGACCAGCGCTGAGGGGCAGCCCGGCCCTCAGGAAACGTCTCCAGGTCGGGCCGCACCTGAGTCGGCTTCAAACACGGCATCCAAAGACAAGAGAGGTAAACCACACAGGAGGACGTGGAGAGAGTAAAAGTGGCTCGAGGAGCACAAAGGCCAACTTTGAAAAAACACAACCACAGACTACGGATTCCCGAGTGTAGATCGCGTGCCTGCGGCAGACGGCGGGTCCCGCCCAGGGCCACGCCGCCAGCACAAAGGGGCCGTTTGTGGCAGCCCGGTGCCTTCAACGCTGCAGAGTGAACGTGGGGTCCCGGCTCCCGGGGCGCTGAGGACGCAGGCTGCACACCCAGCCGTGCAATGCGCCCCCCACCCTCAGGGCACAGGGCATCCAACATACAGCCTACAACCCCCAAGTCCCTCAGCAGGTGACGGACACAGGCCCGGTGGTCAGTCCCGCCAGTGAGCTGGAGAGCCAGGATGACGTGGCCCTAGAGCAGAGCCCATCTGAAAAGCTACACCCTGGATGATTCCAACCACGGGACGTTCTGGAAAAGGCAAAGCCATGGGAACGGAACGATGGCGTAAAGGACCAGGGGTCGTCAGGGGCTGGGGCAGTGGTGCCAGCCTGAAGGACGCTGCAGGGCACACGACCTACCTGTCCGAGCCCCCTCTACCTGGGGCTAGGGGGAACCCTGAGGGTGACCAAGTAGCAGCCTTGGTTCCCGACTGTCACCAATGTATCCGGTCGGGGCAGCTGTATGACCCCAAAACCAGGAGGGGGAGGCATGGGAACTAATACTACCTGCAACTTTTTGGTAAATCTAAAGAGACCCCAGAATAAAATCTACCACTAAAAAGCCAGGCCCTAGCCCCAACCCCGCTCTGGGACAGGAAGCCCAAGAAGGAGCTGGGCCTGGGATGCAATCCCCTCCCCGGGCGCGGCCGGCGGCTGGCCTCACCAAGGACACCCTGGGGGATACAGGTCAGAGCAGCCTGGGGGTTATGTATGCAACTAGAGACTCAGTTTCCCCATCTGGTCTCCAAACGAAGGGGGTGAGGTCCACCGTGTGGTCACTTTACAGACAGAGACGAATGCTCCCTGCCCTCCCCCTCCGCGGCGGCCTCGAGGTTACCTTGCCACCGGGGGTCCTCACCCAGGATCTTCTCGATCATGGCCTGGCTGGCCAAGACCCCGGGCTGCAGGTCGGGAACGCCGTCCGCGCCGCACAGCTGGCCGTCCTGCAAGGCTTCCTGGGCGCGCAGCTCCCTACAAGCAAAGCACACGGGGGTCACCACTCCGCCGCGCAGGGGAGACAACCGTTTGCTGCTGTCCCCCGTGCAGCTGCCTAGAAGGTTCCAGACGGGCGTCCCTCGGGCACAACCCTCGATCCAGCCCTGTCAGAGCCGCGTGGTGGTTCGGGCTCAGCCCCGCGAGCTCCCACTGGCACACACGTCGGCAGGAAGGAAACCATCTCGCCGGGGCGGAGGTCAGGGCCGGGCGGGGAGCGCGGCCGCCGCATGCACCTGATGTCGCACACAGGTGGCCGCAGGTCCAGCGGGCCGTGTGCGAAGGCGCAGTGCAGCCCGTTTTTCACGCAGTGGCCGCGGGCGTCCGTCTCGTGGATGCACGTGCCTGTCTTGTAGTAGCGCAGGTGGTACTTTCGCTCCGTGTCCCCGGTCGTCCGGTGCAGGTACGGGCACCTGGGAGGCAGAGGGGTGACGCAGGCCGTCTGAGGCCTCGGGGCTGCGGGGACGCCCTCGGCACGGACCTGCCCCGCCCCGGGCCGAGCATCCTCCCCAGGCACTGAGACCCCCATAAATCCCTCAGTTACGTGTGGCAGAAGATACAGTATCGGATTTCCCCGGAGACCATCCTACATCGTGTCGTGAACATGGACAAATAGGCCCCCCCATACAGCTGGGCACGCACTGTTCCTGACAAGCGCGATCAGACGAGGGGTTGGCGGTCACTCCCATCCCACTCAGGGGCTTCTGGGGACCCCCAAGGGAAGGAAGGGCCTGGACATGGCCAGAGGGGGGACACTGGTGGGACAAGAGGGAAACGGGCGGGGCGGCAGGGTCACGTGCAGGCACCAGCCACTCACTCCAGGGGACTCCCCAGGCAGCAAAGGACTCAAGCCGCAGGGGAGTGGCTGGCACATGTGGAGCCGGGCCCCGAGCCCCCTCGAGATCCTTCTCTCTAGACAAGAGCCACACAGAAGAGCGAGGAAAAGGGGCCCGGGTCAGCCATGCCCCCGAGCCGCCTGAGGAGTGACGTGGGAGCCTGTCGCTGCCCTTCCCCTCCAGCGCCGGCCGGGGAGCACTACGGGAGGCTCGGGTGAGGCCCGGCCCCATCTCACTGCCCCACGAGGTTCCCCCCAAGGAGCACGGACCAGAGCCAGAGAGAACGGCTCGGAGGCCACCTCACTCTCGAGCCCTCCCCCCTGTGATAAGGAAACGCAAGCTCGGCCCTCACTCCGGGGCACCTGGGGCGGGCACGGCACGAGGAGACAGGTGAGATGCCACACCCAGCAGGATGGTCCCTCGGAAGCAACCAAGCAGCCTCGGAAGGAGAAGCCAGCGGGAGGGCCAGGCGGCTGCGTTCCCGGGGTGCGCCCAGACACGCCGGGAGCAGGGGACACCCCACAGCTTCGGCCTCAAATGGCCCAGATGCCCGTCCGCCGGTGAGTGGGGGCCCATCCAGATAAAGGCACGTTCCTCGGCCTTAGAAAGGAAGAGCACGCGGATGCACATTACAGCACGGACACCTGGAGCGCCTTCTGCGCCGCAAGAGAAACCAGACACGAAGGGATGAAGGCCTGACGAGGCCGCTCCGGGCGGTCCCAGGACGTCACAGGCAGAGCAACGCGGGGTGGGGGAGTGTGGGCATGAGCGGCTCGGGGACCAGCGGGGACTCAGTGCAGAACGGACATCTGTCGCATGCGGAGCTGGAAAGAATCTGGAAGCAGCGGGGACGGGTGCACAACCCGGTGAGAGTGATCGTGGCCACTACACCGCACACGGAAACACGGTTAAAACCACGTTTCACGGCACACACATGCAACCGTAATCGTCAACAAAGCCGCTGGGGCCAGAGAGAGATCTGATCTATTCCTACAGAAAGGTGCACTCAGTGTCTTCACACGACATGGCCACGTCATGGTGCCCAGGCCGAGAGGCCAGAGCAGGCCGCACTGGGGGAGGCCCGGGGACGAGCCTGTGGGGGGGGGAACGTCGCACGGCCACAGGTTGGCGATCGCGCACCACAGGGAACCCCTCCAGTCAGCGTCCCGCAAACTCGCCACCAGAACGGCAGCAGCAGCTGTCCCCAAGGACGCAAGAGAAACACAGAGAGAGGTCCCAAGACAGCTCAGTCCCACTTTATGAAAACGGAGAATGAGGGCCATGTCGCTACTGCATATCCGAGACAGGAGAGCCCTCCCCAGGGAAGGCACGGGGCACAGAGCACCAGCACAAGCACCAAGTGCAGAGCATGGAGCATAGAGCACCAGCACAAGCACGGAGCATGACCACCAAGCATGGAGCACAGAGCACCAACACAAGTACAGAGCACATAGCACTGAGCAGAAGCACCAAGTGCAGAGCACCAAGCCCAGAGCATGACCACCATGCACCAAGCATAGAGCACAACCATCAAGCACAGAGCACAGCACAAACATGGAGCACCAAGCACAGAGCATTAGCACAAGCACAGAGCACAGAGCATCAGCACAAGCAATGAGCATGGAGCACTGACCATGGAGCACGACCACCAAGCACAGAGCACCGAGCACCAGCACAACCACCAAGCACAGAGCACCAGCACAAGCACCAAGCATGGAGTGATGAGCACTGAGCACCAGCATGAAGCCTGGAGCACTGAGCTCAGAGCACAACCACTGAGCACCAGCACAACCACCAAGCATGGAGGATGACCACCAAGCACAGAGCACAGAGCACCAGCACAAGTGCTAAGCACGGAGCACCGAGCCTGGAGCACTGAACCCAGAGCACAACCACCAAACACAGAGCACTGAGCACCAGCACAACCACCAACACAGAGCCCAGAGCACTGAGCCCAGAGCATGACCACCAAGCACAGAGCAGCCGAGCACAGAGCCCCAGCACAAGCACCGAGCCCAAAGCACCAAGCCCAGAGCACGGCCACCAAGCACAGAGCACCGAGTATCAGCACAACCACCAAGTATAGAGCAACAGCACATAGCAGATAGCTCCAGCATAAGCACCGAGCATGGAGTACTGAACACAGAGCATGCAGTACAAAGCACAACCACCGAGCACAGAGCACCAAACACAAGAGCACAGAGCACTAGCATCAGCATGGAACCAGAGCACCAGCACAAGCACCAAGCATGGAGCACTGAGCACCAGCACAAGCACCAAGCCTGGAGCATAACCACTAAACACAGAACACTGAGCACCAGCACAACCACCAAGCACAGAGCATGACCACCAAGCATGGAGCACAGAGCACCAGCACAAGTACCAATCATGGACCACAGAGCATGACCACCAAGCATGGAGCACAGAGCACCAGCACAAGTACCAATCATGGACCACAGAGCACAACCACCAAGCACAGAGCACCAACACAGAGCACCAGCACAAGCATGGAACACCAGCACAAGCACCGAGCATGGAGCACTGGGCACAGAGCACTGAACACCATCACAAACACCAAGCACAGAGCACTGAGCACCAGCACAAGCACAGAGCACCAGCACAAGCATGGAGCACTGAGTACTGAGCACCAGCACAAGCACCAAGCCCGGAGCACAGAGCATGGAGCACAACCATCAAACACAGAGCACTGAGCACCAGCACAAGCACTGAGCATGGAGCACTGAGCACCAAGCACCAGCACAAGCACCAAGCCCAGAGCACAGAGCACCAGCACAAGTACAGAATACAGAGCACCAGCACAAGCACAGAGCACCAAGCGTGGACCACCAACGCAAGCATGGAGCATGACCACCAAGCACAGAGCATGACCACCAAGCACAGAGCACCAGCACAAGCACAGAGAATGACCACTGAGCACAGAGCACCAAGCATGGAGCACCAGCACAAGCATGGAGCACCAGCACAAGCACAGAGCACCCAGCATGGAGTGCAGCATGGGAGCACCCAACACGGGCACAGAACATGACCACCAAGCACAAAGCAGTGAGCACAGAGCACCAGCACAAGCATGGAGCATGACCACCAAGCACAGAGCACCAGCACAAGCATGGAGCATGACCACCAAACACAGAGCACCAAGCACGGAGCACAGAGCACCAACACAAGCACAGAGCATGACCACCAAGCACAGAGTACCAAGCACGGAGCACAGAGCACCGGTACATGCACAGAACATGACCACCAAGCACAGAGCAGCAAGCATCGAACATGGAGCACCAGCACAAGCACTGAGCACAGAGCACGGAGCACCAGCACAAGCACCAAGCCCAGAGCATGACCACCAAGCACCAGCACAACCACCAAGCATGGAGCAGAGAGCACTGAGCGCTGAGTGGGCAGGACCTCAAGACACCAGAGGGCTCTTACTTAATGAAAGAAAATGGCTCCACCTTGGGAAGGTGTGAAGGGTGAGGGGAGGCCTCAGAACACAGCGGCAAAGCCAGAACCGTCCCTGGGGCAGGAAGAGCCAGGCTCAGCCCACACGGCACATAGATTCTTCCTCGCTAATCCACAGGCCACGGCAGCACCCCCCACCTGACGATGGACCAGGTGTGACTCGATTCTGCCAGGCACCAAATTCAGGTGATGCCCTTGGTTCTCAAAACACAATCAGTGACAATTAGCGACACAATTTGTGACCCAACCAGTATAATTCAACCAGGATTCCATGTGGCACGTGCTAAAACCCGTGAGCCAGGAAGTGGGGAGCAGGAAAGAACAGACCAGGGGCTCAAGAGTGACCCTACCTCTCCAGGAGAGCCCGGAGTTGTCCCCCTTTGGCAGTCCTCACCCAAGATGGGTCTGCGAAGGGACACAGAGGTGGCCCACAGGCTCGGACCCACTGTGCGCCAGCACCGGCCAGAAGCACACTGTGTCACAAGCCCTGGAAGGGCCGGCCAGTCCCAGGGGGAGCCTCGGATCCCACCTGCAGGATCCCACCTTGGTGGTGTGCCCAGGTGACATCGATGCTGCTGGGCTTTAAGGGGGACTCCGGCACAACCTGGCTCCCTGCCAGCCCCCAAGGGGCTCGGAGGTGGGGGGAGGGACCCAAACACAGCACACAAATATCTGAGGGGCAAAATGGTACCAGCCGAGTGACCGGGGCAGCCATGGAACGGGAGACAACAAATGTGAACAGAAGGAGGGCCCATGGGCCACAGACAACTGGGGGCAAGGAGGTGGGGGCTGGGCAAGCGGGGCTTCTAGGGAGAAGCTCGAGTGTCTGTGCACATCCGCCCCTCCTCCCGGACGCTAGGGGAGGGGGCTGCCAGCAAACCCCATGCTGACCTCGTCCATCGCCTCGGCCCTGCACCCCCAGTCTCTGGACCTCGAAGCCAGGCCACTGGCCCGTTAGTCCCTCACAGGGGCCGTCAGCACCGGCAACAGGTGTCACTCCTCCCCGTCCCCCCACCAAGCTGACACCCCGTCTGGAAGACAGAAGGCTCCACCTGCCTGCGAGGGGCCTCCCTGTGCCAGGAGCCGCCTCCTGGTGGCCTCCCCACCCCCCGCCCCTTCGCTCTGCGGGGCTCCCCCCGGCCAACCTGGTCCCCTGACTGGAATCCCCTCAATTGGCTAACGTGTCACCTAAAAGCCTGTGTCTTCCAGACATAAGCAGCCCCCTGACTGTGGACTCTTCAGCTCCAGCCTTCAGGCCCTGCCCTTGGCTCTCACCTCACCCCAAAGGCCCGAGCAGAGCCCACTGGGAAGACCAGCGTGGAGCAAGCTCACAGCTATCCCGGGGGGAAATCACCCAGAGCGGGGGTGCAGACGCGCGGGGCTCTGCACGGGAAGGTGGAGGACAGGTGCGGTGCAGCAGACGCCCCGGCGGCTCCCAGCCAGCAAGCTCCCACCGCCGCGCCTGGCCGACCGGGGAAGGCCCACGGGGCCCAGGGCCTGCGTCCCAGAGACCCCAAGGGCCGCCAGGCGGGGGCTGAGGGGAGAAGAGCCAGGCCTGCCAGGGGAGCCCCGGAGAAACAAGGCCACGGGAACGGGCCGGGCCCATCGCTTGCTAAGCGAGAAAACCTGTACCTGGGGGTCGGGAGGCCACTCGCCAGGGCAGGAGCAGGGTCAGCAGAGGAGACTGGTTACTTCCTGCCGGAGACGGCTGGGGGCTGCTTGATTGTTTACTCAAGAAAGACGCCCCCGCCCCAGGCCCCGCGGACCCCTGGGAAGCGAAGCCCCCTTCTTCCTCCTCGTCAAAGCCAACCTCGGCGAAGACACCTGCGCACGAGCTCTGGGCAGGGGGAGGGGCCGGCCACACGCGGCTCCCAGGTGCGAGCACTCACACGCGCCGCGGGTCTGGCGAGGGGAGCGGGGGCCGGGGGGCCGGGGGCCGGGGGGCCGGGGGGCCGGGGGGCCGGGGGCGGGGGCCGGCCACACGCAACGCCTCTCACACCCGCTTTCGGGACGCGGCCGACCTGAAAACCCTCCGCACAGGCGTCGCCTTCCTCGAAGCCCAGCCTGAGAAATACCTGGGACGGACCCTCCAGGTGGGGACACCGAGCCGGCAGAGCTGGGCCGGACCCCAGGCCCGGGAGCGCCGAGTCCGCACCGCCCGCCCGGTCCCTGGACCGCTAAACGCGCACCGCGCACGGCCGCCGCCCGCGCTCCGGCTGCGGGGCGGGGCGGGGCGGGAGCACGTGACCCGCACGGCCAATAGCGGCCGGCCCCGGGGAAGGGGCGTGTCCGGCAGAGGGGACTGCCCCCAGCCGAGGAAAGGGGATCCTAGCAGGGGTGCCCCTGGGGAGGGGGAGAGGATGGTGGGAGGTCTACCCAGACGCGACACTGGGAGCACCACGAGGGGGAGAGGGGAGCCCTGGGGGAAGGGGTGATGGTGAGAGGGAAAGGTTGGCCACCTGCCAAGGAAAAGGGGTGTCAGTGGGGGAAGGGGTCACAGGAGGAGGGGTGACAGTGAGGGGAGAAGGTAACTGCCAGCCTCGGAAACGCCGTGACCGCAAGGGTACCATCCCTCCACGGTCCCTGTCCCGTCCTGCCCCACGGCTCAGCCGCAAGGTGCCCCCAGCCAGCACCAAGACCAATGCTGGATGCTTGTGAAGGGGTTTGGCTCTCTCTGAGTGCTCATGCCTTAAAGTAACAGGTTCCTAGTACATGTGCCCCAACCAGAAGTTTCAAGAAGCCAGGAACTGAAATAAAAGGGAGGTTCTGTCCATGCCCTGAAAGGTACCGTCTACTTACAAACCCACCACGATGCTACGCGAACCAGACTCCGTAGTCAAACGGGACAAACTCTGGGCCACTCCACTTGTGGGGCATGAGAAGGCCCCTCTCCCAAGGAGTGGAGCAGCAGTTACTAAGGAGAGATCCCCAGGGGAGACGTGCGCACCGCCGAACCCTTCCTAAAGGGCTGAAGCTCAAGACAAGGGAGACGCTGTTTACTCAGGCATGTGACTTTCTCACTGTGTAGATGCCACGGGACACACCCGCAGCAGAAGCGGGCCAGCGGGCCGCTCACTCCCATTCACCCTGGTTCTCAGCGATGACCTCCGTGTCACTGAGATTACACGTTAATGTTTCCATACTCAATGTGTGCTATTTAATTACTCCTGAGCCCAGCTGAGGTAACCATGTGCAGGTAGGTGTCTGGTGCCAACCCTTCATCCTGCAAGACCTGGGTGCCACCCTAAGGCCCAGCAAAGGGGCCGGGCCAGCACCAGGGCACGCAGACTCCAGGACCCCAAACAACTGTTCCAGCAGGCTTTGGCCGCATGCATTAAGAGCACTAGTGAGTACTGCCACCTGGTCCTTTAGGACGGGGTCGGACATGCCAGGTGACGCAGCTGTGCCCCTCCCCCACCCCCGCCGGGGTAACTCAGGACCCAAGGCCCAGCGGGGTGACTGACGTGGCCAAAGGAAATGAGGGAGCTGATGCCAGGCCTAAGCTAGACAAATACATCCCTTCTGAAGACCGGTTTGCAGAAAACACCACCTCAAGAAGCAATTAAACAGTGGAGGCCGCGGGGGGGGGGGGGGGGGGGGGCTCAGTCAGTGAAGCATCTGCCTGGGGCTCAGGTCCTGTTCCCAGGGCTCTGGGATCGAGCCCCAAGTTAGGCTCCCTGCTCGGTGTGGAGACTGGTTCTCCCTCTCCCCTTCCCCCCCAGCTCATGTACGCTCGCTCCCTCTCGGTCAAATAAATAAATAAAACCCTAAAAAACAAAAAAACACCTCACAGAGTCGTCATACTGTCTTAATGGAAGCGGAGCTGGGCACATTTCTTCAGCAGGATCCGAGCTGCCTTAACAGCAACCTTATTTACCTGGAGTTCGACTACGCTTTCAGTAAGTGTGTAAAGTTTACGATAACACGCGGATGGAAAGTCTTGTCCCTGGCCTGAGTGTCTTTGGAACCTGAAGGACAACCGACATCACTCTGCTTTCCACAGGCACAGCTTGGAAGGGAGCGTTCCTGGAGACCCAGCTCCTTTCAAAGGACCAGCGGGTGGAGCCTGAAGGACCCCCCTCCCCCTCATTAACACCGGATCTGAACGGAAGGGGAGCAAGCAGCCCTTTTCAGAGGCCCCGGAGCCCAGGGAGGCCGCAGCACTTCCAGGCAGAGATGGATCAGCCCTCCTCCTCCCCCAAACTGTCCAGGAGAAAAGCAGAAAGCCTCCGGCTCCGGGTTTCTGCCCACTCCGTGAACACACACACTCTGACTTGCGCTCGCCTGTTTCCCAGTCGACATACTGCTAAATAAATACATCTGTTCATAACATAACATCTGTTCGTGAAGAAACTTGTAAGGAAAAAGCCAAGCAAAACAAAACCTTCGTTTCTTAAACCTCAAGAGTGCCACGGAAACGGCGGTCTACAAATACCATAACTTCCCCATCAATTTTTTATAGAGAGGTTAGGTAAGTGAGCCACCAGAATAATTCGCAAGCATTCCAGCGCGCTCCCGACCGACAACTACAGAGTGGCCCTACCTCTAACAGGTGCACATCCTAAGGCCTGTTCTAATGCCGGGAACGTGGGGACCCGGGTCCCACGTGGGCGGGGCAGGGGGTCTGCCCCCGGCACCGGGCGTCCCAGAGACACACGGCCCTAAGGGCAGAGGAAAGCCTGCCCCCCGCCGGCGGGTCCGCTCCGCAGGCGGCCGCCGGCCGCGGCGCACACTCACTCGTCGCCGTCGGGGCACACGCCGCTGGCCTCGTCGTACTTGGAGCAGTACACGTCCGGGCTGTAGTTGAAGGTGCCGTCCCGCCTGCGGAGCGGTCTACGCCGACGCTGATTTAGGAAATGCCAATGGAAACAGGTAAATGGCCTGTGCTGGGCGCACTTGTGCTGCACAAACAGGGCGCACTGCTCTGTCCTAAACTCCTTTAGATACCTAAAAAGACAAACAGCGTTGCGGGTCGCTTCCGCCGCCACCGCCGCCGGCGGGCGGCCTCGGGGACTCGTGGGCGGGGACCGGACCCCACAAGCCAGGGGGCCCCAACCTCAGGGGCAGCCCCCACTCTGAAGGCAGATGACCCCAAACGGCCGCCCCCATCCCCAGAGCGTCCCTCGAATCCCAGGCACAGTCCCCGACCCCCAGCGCAGGCAACCATCTCCGACCCGAGGTGGGACCCTCCACTCCGCGTCCGGACGGCCGCCCCATCCCACACCCAGCCCGGGTGCGGTTCCCCAGACCCCGTCCGCGGCACCCCCCATCCCGGCCACTGACGCGACCCCCGAGCGCTGGCGCGACACAGCGACCTCAGGCGCTCGCCTCCCCGGGGCGGAGGCAGCCCGAGTCCAGATGGCCGCCCTCCCTCCAAGCCCAGGCGCGGTCGTCCATCCCCGACCCCAGGCGCGACCCCCCACTCCGAGTCCGGACGGCCGCCCCACCCCCAGCCCCAGAGCGACTCCCCGAACCCCGTCCGCAGCAACCCCATCCCGGCCACTGACGCGACCCCCAACTTGAGGGGCGACACAGCGGCCCCGGGCACGCCCCAACCCCCAAGCTCTGTGCCATCCCTGATCCCAGGCGGAAGCAGCCCGGGTGAGGACGGCTGCCCGCCCCCCGCCCCGACCCCAGGCGCATTCTCCGCGAACCCCCGCCCCCCACCGGAGGCGCGTGGACCCCCGCCCCCAGGTGCCGCCCCAGACTCTGGGCGCCGCTGTTCGACCTCAGGCGGCGGCAGCCCGCGTCCGACCGCGGTCCACCCGCCCCGCGCCCAGGCGCGACGCCGAGGGCCGGGGCGCGGGGCGCGGGGCGCGGGGCGGGGGGCGGCGCGGGGCCCCCAGGCCGCACCGGCGGCGGCACCCAGGCCCAGGAGCGCGGGGCGCGGGCCGGGGGGCTCATGGGGCCGCCCCCCGCCACTCCCCCGTCCCCGCCGCGGCCGGCCCGGCCACTGACCTGTAGTGGGTCGGCTTCTCCGTCTGCGGGGGGGACCCGCTCAGCGCCGCCGCCGCCGCTTTCGAAACCGACGGCATTTTCAGTCAAAACAATGCAGCGCGCATGCGCCAGGCGGGCCCGCCCCCGCCCCTCCGGATCTAGCCCAGCGCGGAGCCCCCTGCGCCCCCGCCCGCCCGCCTGCCTGCCCCGCCCCCGCCCCGCCCTCGCCGGCGTCCTGGGGACCCCTGACCCGCTCGGCGATCCAGCCCAGCGCGCGGTCCAGCAGTGCCACGCCCCGAGCGCGCCGCCCCCGCCCCCGGTGT
>CM053621.1:607172-624678 GCA_028646535.1 Procyon lotor | reverse complement strand
GGGGCCGGAGGGGAGGAGCCTGCTGGGAGCACGTGGCCCTAAGAGCCTTTAGAGCCCTCCCACCCCCGCACCTGGCAAAGGTGCTGTCCAGGAAGCAGCGGTTCCGAAGCAGGCCAGCCCACAGCTGTACGCCCACGATGCCGAAGATGAAGAAGACGAAGAAGCAGAGCAGAAGGACATTCCCCAGCATGGGCAGCGTGTCCAGCAGCAGCGTGACCAGGATCCGCATACCTGAAGGGGCAGGGAAAGAAGTCAGCACAGCGGAACCCTCCCAGGGCTCCCTCTAGCCTGTTGCCCTCTGGTGGGCCTTGAGCCCTCCTGCTGTCCAGTCATGGGATCGGCAACTCTGGGGAGAACTTGCAATTTCCCCACACATTCGGCAGGCCCTGAGGGCCAGCGATGCCTGTGGATCAGACCTACATGAAGGACAGCAAGGCTGTGGGCCTAGAAGGTCTGGGTGCTGGCGGAGTCCCCCAGCCTCAGGGCCCCCCGGAGCTCAAGCTCTGGGCTGCCTCCAGCACTCAGGAGACTGGGGTCCTACAATGAGTAGGGGGGTCTAAGGAGCATCTCTTCCCATGCCCTGTGTGAATCGTGTTGGAGGAGAGCCCTGCCCTGGGGGAAGGGACCCCAAGGCACGGGGCAGTGTTGAAGTCCTGGCGCCTGGTGCTCAATGGATGCGGATGAAATCGGGAGTGGGTCAGCCAAGCCCTGTGTGCCCCCCACCCACGTGGGCCTGTCCCATCCCGGACCTCAGCAAGGTGACTGACTCCTTTCCTGAAACAAGCAAGGGCCGGGCGAGGGCAGCAAACTGCACCTTAGGCCTGGGGATGGGGGTGGGGCAGATGCCGAGGCCTCGGGAAGCAATGCCCTGGGGGGGGCACATGGCAGAATAAGCCTGTGCAGCCCCCGGCATCACCCCCAAAGGCCATGCAGATGGGGAGTCTGAAGTTTGCCCAGCAGCATGGTGGGGAGCCCGGACCCCACGCAGCCTGTCATTCCCCAGCCTGGTCCAGGTTTGCCGTGTGCTCTCCAGAAAACGAGTGGCCAGTCCCCAGGGTCCGGGCGGTCAGCGGCAGCAGGCTCCCCCCTCCCCACTCAGGGCTGGGGTCCCGGCTGGGGCCACTGAGTCTAGGAACAGCCCCAGCGGACCCCGGGGGGCTCCGACAGGCCTGTCTTGGGGGAGCCTCACTCACTGGGCACACGGTTGATGGCGCGGAGGGGCCGCAGCACGCGCACCGTCCGGATGGCTGAGAGGCTCACATTGTGCCCGTCCAGCGAGTACTCCATCATGCTGGAGGAGGGGCAGAGGGACAGGGACGCTGAGGGGCTGGGCAGGGCCCTGGGCACAGGGCTGAGCACCACCTTTTTCCAGGGCACCTTGCCAGCCGAGGGCGGGGGGCCTGGTCCCCGAGACGCCCTGGGGCACCCCCGGGGCCCCTCCCCACTCACAGACCATCTGTCTGTGGCCCCCCCTCCTGGGGGGGCAGCGTCCTGCTCCCTGTCAGAGGCTGCACCGGCCCCCCCACCCCCAGCCACCTCCCAGTGTTGGATGCGCCGGATCCCTGTAGAGTGCACTACACCCCCTCCCTCTCCTGGTGGGACCCTGGGGCTGCCAGCAGGGCCAAGGGGGGCAGGGGAGCATACCCCGCCATGACGATAAAGAAATCCAGCCTGTTCCATGTGTCCCCCAGGTAGCACTTCTGCCCGAAGAGCCCCAAGGCCACCATCTTGATGATCATCTCCACCGCAAAGAAGGCAAAGATGAAGTCATCAAAGGCCTGGTGGGAGAGGGAGATGGGGCCTGAGCGCGGTCCTGCCAGCTGCTCCCCTGTGGGTGGTGCCCCCTCCCCCTCCTCCCGGACCCACCTCCAGGATGCTGCAGCGCTCTGACTGGCACTCGACGTCCTCGCAGGGCCGGAACATGCCCAGGGTCACGCAGTTGAGCATGATGACCAGCATGCTGACATGCTCGAACCACGTGGGCCAGGCGCCGAGTTAAGGGTCAATGCCGGAGGCAAGGGAACAGCGCAGGGCGCGGGGCCCCGGAACCCACCCCCAGCACCCCATCAGTTGGGCCTGCAGAGGCAGAGCTGTGACCCTGGCCCCTGTGTGCCACGCTGGCACCCCCTTCCCCTCCCCATGGGCCTTTGTCCTCTAGCCCCTGCCCCTCTGCTGGGCTCCCCCCGACACCGGTGCCCCAAGCTGAGGCTGGCCCCTCAGGGAGCCATCTCCCAGGCTCCCTCCGGCCCCCACGTGCGGTGGACGTGCATACACTGGGAGAGGACTGAGCGGGCAACCCCCACGGGGCGCTAACTCCCACAGCAGGCCGGGGGGCCCAACCACAGCTGCTGGGATGAGGAACGAGAGCTTTCGATCAGCCCAGCAGCTGGGCGTGGAGCCTTCCTGAGACACTGCACCAGTGGGGACCCAGGAGGACACCTCCTCGCCCCCTCCCCAGCCCCCCAGTCCCCCAGCCGAAGCTGCCCACGGTGACTGGCCCTGTCCAGGAGTCTCTGGATGACGGGAGGGTGTCGGTGTCCAGATGGGGTGGGAGCCTGTGGAGCCGGCTCAGCAGGGAGTGGGCACCCCTGCATCCCTGGTGTGGGGCCCAGAGCCCACCTATGACGTCCTAGACATCCCAGGAGTGGCCACCAGGGGGCGATGGGGCTCCACACAGGCTGCAGGCATGGTGGCACCCTGGCCCAGGGTGGCGGTCTCTGGGAAGGGGTGCACCCTGCGCCCCCACCCCAGTTGGTGCACTAGGGACTCGGGGAGCCCTGTGCTGGGCCGGCTGGGTGAAGCTGCGTGGGGGAGCTGGGCTCCATGCAAACCCTGTGGATGCGGACAGGTACTCCTGGTAACTCGGAGGGCTTGGGAGTATTCTGTGCACCCCACACGCCGTCCCCACATCAGGATCTGGAAGCAGCTCGCCCCCTCCCCTCTCTCCCCAAGCCCTGCAACCCTGGGCAGAGGCGAGGGTCAGCACCGTCATTCTGTTCCCTCCCAGAGCGCCGTAATCACGGTTAACAGGCTGCCCCCTGGCCCCAGCCCCCACCTGGGGGGCCTGGCATGCGTGCTTGCTTGGGGGCTGGGACCGAAGCATCCCAGGGGTGGGGACAGGGGGCCAGAGAGCTGCGGCTGACGACTGCACCTATTGTGGGCCAGCAAGCCTCCACTGGGGCGTCTCTGGGAGCCCCCTGCACAGACCAGGTCCCAGGCTGTCACGGGATGCTCAGGCTGCATCAACCTCCCGAACCTGTGCCCCCCTGAGGAGGGACATCTGTGCATGTCACCACGGGGGGGTGTGTGTCCCCAGTTAAATAAAATGGCTCGGCCCGCCTGCAAGGAGATGAACCTCCCACGTCCCCATAAGGCGCGGCAGCGGGGCAGAAGATTCTGGGTGGGTGACAGTCAGAGGGTGTGAGGGAGCGCATCCCACCCCTGACCCAAGTAGACACAGGTGCACGCCCCTCTCCCTGCACCTGGCCCAGAAGCCCACCAGCTACCCTCAAGACCTTAACCATCACTGCTACGCCCCCTCCCCAACTACTTCAAGACCCCCAGACACACAGTGGTGAGGCCCCTGTTCTGGGCCCTGAGACAGAGGACCAGGTGGGGATGAAAGGGACATGTACAAGCATCTTCTGGTCTAGGGGATGCTTGCAAGGACCTGCCCCAAACCCCAGAGCTGGGGACTTCTGCCCTCAACAATGGAGCAGACCTGCCTAAGCCCTGGGCTCCTCCAGGCCAAGATCCATGAGACTATTCAGCTCAGGGGCTGGGAGAGGCCCTCACTCCCCAGGACAAGCCATAAACCAGGCCCCCAGCAACTGGAAAAAAAAAAGCCCTGCTTGGGGTCCTACCTCCAGACCTGCCCAAACTGCCGACACGCAAAGCCCAGCCACCAACCTTGGCTTCCTCCTGACTCCGCTGGTCCTGCAGGCGCTGGCCTACCTGCCCCACCCACGAGGCACCCCGGCAGGCTCAGAACCCCACGGGGCAGAAGCCTGGGTGCCCAGCCGAGAGGGCGCGAGTGCAGGTTCATCCCAGAAGCGGAGACACTACCGGGGTGATTGGTCAACGTGAGCCTAGCACCCCGCAGGTTTACCACCTATCCCGAGAGCCCTTGCCCCTTTGAGGTTCCCTTCCTAATGATCGTGCCTCTCTCCCCCAGCCACAGACACACACCTGGGAGGAAACGACCCCAGAGTCCTGAATCTGGGGCCCTTGCCTTGGTCCATGTAAGGGTGCTCACGTGTACACACGGTTCTCCCGAGACACCCCAGAGCCACCCTGCACCTCCAGTCCCGGGCAGGGGCTCCACCAGCCCTGCAGACGGCCGGGGGGCTCCCCAGAGAAAGGGGCAGCCGGCCCAGGGGTCACAGGGCCGGAGCGGCCCCCGCACATGCAAGGCCACCCCCTCCCCCGTCACATCTCAGTGGGCAGCCGAGGACAGGCAGGGCCCATCGGCTCCTTACCCAGAGTCCAATGACTCCCAGAGACTTAATTACACAGATGGATTTTCTGGATTTTAATTAAAAATCCTTCAGGTTTTGAACCAACTTCCACAAATTAGAGTCAATTTCCACCATGGGTCCGAGGAAGCCAAGATGATGTGCAGCCAGGAGGCGGCGGCCATACCGGCACAGGGAGGGAGCTGTGGTGCTGCCCAGTGCCCGAGTCCAACACTGAGCGACGTGGTCTCTGACACACAACCCCAGAGCCCCAGGAGGGTCTGGCTGGGAGCACCCTGACCCACATCCTTTGACGACCCTGGGCCGGGCCATTCCAGCTCCGGGAACCTCCCAGGGCCTTGGCCTGAGCCGGCAGCACCACCCAGGCTGGTAGGGGGGCACGGCCCATATATGAGAGACAGGGCCCCACAGAGACTCGACAAGGGGTCCTAGAGCCCCTCTCAGCACTGGGAGCAAGCGTCCCGTGTGTTGGGGACCTCTCGGGCACCACGCCCACCCTGCGGGCCCCGCCCTTCCACCATGCTCCTCCCAGCCCGGCCTGAGGCCGGCCCTTCCCACTGCCTCCCTCCCCTTCAGGTTGTCCTCGGCCCTGATGGGGCCAGCGGGTGCCCAGCCAATGCTGCACTACCTTCACACTCCCCCAGCGGCGCCCACGGCCAGGCCTCCCCCAGCTGGGGTGGAGGAGGGGCCCAGTCCCGTCCTGATGCTCCCGGTGCCAGATTCACGGTCTCTCAGACCAGGGCTCCAATGCACCCAACACACAGACACCCCAAGGCCAGGCCCAGCGGGCGAGGAAGTGGACTGGAGGGGCGGAGCCAGGCAACCGCTGTCCATGGTGCTGAAGACATCCTGCCCCAGGCCCGCTGGGAGCTGGCGGGGGGAGGCTGTGGATGGGCAGCCCCCGGGCGTGGGGGACGCTGCTCACCCTGCCCCAGCCTTCCCTGGGGACCACCCATCGATCCCCCCTTCCTTGTCTCAGACTGCCAGCTGGTGGAACAGAGCACACTGACTGAGGCTTCAAAGACGGCGCTGGCCTGAGAGCACCCTTACCCTCCTGTCCCGGCTGTGGGTACTGGGCGGGGACGGCCTGGAAGTGGGGGTGACAGCACAGTCATCTCTGCACAAAGATGTCACCGGCTGAAGCATGCTGCTGCTGAGACTGGGCCTGGAAGCCAGAAGGGGCTCGCGGCTGCTCAGTCCACGTTTCAGGGGCTGCCGGCCCCTCACCAGCAGCTGTGCCAACAGGGGACCCCGATGCTCCGGGAGGCCTGTATGGCACAGGACAGTGTGACCCGAAGGGCGGTCCTGGACCTCAGAGCCAAATCCTCATTGATGGCCACCCAGCCCCCCGGCTCAGGGCCCCCGGAACCGTGGCCTGGGTCATCTTTCCCCCCGTCCAGATCAGAGCCTGGCCCAGCGGTACCATTACCTAGCCCTCATCTTGAGTCTCAGTTTCCCCAGCTGCACGATGGACGTGAGAGCAGTTATCTTTCAGGTGCTGAGGGAAGCGCCCAGGAGGCTCCACGTCCCATCCACTCCCTGACCCTGATGATGTCACTCAGCTCCCCTGGCTGGCCATGGACACCAAGGGAAGGGACATCGTGGTTTTAACAGAGGGGCGCAGATGGGGGAGCTGGACACCCTCACTGAGGGACACAGACCGGTGGGGGGACACAGTGGCTGGAAGGCTGTGGGGTTCGTGAGGACCACGCCCTGGCCGCCCAGGCTGGGCTCCCCGAGGGGCCATCATGAGCTCACACAGGCAGAAGGAAGACAAGAAAGCCCCAAGCAGACCAGCCCTGCCTGCCGGCCCCCAGAGCGATCTGTTCCGCCAGCTAAGCTCCATTAGACCAAATCCACAAGGGGTTGGCGTGAGGGTCCCTGCGCCTGGGAAGGCCGTGGGGTAAGGGCAGCGGGAACGAGGGGGCCCAGAGCCTCCAAACTCTCAGGCTGGCATCTGTCTCTGCTTCCTCACGGCCTCCGCCCAGGTCAGGCCAGCAGCCTCCCCCCCGCCCCCGCCGTCTGCCCTGTACCCACGGCAGCCCCTTGCCGCCAGGATCTCCTGACCTGGGGCACAGCGGAGAGGCAGCCCCGAGGCATCCTGATCCGCTGCCCATCAGGAACATGGAGCCCAGGCCCTCGGGGACCAGCCTCTGACCTCGATGGGGCCTGCAGTCTTCCTGTGTGGTTTGGATGAGGGGCTGTGACAAGCAGGGGACGTGTAGGGATGAGCTCGGTCAGCCCACGGGCTCCACACCTGCCCCAGACACACAGTGGCCCTGCACTCGGCACCAAGTGTCCCCCCCACCCCGTGGACCACTGGTGGGCAAACCCTTCCCTGCTGCTGTGCACACGGGGCCTGCTGCCCCCGCCCCTGGCCCGCCAGCCTCTTGAGTATTCAACCTTGCTTTTACAATTTGCTCAAGGAGAAAAGCTTATGTTTATGCGTGGGGGAGAAAGCCCCTCCTGCAAGAGAAAACAATCCTGGGCCACTAACAAGAAGACGTCTCCGGCACCCACACAGCCGAAGGCGCGGCTGCAAACAGAACAGCTCTGGGGCGCAAAGGAACAGCCCACACGGGACCCGGCCAGCTGCAGACCGGACCCCGGGGCCCAGCGGGCAGCACGGGAGATCTCCCAGACCCGGCCCACCTTGCAGAGCACAGCGCGACCTTCCCCAACCCCGGCCCCTCCCAGCCCTGCGTCCGACAGCTGGGACAAGGGCGGTGCCGGGGAGCTGGGGAGACCGTGCATGAAGAGAGCCACCATGCAGAGCCCCGCCTCCCCAGGACACGGGTGGACATACGTGCACGAAAAGGCCCGTGGAAGTTCTGGAGAAGTGCCCACAGGGGGAGGCACGGCTCGGTGCGGGGAGCAGGCGAGATGGGGTCCGGGGGGGCCTGCCTCTGTCCTCCGGGCCTCTGCAGGCCGCGTGGGACCAAGGGGTCCTGCAGCCCAGACCCGGGGGGCGCATGGCTGCCAGTGCAGGGGGCGCTGAGGAAGAGCCCCCGCCCACCAGGGCAGACACTTGGCCCCTTGCTCCTGCTGGGGAGCCCCCTCCCAAGGTTGCCACAGCAACACGCTCACGACAGCCGCCTCCCTGGCCCGGCCTCCGAACAGGAAGCGGCATGTTTTTCCCAGAGACGCACACCATCAATGACACAGCTTCTCCCGGGCCAGACTCAGTGGGGGACCTGCTCCTTTGCACCACGGGGACCCACCTGTGAGCTGACCCGTGAGCCTCTCCAGCAGCTGAGCTGGGCAGTGGGGCCCCCTGGGGACGGCAGGCTTGGCAGGCAGCTCCCCCCACCCCAGGGGCCGGGCCCAGCCTGCCCTCCGAGATCCTCCAATGGTGCACCCTGACGTTCCCACATGGCTCCGAGCACACCCAGAAGAGGACATAGGTCCTGGGACACACACACACACACACACTCCCTGCAGCACAGCTCGGGACCACCAGAGGACGGAACGCCCCCCGGCGTCCACTACCACACAGCAGCATGTGTCCCCCCCTGCAACGCTGCCCGGCCGCGGAGAGGATCGGCGCGCCAACACTGCCACGACGTGGCTGAACAAGGGAGCCGGACGCACAGGGACAGTGGTTGGAGGACCCCGTGTCCACGAGCAAGACAGACGCGAGCAGACCGGAAACCAGAGGCTGCCAGGGGTGGGGGAGTAAGCGCTCACGGGACAGCCTCCCTTCCGGGTGATGGAATGTTCTGGAACTAGGGAGGGTAGAGCTTGCACCACACCGTGAACGCAGTCACCTCCCCAGGACTGCTCACCTCAAGAGGGGGTTTCACAGCCCGTGCACGTCACCTCGGTGACCGGAACGCTCCGCATTTCTGGGGCTTCTTGGTCCCAACCCATCACAGGGCAAAGACTTGGTCCTGGCACCAGCTTGGGTAGGGAGCCCCTCCCGGCTCCCCTGTCTCACAGACCCCCTGACAGGGCTCCCCAGCACTCCTGAGTCCTCCTGGTGGCTCCCCACCATGGGCCCAGCTGCCCACGGGGAGGGCATCTGAGGACGCCTCCCAGAGCTCCTGACAGCCGGGGTGAGGGGTCGGGGTGTCCAGGTGGTGGGGACTGGCCATGGGGGAGCCTTTGGAGGCAGAGCGGTAGCTGCAGGCCAGGGCAGATGGACCGTCCTTGTTACCGGGGACAATTATAAATACTCCTGCTTACTTAACTAGGGACGTAACTGACTCAGGCTCTCCCTGAGGAGACAGGGCCCAGCCAGGCTGGGATGGGCACCTGCGGACAGAGGAGGGGCCTGGGGACAGTGGGACGGTCACCTGCGCACCTGCTCGTACACCTGGCCCCTGGGGAGCAGCTCAGCATTGCCGGGGCCGATGCTTCTGCTGCGGAGGTTCCCTGGTACGTGGGCCGCACCCTGGGCCCTGCCGGCTGGCGTCAGGACTGCAGGCCGAGGCGGTGAGCGAGGACGTCGGCACAGCCCCGGCAAGTGGGGGGGTCCCACGGGAGCTGCGCCGGCTCCACCGGGCTGCCCAGCGGGCATAGACGGCTCTGCGGCCACACCCCTCGTGGCAGCCTGGGGCGTGGTCACCCTTCCCTGCCCCAGTGTGCCCGGGCCACTGCCTACAGGCACGCGCTGACAGCCGTGCCAACTGCCCAGACGTGGGGGGACGTGATGCTAGGGCCCGAGGGGCAGCAGGCACCCTCCCCGAGAGCTTTGGACAGGGCGAGACACCCCGGGACCTGCCGCCGTGGGAGCAGGGAGCGTCCTCCAGCAGCTGCGGGAACCAACGGCACCCACGAAGCTCCTGGAACAAGGCCTCTGTGCCACCAACCCCGATGCCCACATGGGCACTTAATCCAGAGACCCGGGGGGTCTCTGCGAGGAGGGGGAGGCAGCCATTCCCGACCAGGATGGAAAGAAGTTTCTCTCCTTCCTGAGGCAGCTGCCATGATGACCAGCTGCTGCAAAGGGGAGGGGGGGTCCCCCAGCTCACATCCTCCATCAGCCCCACAGCTCAGCCCAGACCCTGGTCTCCAGCCCCCCACCCCTGGGGCCACCACCCCAGGGCTTTATCTGGGGGAAAGCGGTGCGGTCCAGAAGGTCCTGTCGGAGTCTGGGAAGGGGAGGACCGGAGCGGGGTCCGGGGGGCCAGGGGTCCCCGCCAGATGCGGCTGCAGATATACTCTTCCAAATTCACAAATAAAGGGCTCGCTCTGCCTCTCACCTCTGCACACGCTAGCTCCGTGCGGGGAAGGGCCTTGGTCCCCACGGCCAGCCCCCGCCCATCCCCGCCCACGGGACACAGGACCGCCGCCCCCCAGGGGGACGCCCTGGGCACGGCTCACCCGGCATCCTAGTGATGGGACCTGCCACGGCCCTCCCCACTCTGACACAGGCCAGCCTTGGTGCCAAGTCTGTGCCCCACGGCCTCTCCCAAACGGTTCCCTCTGCTCCGAGCCCCAGCCTCCCCCGCTTCCCCTCCGGCCTGAGTCTTGCTGCAGGGAGTCCTCCTCCCCAAGTCTGTCCCCGTCCCTGTCCCCCCACCCACAGTCTAGGCCTGCGTGACTCACGCTCACTGGGCTCCGGCCGGGGTGGGGAGCCGGGATTGCTGGCCAAACATGGAGCTGTTTGTTCTGGGCCAGCGGCTCAGGGTCACGCAGGGGGGCGGGGCTGTTCCCGGGAGAGCACCTCCCCGGGGCAGACTAAGCCGCTGCAAGCCCACTCCCCACGCGAGGATGCTCCCGCTGCTGGAACATTCTTCCTCTGCTCTGACAGCTGCTCCCTGCGCTGGTGGCCTGGACACTTCGGCCAGCTCTGACCCCGACCTGCGACGAGCCAGCCCCCCAGACCCCGGGGCACCCCCAGCAGAGCCCAAGGCCTGGGTATGCTGCTGCCAGTGGCTCGCGGCCCAGAGGACCCTCCGGCCCGCGTGATTTCTGAGCTAATCTGGGCACGGCACTGCCCTGGCGCAAATGGCACCCGAGTCCATCTGTCACGGGGGGCGGGGGGCATGGAGGGCCCTGGTCGCCCGGACGCCGGCGGCAGCAGCGTGAGCCTGGCGCGTGCCCGGCTGCATATGCGTCCCCTGGTGTGTGTCCTCCTCGGCCCTGGGTGCCGGGCACGCCCCGTGCACACGCACCCGAGTGGGGCTGTGTGTGCGGGGCAGGGACACACACACACAGCTTCGGGGTGCTCGCCTTGAGAGGAGGGGGGCCCGCGGCTGGCTTTTCTCTGGAAGGAAGAGCCTCCCCTGCCCCCGGGCAAAGTGAAACGCCCACTGACACAGACATCACGGAGCCCGAGCACACGCCCGCAGCTCCCTCTAATTGCGCACAATTTTAGAGACCGTGCTAATTAGAAAGAGTGCTAATGTCTCTGCTTAGCTCTTAATAAAGACCTTGATTTCGGATTTTTTTCTAGGCATAGTTGAGTGGAAAAGCACCCGAGCTCCACCACCAATCACCGTACCTACCAGGCGCCTGCCTGTGCCGGCCATGGACCCTCACGGAGACCCTGACGGCCACTTGGTGGCGGCGGTGCCCAAGCGCCTTGAGGGCCCATGACCCCCGCCCCCTGGGGATTTTCCTGTCTGAAAGTGGAGCCAATCCCCCTGTTTCGTTCCCATAGCTCCGGCTCTCCTGACCGATCCCTGGTCACAGCCCCGGCCTGGTTGGTGCTGGGGCAGTACCGGGCTCCTAGGACCCGGCCGCCCGTTCAGGCTGGCTTCGTCCTGGATGCAGAAGGCGGGAGGGGCCGGCCTCAGTCTCCTCCTTGGCGACCCTCCCTTGCTGGTCCCCTTGTGGGGGGTGCTGCGGAGCCCCCAGGCTCTGGACAGGAAAGGCGTGGGCAGGGGGCACAGAGCCAGCAGGGCCCCCAGGGAAGAAAACAGACCGCCTGTGGGGACAGGCCTGCGGGGCCTGCTCTGGGCAGGAATTCTCCGGGCTAGAAATAGCTGCAGTCAGTCCACTGCACAAGTGCCCAGGGCCTGAATTAGCGACCCCGGGGGACGGGACGCTCCCTCCATGGGAACTCGGCCTGGAGGACGCCGTCGGCCCCACCCCCACCAGCAGGCCGCCAAGCCCATGGCCCCCGGGATCCTGGGGCAGCTGGAGGAGGCTCCCTGCTGCGGGGGAGCCAAGCCAGAATACCCGCCCGCAGCCCCCAGCAGCGTCTGACCCCGTGGCCCGAGCTCCCCCGCTCTGCCCTGAGTGCCGGACCCGCGGTGGCTCAGTCCCTCACGGCCTCGCATGCACCAAGATACGCGGTGACCGTGGTGGGAACACAGACGCGCCCCTCTGCGTATGTGGGAGCCTGAGTCTCCCCATGGGCAGACAGCGGGGCCCCGCGGCGGGGCTGTCCCCTCACCCGCCCCCCACAAGTGTCACCTGGCATCTGGGTATTTATTAAGGGGCACGGGCCTCATGGCCACACCTGGCCACCTGCTCTCGCATGGCCCACGGGGGCGTCCCAGCCCAGCCTCCCACTGGGAGGGGGCCCCCAAAGCCTCCCAGCTGAGACCAGGGAGCCCTGAGTAAAAGCCCCACTCACCCGCACGACAGACGCCCACAGGGCCCCTTCCCAAACTTCCTGGTGGTCGAGAATCCCCCGGCACAGGACGGCTTGCTGGGGGCCCACAGGGCAGGGCGTGAAGGAAGTAGCCTTCACAGCTTCCGGGGCCACGTGCCCTCCACAGCCTGCTGCCCGCTCTGTGATTCACCCACTGCCGCCGCCACCCCGGGCACGACTGTCCCGCCGGATAGGGTCTGCCTTCCCGCAGGCTGCGAGCTGCTGGTCAGGGGTCCCGGGCTGCCCTGAGGAGGACACCCGAGCAAATCCCGAGGCTGGGGGGTAGCACCTAGAACTTTCCAGATAAGTCCTGGGCACTGGGGGCCCCCAGAGCAGCTCCAGCTCTCGCTGGCTCCTGAGGGATGAGCACCCGGCAGATGCTGGACACCGGGGCTGCGGTCCGGGGCCCCCACTGTCTCCCGCGCTGTGGGAACCCGCCCCAAGCAGGGCAGAGGCTCAGGCTGACGGCAGGAGCGAGAACTCAAATGGGACGGGACGCCCCCCCTGCCACGGGACACCCCCAGCCCCCTGCTGACCAGGGACGCAGGCGGGGGTCTGGTGGTGGAAGGGAACACAGAGCTTTCAGCCGTCTGCGCTCAGACTGGGGCTGGAGGCGGCAGCAGCAGGGACCAGGGGCATGTGTCCCCACGCGGAGCCCCCCACACCGAGGGCCGGCAGGTGCCCCACACAGAAGCCCCAGCGGCCCCAGCCCTGGGTTTGGATCCTGCCTCAGCTCCCTTTGAGGGGGCTGGCCGCTGGGACCCGCGGGCGGTCAGGATCCACCCATGAGGCCGCCGCAGGAGCCCCTGGAAAGGCTCCGGAGCCCACGGATTCTCACGCCCCCCATTTTATACACAAACATCAGAAGGCCCAGGAGAAGCAAGCTCCTGCTTGTGCAGCAGATTCAAGGCCCACTGGGCACCTGTCCCAGCACTTGGAGAGCCCCCCGCACCTGAGAAGACCCCCCACCTCGAGAAGGCCTGGGCAGTCCCCCCACGCCCAACAGGGAGCCGCCTGCCCCCGCCCCCGAGGGACCCCAGCAGCCCTCTGGCCCCTCCCCCAGGTTATTAATAGCACTGACATTTGAAAAGGACGGCCCAGGACCTCAGATCGGGGGTTTAAACTTGAGACCAGCAGGACTGAGCTCAGCACCCCGGTGCTGCTGTCCACGGTCCTCTAGGGCACCCGGGGCCCCAGCCGAGCCCGGCCCACACCTGGCCCTGACATTTACACAGGGCCGCCCCCGCCAGTGTCCTTGGAGTGCCTGCCCACAGCTCAGGGCCGACGCCGTCCCTCCGACCGCGGCGGAACGTACAGAACACGGCACAGATCTGACCACAGCTTGGGGTCACCCGCATTCGGCTCCAGTACGAGAGTTCTGCTCCGGCCGGGGCCACGACACGCTCATTTGAGGAACCGTGGGGTCAAGGGGCAGAGTCCCCAGGGCCAGGCCCAAGGGGACTGTGGCCCCTGCACCCTGGCCACGGGCACCTTCCCTGCTTGGACACCAGCGACGGGCCATCCCCTCCCAGGCGAGACCCTTGCAGCCCCGTCCCCCAGCCCTCCCCGCCATAGGCTGAACGGCGTCCCCCTAAATTCCCATGTAGGCTCCTAACCCCCAGGACCTCAGGCTGTGACTGCATTTGGAAACGGGTCTTGAAGGAGGCGATCTGGGTAAACTGAGGTCAGTGGGGGGGCCCCAATCCCCTCCGACGGGTGTCCTCACGAGAGCTAAGGACACACACGCTCACGCACACACATACACGCGCGCACACACACTCACACACGGGGACGCCCAGGAGGAGCCGGCTGTCTGCACGCCCCAGAGAGAGGCCTGGGGGGAGCAGCCCCGGCCACGCCTGGACCTCGGCCTTGGGGCCTCCAGCCCTGGCAGAACACAGTCGCACGGTGGGGTCTGTCACAGAGGTTGTGAGCCTCTAGAGGCCTCTAGAGGCCACCGCACCCCCAGGGACAGGTGTGGCCCTGACGCCCCATCCCCACCGAGCTCCAGAAATCAGGGTGAAGAGACGCTGGGGTGCTGCTGCCCAGACGGACGGCGGGGACGCGCCAGCCCCCGAGCTCTGAGCCCTGCCCAGTTGGACGGCGGGGACGCGCCGGCCCCCGAGCTCTGAGCCCTGCCCAGTTGGACGGCGGGGACGCGCCGGCCCCCGAGCTCTGAGCCCTGCCCAGACGGACGGCGGGGACGCGCCAGCCCTCGAGCTCTCTGGATGCCTCCCAGACACACCGGCCCCTCTGCCCCAAGGTGGGGCCACCCCAGCAGCACTCAGATTCTGCCAGTCGGGAGGGGTATGAAGAGCCCCCACCCCCCCCCCCGCACTGGGGGCCACGGGCCCGGTGGCTTGGGTTGTGCCCACGGTGGCAGGCTCCCCGTGCTGCCTGGCAGCAGAGTGACTGGCCGCCAACCCCGTGGGGACAAACTCCCTAGACCCCAGCCCGGCGGGCTGCATGCATGGCTGGACCGTGGGGCACCACCCCCTAGATGGCCACTGGGATGTCCCCACGGCAACGGCAGCCCCAGGCCACAGGCAGGCAAACCCCGAGGCAGAGCCCAGGCTGTCGGAGGTGGAGAGGGTGGGAGGACCTAGTGGGAGCCGGGGGCCCAGCGGTGGCTGACACGGGTGTGGGTGCCCGCTGAGACCACGTGGGGCTTGCCCCGATGGGCCCGCCGCCTACAGTGCACCATCTGCTTCTGCCTAGGGACACTTCTGTCTCTCAAAACCCACACGGAGGGCCCCTCGACCTCACTCACTCACTGAGCACCTACTGCGTGTCGGGCCTGCTCCAGGCCCCCGGAGGGGGGTGGGCACACAAGGGCCCGCCTTCAGAGAGCCAGCCGGGGCACGGTAAGGAGCGAGTGACGCGCCCAGCACGGACGTCAGTGCCATGAGGGCTGCTGCAGGCCTGGGCGAGGGGGCAGGGTGAGCCTCTGGCCTGTGCGCTGGCCCGGCAGCAGGAGCAGGGGGATGGGGGCAGAGCCACGGGGACAGGATGACCTGCGGGTGGGCGGGGCTGGGGCCGGGGCCACGGCCCTGTCCTGAACTTGTGAGACAGCCCCCACTCCTCACCCCCGCACAGCACTGGACAGCGAGAGTCCTTGGGACTCCCCCGCCCCACACCTGGAGCCTCCTGGGGGGATGGGTCCTCCTGGGCATCTCAGAGCACACCTTGCTCAACTCTCACGGAAGAACAGAGCCTCAGGAAATCCCTGCACACAGCAGGATTCGCGTAGTAGGTACGTCTGTGCCCACACATTGGCTCTCAGACTACATGGAGCTTGAGCTCAGGCCTGTGCGCACAGTGGGATCTCACTCGGTGGATCACACACACAGTAGGGCCTCAGCCGGGCTGGCCCCGTGGACATAGACTCCTGCACACCGTAGGACCTCACCTTCCAGGAGTCCCCTCCCCAGGAAGGCCTCCTCGGAAGGGTGCGCCTGCGCCCCTGGTGCCCTGGGCTCCGGCCTCGCTGCACACCGCTGACGGCCCGGCCCGCCTGCCCACCAGCCCCAGCCGCGGGCAGGCCCTGGGGAGTCTCGCAGCCCTGCGGTGTGCCGGTCGGCCTAGCCTGGCTCCCCTCCAGCTGCCCGAGTCTGCGCTGATCCCCTAATAACTCGATCCATTATGTTGGAGTAGAGTTCCTGGAAACCGGCAGGAAAGACAAGGCTTCTGTGAATCATCCGAGCCATTTTTTTTTAAACCAACAAGGGGGCTCCTCTCCCCTCCCCACGGCAATGGGCTGTCCGTGCTCGCCACCGCCCAACCCCCACTCTGCCGGCCAGGAGGCACCGGGCGCCCCGAGGGTGGGGGCCACAGGCACGGCGGGAGCAGCATCCCCCTCTCCAGAGCCCACGGCCCCACGCCTCCCTCCTCCAGCTTGACCGAGGCCTGGCATCTCCCCCCTCGTCGCCCCGAGGTCAGCCTGGCTGGGGGTCAGGCTGCCCACCAACGGAGGGATCTTTGTGCTGCCCACCGCCCCAGGAGGCACACACTGGAGCGTCTGGGAACGAAATTCACATCCAGCTGCCCACGAGTGCTAGTCCCCGTATCCTGGGGTCCAGTTCCCACCCAGGGAATGGCCCCAGGACGGAATGGGGTCAAAGGAGAGAGGGAGCCGGGCGGGTGCTGCGGAGCCCAGCGTGATGCACGCAGACCCGTGGGCCTGACTGCCCGGTGTCGGGAACCACGGCTGCCAGCGCCCGGTCTGGGGCGGGTGGTCTGGCCCTGGGAACTCCGAGCGCGTCTTCTCAAGGACCGAGTACCCCCTCCCCTGGACGACGGGGACCCAGGCATCACGGCCACCCCGGGAGACAGGGAGCCTCCCCATGGCAGCAGAGCGGGGCCCGGGCTCCTCTGTGGGATCAGCAGCGGGGACTTGCCGAGCCGGGAACAGCCGCCTTCTCGCTCAGCCTCCGTGTTGCCCCGGAAGAAACGCGGACCCCGGGCGGGTTCGTTACTGCTCTGAAGGGATCCCCACTCGAGGATGGCCAGATCTGCCGTCTTCCGACTCTAGTGAGGTGAACGGCAAGACGAGGTCTGGGCCCGTCCGTCTGCAGACCCCAGAGCCCGGGGACCGCGTCTCAGAGGGCGCCACACACAGCAGCTCGCCGGTCGTCAGCAAACACCCTCTGGCCTCTGGGCCCAAGTCACCCTGAGCCAGGGGCTCCCGCGCCCCGAAGGACATCCCCCATTGCCCGGGGGCCCCCTGATGGTGCGCAGCCCCTGCACCCTGAGTCCTGACCGGCCTCCAAACGACCAGGCTGCGATTTGCTGCCAACACTCACCGGCACACAGGTGCCTCTGGGCCTTTCCTGCCACACCAAGGGGTCCCCATGCCCCCTACAGCAGGGGTCGGCAGCCCCCCCCCCGGCGTCCCCCCAGACTCGCCCTCCCGCATTGACCCAAGGCAGGAACAGGCTCCGGGGCTGGGGCGGAGGATGCTGGGGGACGCAGCCCACCCCGCCCCGCCCCGAGGGCCGGCTGCCGGCAGAGGGCGTCTCCGTCTCCGTGGCTGTCGGAAACCCGCGCTCGGGAAGCTGGCGCTTTCATAATAAATCCCATAATTAGGGAATCCCCGGGCTCTGAGGAGCGCGGGCATGTGGCCGCGTGCTGTGCCCACGTCTCGGGGTTCCCTCCGCCCGTCGCGTGGCGTGCTGCCCGGGGGAAGGGGGGCCCGGGGCGGGGGAGCAGGCAGAACCCAGGGACACAGAGCCCTGGGGGGATGCAAGGGCTGTTCACATCGCACACGGAAGCCACGTTTTAGGGGAGCCTTCAACACCCCCACCCATCCTGCACATTTCTGGAAGCTTCCGTGAGGGGGAGGCTCAGGAGGATGAGGGTCTGCAACATGGCTCCACGTGGTGCAGAGGCCCCGGGCGGACTGGACCTCGGGACAGTGACCACGGGGTCTGGGGAGCTTCAGGCAGCCCAGGGCCGGCCCCACGCAGCCTGGCCAGCTTTTCCCAGG
>CM053621.1:580788-598752 GCA_028646535.1 Procyon lotor | reverse complement strand
GGGGGGGGGACCCCTTCCCGGGCCGGCGCCGAGGGCAGGGCCCAGAGGACAGGCCCTGACCAGGTGCAGACAGGTCACCCCTGGGCGCCTGCCTGAGAACCACAGGGCTATCGGGAGGACTCTAACCCTAACTGTCCCCGATAAGCCCTGTCCCTGCAGCTCAGCTCCTCGGCCATCCTCACAGGGAACACACAGCCCTCCGTCCACAGTCCAGCTGGTGGGCCCCAGCTCCCCGGACCCCCTGGCGGCCGAGACCCCATGCCGCTGCTCCAACGGGTGGGGGTTGAGAGGCGATGGGGCCCACGGCCAGCATGCAGGCCCCTCCCTCAGATCAGGAAACACCACCCCAGGACATGTCTTCGTCCACTGCAGCCCTCAGCTTCCGGCTGGTAACCCAAAAGGCCCCGGCCTCTGACACAGGGATGGGGTCTGGAGTAGAAGACCCTCCCCCAAACTCAGGCCACCTCTGCCTCGGACTTCAGGGACATACGCCCTGTCACCCCAACAGCCCTGCTCTTCCGAAAGAACACCCCCCTCAGCCTCTTCCTCCCTCGTCCACGTGCCCACAACCACACACGATCCAGGGCTAGGGGACCCCAGGGGAGGTCTGCATGCTCTCAGAGCCGGGGATGGCCCAGAGGGCAAGCCCAGGGTCTCTGGGGCCCTCTCCCTGGCCAGCCGCAGACTGGCCCGGGCCCTTCACCCGCTGATCAGGGCCCCCAGTGAACCCCACACCATCAGCGGCCAAGGGGACAATCGGGACCGCATGAGAGAAAACTGAAGCAGATACGGGGCCACCGCTGGGCTGCAGGATGAGATGCTAGGAGCACCTAAGGAATCCTGGAAGGCTCTGGGCCCTCCTGGGGCTCGGGGGCTCGGACTTTGGCCACTCCCCCTGCAGAGACGTTGTCGTCCCCGACGCCTCCGCCCCATGGCCCTCAGGCCAGCAAGGAGCGGAGACACTGGGTCCCGCTGGAGACCGCACCCTCCACACCAGCGTCACCAGCATCCAGGGCTCTGACCTCCCTGAGCCTGGGAGCAGGGGTGGCCCCGGCAGAGCCCGGGACGGAGAGCACGGTGTGACGGAGCCGGCTGGCTATGGCGGGTCAAGCGCTGTCTCGGCACCTGGGCCAGAGTCTGGCTTCACCTGGGAGGACCCACCTGCCCCATTCTCCGCGCAGGGCAGGAGCGCGGCCCGGCCCAGTGCTCTGGGTAACGTCAGCTCCTCGTTGGCGTGAGTGCGCTGGTCAGCAGACGCAGAGGCCGGGCCTGGGGCCGCCCGACGCGAGCGAACCGGCAGGCAGGACTGGGGCCACACTAGTCCGGACCGGGGGCCGTCTGGGGGCCGGGGCGCAGAGTCCAGGAGCCCGCGGGGGCCTCTGCTGCGCCTCACTCACTTGGGCCTCACGTGCATTACAAAGAACACAGGGTGCTCCTGGAGCCCCCGAGTCCTCCCCCGCCCCGGAGATGCAGACAGCTCCCCTCACGAGGCTCCCGCTGTCGCCGGGCACAGAGGGGGCCGCGTCCCCGCCCCGCACGCTCGGACTTCGCGCACTCGTCCGCGGTCCCGCTGATCACAGACCCCCTGGCAGCCGGAGGCCCGGGGAAGCTCAGCCTGGCCTCCCTTGCACGGCATGCGTCTGCTCCAGGGGGGGGCCCTGCGAGCAGAGCTGCTACTCAGGGAGACAGCGCCGCAGAGGGCCCCCATCTGTCATCCGCGGCGGGCGCGGTGCTCTGGGGACGGTGCCCGAAGCCGCTGCCAACTCCCCAGGGCTGGGCGGTCTTCCTTTGTCCCCCATCCTGTCTGGGAATCAGGCCGCAGTCACGATGGGGGCCATCGCCTGACCCCACACCCCCCGTCTCCTCGCTGAAAATTCAGCCTGGGTCCAGGGGACTCAGGGCTGTTCCTGGTCCTGCCCGAGTCACCACCGGGAGGAGAGAGTGACTGGGTGGTCCACGACCCCCACTTCAACGCCCACTTGCTGGGAACGAGAGAGCTGCTGACAAGGCCTGGGGGGGCAGGCGGGACACGAGGACACCCAGACGGATGGACGCAGAGCTAACATTTCCCACCTGACCTTGCCGGCTCGGGGTTGAGGGCTGGCCTCTGAGAGTCCAGCGAGCAGGGCTGAGCGGGCGAGCGCGGCTGCCCTGCATTCCTCTCCCGCTTGTCTGACAGGCCGGCCCATCCCCCGCATGCCTCCACATCCTGACCCGGACCAGGAGTCCTGCCAGCCGCTCCGGGAGGTGGCTGCCTGGCCCACCGCACCACAGGAAGGTGCGGGGAGCTCCCTGGACCCCTCTGAGGGCTCCGCCGTGCCAGGGAGGGCGGGACACCCACAGGGTCTGAGGGCACCCTCTGATGGGCTGGCACCGGCCGTGTCCTTGCCCCGGGCACCGCGGCCGTGATGGCAGGGCAGCAGCACCTTCCCGTCTCCCAGCCTCTGCCCCTGCGGCGCCCTACAACTGCTCTTCTCTCCCTACTTCTCCTAGACTTTTCCCTGAGCCTGGTCCCCACATCGCCCCTCCCTTCAGGAGGGAGCCCGACCCCAGCTGGGGACAGAGCGGTTCCCTGAGACCCGGCCCACCCTGCTCACGGGCCTTTCCTGGCCTCCCTGCCTCCCCTCACCTTTACCTTGCAGCAAAACCCGGACAGCTCCAGGCTCACAGATACATCCCACCCGCCCCAGGACCTTGGCTTGTGCCATTCCCCTGCAGGGAGTCAGTCCCTGTGTCCACTCAGCCGCTGCAAACTCCCCGGCCCCCAGCCACCTCCATCTGGTCCCCTGAGCCCAGTGCCTCCACTGCCCCTGAGCCAGGCCGCCCTGATAAGCAGGACAGGGGGACAGCCAGGCCAGCCAAGCCCTGATGCGGAGTGACTGATGGCTACACGTGCCGAGCATGCAGGGGGAGCTCCCCGAGTCCTGTGGGGAACCAGAGTGGGCCCGGCGCGGGGACCAGCACGGAGCTCAGTCCAAAAGACGTCCGTTGAGTGAAGACACCTGGCAGTGGGGGTTCGGAGGTGCCCCCGCCTGGCTCTGCATCGCTCCTCCGGCCACCCCCCCCCCCACAGCCCCCAGGTCCTCATCACAGTCCAGCTGGGCTGCAGATGTGGGGGCGGGGGCCACACCTGGGCTCCCCACGGCACACGCACAGAACGTTTAATCAGCACTTCCCGGCCTCTGCCGACTGATCAAGCCGCCGGTAAGCTCAGTAAACACCAACCGTCTGCCCAGCTCGGGCCCAAGAGGAGCCTGGGTGGGGGTGTAGGGCAAGCAGGAAAGTCTAGGCCACGACCCTTCCTGGGCCGTCCCGAGGAAACAACGGAGACGCAGGAAGCCAGGTCCCTCCCCGCAGATGAACCTCAACGCACACTAATTCCCTTTCCCCTGCCCGCCCCCCTCAAGGGCTGAGGCTGCCACAGATCCGGACCTTTCATCAGAGGTAGATCCCCAAAGATCAAACCTTTCCGCCTCCTCGCGGGAAGCAGAAACCCTTACAAAACCTATAAAACCCTTCCCGCTTCTCTACTACCAGCCCAACCTCACTTCCTCCAGGAAGCCCTCCTCAGCAGCCCCCAGAAACCAGGAGAGGGCACCCCGCAGCCCAGCTCTCACTCAGGGGCCAACAGGAAGTCAGGCCCACGTCCAGGGCCCCCCAGGGCCCCCCAAGCCCCCTAGAAGCAGCCACGCTACGAACAGGCCTCTGGCAGGTACTCAGAGACACGCCTCACCCTGCTGCCCTCCCCAGCTCTTGGGGGCAACAGCCTCCCCTGCAGCCCCCCCCCACCTGTCTCCGCTCACGCCAGCCCGGAGAGCAGGCCCATGGTCAGGGCTCAGCGTGAGCGCGAGGGCACAGCGGTGCGGTCGGTGTGGTCCCGACACACAGAACTCTCACAGGCCCTGCTTCCTTCTTCAATCAGAGACAGTCAGGGAGCCGCCGGCGGCCTGGCCCGCGGGGTGGGGGACCTGGGGCCGGTGCAGACACACCATGCCCTGGCTGGCCCACAGAGGGGGCCCCCCCGCTCCGGGCGCGCCCATCCTACCCGGCACGGGATGGCCTTCCCATCGGCCCACCCCAGGCCCATCCAGCACCCGCCTGAGAACCCCGCAAGGACTCCCCACGAAGGGCCGGCCTGGGGGCTCCGAGTCCAGGCATACAAACATGTGGGTGCCCAGAGGACAGAGGCCCGGGTCCAGGAACATGATGCTGGCACGAGGAGGGGCTTGGAAGGGGGGCACCCCCAGGCCTCGGTCCCCAGAGCATGCGAAGGAAGTCCCACGTGTCAGGCAGACTGCGCCGGAGAGCACGGCCACAAGGTCAGGAAGGTGAGGACAACTCGTAACTGTCCTATCCAGTTCCGGTCTGGGGGGGGGGCGCAGTGGGCTGCAAGATGGAGCGAGGGTCCGGCCCTGTACTAGGTCAATGCCCCCAGTGTCCTGGCCGGGACACCCACACCCACTGCGAGCCCCGTGTGCTGGTCGAGGCTGGATGGCCGGAAACATCAGCTCTCAGGAGACGCCTTTAGAAACTCAGACTGGCTCAGTCTCGCACCCCTGCCCGACGCAGGGGCCCGACCGACTCACTGGGCTCCCCCAGCGCTGCCCTCCAGCAGCTGCGTGACCTTGGTGTGTCCTCTGGCTTCTCGAGCCCTAGGCTGAGGCGCGCCCCACACCTGGCCCCTGGGAGGGGACTTCTAGAGGTGCGTGCCGCCCCCAAGCCCCCAGGGGCCTCCTCGGCCCCGTCCTGGTCCCTTACACCCTTGCTGGGCTGCAGCCGCGCACCCCCAGGGGACCCCTCCTGAGCAGCGAGCGTCCCCAGAAGCCCCGCCCGGCCCGGGTGCTAGGACACAGCAGCTGCGAGGCAGGCAGGCAGGCAGGCAGGCAGGCGTGGAGTCAGGAACCCTGGGGGAGCCCGGGCAGCACATAACCCAGCCCCGCAGGCTACAACACACAGATCCCACCCACCTTCCTCTATAAATAAACCTGTGTAGGAGAAACAGCGCTTGCCCCAAAAGTTCCAGCACGGTTGTATTTTCAAAAACCCAAGTCAATTGATAAGGACGGGGGCTGCCCTTGTCTGCTCCTCGGAGTCCCCCTTAAAGCCCAAGCAGACCGTGAGGGATTGTGTGCGCTGGGGTCACCCGAACAGGGGTTCCCAGGAGTTCGGGGGCTTGGGGAAGGCCCCTTCCTGAGTTCCAGTCGCCGACTGAATCCCGACGTGGGGCCAGGACGTCGGCTGGGACTGTGCCAGCCTCCAACGAGTGTGGGTTCCCAGAGCAAACCCAATTATCCCACTTGGCTCTCCGACTTTGTACCCTGCAGAGGGGAGGCTGCAGGGAAGGACGGGGCAGACGGGGAGCGGGAGGTGCCCGAGGCCAGCCCGCCGACCCCCAGGAATCCGGATTGCCCTGCCAAGCTGTGCAGAGGCCCCACGGGCTCCCCGGGGGAACCAGTCCCCACCTGTCCAGGCGTGCCGGCTTATTTTAGGTTTGCCCCAGAGCCGACACACACACACACACACACCCCCCCCCACAGCCCTGGCCTGGCGTCTGCTGGAGGTCAGCAGCCGTCCCCACGAGGCCGAAGGCTGGGACGTGCCCACCCTGCCTGACAGATGCAGAATTTCCAGAGAACGCGAGGCAACAGATCCTGGGATCCGAGCCCCTCCGCTCCCCTGCCAGCGCCCTCCGCCTCCAGCCCGGTGGCCCTCCTGCTTCCTGAGCCACAGGCCATCCTCTCCTTGGGTCACGAGGAGGCACAGAGACAGGGACACCAGCCTAAGGCCCAGCTGGTCCCATCCCCCCAGCCGCAGCATGAGCCCCCGACCCTACCTGCATGAGGCACCCCTGCCCCCCTCCGCCACACCAACGCGCACGCACGCAAGCGCCTGTCGGACATCCTCAGGGACACAGCCTGCCAGAAGTGCCCAGAGCACCCAGCACCCAGGGTCAGGCTGGAGACTTGCTCGGCCTCCGGGGCCCGGAGCAGCCGGACACGGGGGCTGTCAGCAGAGACAAAGCACAGGCCCCACTCGGCTCTTCCCCTATCTGTTCTCTCCGCACGCTTGGAAACGCTGAACACGCACACAAAGCCGGCCGCCAGGCCTGTCCCAGCCCGGGGCGCTCAGACGGCCACGGCCCCGACACCCAACCACGCCACCCGGCCACGCCACCTTCCTGCCAACCACGAGGTGGCCGGCCCATCTCCAGGCCGGAGTCCCAGAGAGAGGACGACGGAGCCCCGACACTAGGGAGGAGTCGCCGGCTGGTGCCGAGGGTGCAGGCTGCCAGGCCCCGAGCGAGCCCCTGGGCTGCGACCATGACCCCCTTCTTCACAGCCGGGAGCTGAACTGGACTCAGCCGATGTTTGGATTTGGAGAAAAAGAGCAGCACGGGTTTTATTACTTTTCTTGGGAGAGTTTCCTCTTTTACATTTAATATTTATACAGTTAAACACACAAGGTGGGAAAAATATACACACACGCGGCTTTAGCGTCTGTCTCAATTTCGACAAATAAAGTTTACCCGCGGGTCCCCACCTCTGTCAACCCCCACCCCGCTGCCCCTGTCTGTCCAGATGTCCAGTCCCTCCACCACAAGGGGCCCAAAGGCACAGCACCCCCAGCCCCACTGCTTGAAAACTGGTTCCCACCACCCGCGAGAAGAACCAGGAAGGCAGGATCCAGGGTGAACCAGAGCCCACCAGGACACCCCCAAACACCATCTGCTGGGGGGGGCACCAAATCTGCCATCTGCATCCCAGAAGTGCCCCCTGGCCGCCCCAACACCACTCTGGAACCTTCTCTGAAAGTCTGTGCCACTCTGGCTGGAAGGGGGGGCATCCTCCAAGACCAGGAAAAGCCCCAGGGGAAGGGACTGGAGCGCACGGAGCCAGCTGCGTCCCTGCCCCCCACCCCCAGCTGCGCATGACTTAAATCAGCCCCAGCACCGAGTTCAGCCTGGAGAACCGAGTTCACAACCAACGTCAGGGCATCTCTCCGTGGAAAAGGGCCGGCAAACTCGCACCACCTCCCGGCCCCACGGGTCTCCCGCGAAGCTCTGAAGCGCAAAGCACAGACTGAAAACTTTGCTCCCCTTACTCTACTTCCTTCCGGCCTCCCCCTCCCCAGCGGGGGTCCCGCCTCTGGCAGACATTCCGTTAGTCCAGGGGACAGCACTCCTGTCCCACCGCCACCCAAGGGGGTACGGGGAGTCCCGACTTCCCGCCCTGCGGACCCCTGTTCCCTCCAAGCTCGCGGTGGCCTCGCGCTTCTCTCCCACCGTCTCCCATCCCACGCTAGCTGGGGACCCGGGACGCCCCCGTCGGGTGGGGAGCGAAGCCCCCGCTGCCGCCACTCCCCTGCCCTGCGCTCCCGGCTGGCCCAGCCCGCTGCGGGTTCAACGAGTTCGCTCTCGCGGGGGCCACGCGGAGGCCGTCCCGCGCGCTGGCCCCCCACGCCCTGCATCGGCGCAGCCCGGCGGCCCCGGAAGGATATGGGTTACAGACCAGCCGGAGACACCAGCTGCGCGGCCGCGTGGTCTGCCCGAGGCAGAAGAAGACCGTGGCCGCCAGCGCCGGGTACGGGACGGGCTGCTCCTCGTCTGCGCCCAGCTCTGCGCCGCGCTCGGCCGCCGGGCTCTCGGGGGGCGACGCGCCGGGCCCGGACCCCGGCTCCGCCTCCCGCCCCGGCACCCCAGGGCTCTCCGGGGACACCCCTGCGGCCGCCGCCGCCGCCGGGCCCGGGGCCGGAGCGCCCAGGGGCACTCGGACCTCGTCGGCCGCCTGCGCGCCCTCGGTCATGGTGGCAGCGGGCAGCACCTGCGGGGTGACAGGCGGTGACCGGGACCCGGGAACGACACCCCTCGCCCGCCTCGGGCACAGCGGAGCTGCGGGAACAGCCGCGGTCGCCAGGATGTCTTTGTCTTCCCTTATTAGAGACAAATGCGCCCCCCGCCCCCGCCCGCCCCCTCCCTCCGGCGAGGGTTGGGCCGCCCCTCCCCCACCGCCCGGGCGGGGGCCCCAGGGAGCCCCTCGCCGTCTCCGCTAAGTTGAAGAGGGTCCCGCCGCGCATTGGGGCGCGCGTCCCCGCCGTGTCTCACCTCGCTCCGGCGGCCGGCGGCGTCCCCGCGGGCATCGCCCGGGCGGCGCGGTCACCGCGGACCCGGCACGGCGCTCGGCCCCGGCTGGAGCGCGCCCCCCCCCCCCGGCCCCCCCGGCCCCGAGCCCCCAGCCCCGGCCCGCCGGCTTCGGCTCCCGCTCCGGCTGGCCCGGCGGCGACGGCGGCGGCCCCGGCGCGGAGGGGGACCGCTGGGCGGACGAGCCGGGGGCGCGGGGCGCGGGGCCGGGGGGGCGCGGGGCGGGGGCGCGGGGCGGCGAGCAAGCCCGGAGCGTGTCCGCGCCCGGCGCAGGAAACTTCGGAGTGAGCGGCGGAGGGCGGGGGCGGGGCCGGCGCGGGGGCGGGGCCGCGGGGGCGCCGAGAGGGAGGGGCCGCCCCCGCCCCGAGGCACGCGCGCGGGCGACCCTCCCCCATCGCGGGGGGCGCCCGCCGGTTCCCTGAGTTCGGGGGGGGGGCGGGGGCGCGGAGCTAGACCCCACCGCGCCCCCACCCCCTCTCCGGGCGCGCGGGGCGCCAGGGGGCGCGCGCGGAGAGGCACGGCGGGGGGGTGGGGAGCGGCGCCAACGTGCTCCCCGCCCCCAGCTGCGGGGGCGGCCCGAGCCGCGGAGGCGGGCTCTCCGCTCCCCCTCCCCGCCGCCGCCGCCGCCGCCGCCGCGCACCGCCCCTACACCCGGAGCGACGCGGGCCGGGGTCGCCGAGGGGGCGGGGCCGGGGGGCGTGGGCGACCGCGGCCGTGACGGCGAGGCTGCGTGCCCCTCCCCCCGCGTGTGTGTTTTGGGTGTGACCGTGCCCGTGTGATGTGCTGCTGCGTCCGTGGGTGGGATTCTGGGTGCGCCCGCATCCGCGTCTCCCCCGGCACCGGCGCGCGCGCGCACACGGAGGCAGTTTCTGCGAACTTGTCGGGTGCCCACCCCACCCTTCCCCGAGACGGCCTGGGGAAGGGGCCAGGCCCTCCCGCAAGCCTCCCCGCTCTCCCACTGAGCACATGCGGAACAGGTCGCCGGAGCTCCCGTGTTCCAGGGGTCCCTCCGCAGAGGAGTCCTCGTGGGGGGCCCACCCCCGCCCGCAGGGCGGTCGGTACCCCAGAGCCTGGACCGGACCAGGCCGCCCCCACCAGGCCCGCAGCGGGACCTGCCCGCCAGGTGTCAGCACGGAGGGCAGGGCGGCCGGGCGGCTTCTGACTCCTCCCCACCCCAGTGCCCCGCCTCGATCGCGGTGGAGGCTCCGTTTCCCCACTACCACCGTCGCCATCACCATGGGACTTACTCTGGGAGCACCTTGCCCACAGTCCAGGCAGCCCTGGAGGGGCAGCTCCCTCCATCCTTCCAAGCCGCCCGCCCCCAGAGAGCCCCTTCCTGTGGACAAAGAGCAGGCAGCTGGTCCCCACAGGTGGGTCCGGGAGCCTCGGTGGGGCCTCACCAGCAGCTGGCATGGCATGGAGTGAGGACCACCTGGCAAAGGCCCCGGTTAGGTCCCCACCAACCTGAGCTTCCGCACTTGCAGGGCTGCGGGGTGTAGCCCTGATGGGGAGGGCGCTGTGCGACGCAGGGGGGAAGGCCCAGGAGGCAGATGTGCTCTGGGAAGGAGGTGGACAAAGGGACAGGAAGACGGGGCCACGGCAGCTCTGGTGCGGGTCTCGGGCGGTGCCCTGGACAGGCTGCTCTCCACTCAGCAACTCCCCTTGTATACGTGAACTTTTCAAGAAAAGGAAAACATTTACTCTATTTTAATGCTACTACTTAGCATTGGAGGGCCCCAGCCAGTAATTAAGGTCCTCAAACAGCAATTAGGGCCCTAACTGTGGAGGAGAAGGCTTTGCGAGAGTCCAGGGCCTAGAGCTCAGCCCTGCAGGGAGGCTTGCAAGGAGGGGACAGACACCGGAGCTGCAGCTGGTCCCTGATCTACACACGCATTAAATTTAGGGTGCAGTTCAAGATTGGTTTTAGCTGGAGGCTCTTACTGATTTGCTGGACAAAAATTAGTGGGAGCTCTGCAGTGTGCCAGGTCCTGGGTGGAACTGGGATTCCAGTGACAGGGACTGGTACAGGCCTTGTCCTTGCTCCCCGGACCTTCATTCCAGGAAGGAGGCAGCCAGTAACACATCCTTGGATGCGGGACGAAAACATTACAAACTGTGTTCAGTGCCGTGGAGAGCCGAGAAAGGAAGCAGCAGACATGTTGAGAACAAGCAGCCAGAAGAGGAGCAGAGGGTTATCCCCAGCAGTGAGAGCAGCCTGTGCAAAGGCCCCGTGGCAGACAGGAGAGAGCCTGGGGCGCCTGTGTGGTGGGCCAGCCATGAGGTGTGCTGCTGGGGACAGGAGGGCAGGATAGGGCTTCCACAGGATCTCGTGGTACAGGGAGGAAGCTGCCTGTCATTCTAAATGAGACAGTCACCCTCTTCTGTCACACTCTGTCCTCCAGATGTCTGCAGAAGGGACAGGGCCATGGATTTTTAAAGTAGACATTACTTTTTAAAGACAACGTCTATAACCTGACAAAGCCTATGGCCTTCAGAAATCCCACGGCCCGTTTACCACCAGCAGAGCCGCGCAGACCCCTGGAGGGGCCGTTTCCATCCCCGACCGGTTTCTGCTCCACCTGACCAAGCTGAGGACCTGCCGGAGTGGTCCTCCCAGGCTCCGCGTCGCCTGGCCTGGTCCTCACCAACTCTGCATCCGCGGCGTCCTGTGGGGCCGAGCCGCCGAGCCACGGGCTTGCCCCGGGCCCCCATCGGGCTCATGGGCACGCCGCCGAGGCCCGCTTCCCTGCTGCGGGAGGGGGGACACTCTGCTCCACGTGGGGACGGCCTCGCCCCACAGGGAAAATGAAAAGCAGATCATATGCTGATAGGAGAAAATGACATTAAAAGCGATGAAACAGTGAGACGTCCCCATGGCTAGAAAGAAATGTTCAAGCGAGATGAAGCATAGGACCATTTGGAAATTGGCATTAAAATTGTTTAATTAAACTGTACAGAGTGTTCAGATGTATTGTCTTTTAAATCCTCCAGGCCTCTGGAAAATTTGGTTCTGCTTTTTGCTATTTGCTCTTTTTTTTTTTTTTTTTTAAGGGCAAAGCTTTCCCTTGACAAAGATCTGGTTGTGTGCGTGTTGGGGAGGGGGGGGCAAGTGGCGCATTTGTCCAGGCAGCAGAGGGACGAGACCCCGCCCCCAGGAAAGGGACTCAGACCCTGGAGGTGTGCGGCTCTGGAACGTTCCAGCTGCCTGGGGGGCCCCCTCCGCCTCGGCCAGCCTGGCTGCCAGGACCCGGGGGCCCCTTCCTCAGCTCGGGGGCCTGGAGGGCACTTGCATCACCCCTCCCCCCCCGCCACAGTGCTGTCCCTCTTGGGCACACCTGCTCCATGCAGGGCACTCTTGTCCACCTGTGGGCCACTGTCCCCACGTCCATCCCTTCAGCTGCCCTCTCCGATCGGCCCCTTCCCCCACACGCCCTCTTCCCTCCTGGAGACCCACTGGTCCCGGGCTCTGGATCAAGCCTCCTGGAGCCAGCAGGACCCACCTCTGGGGGGGTCCTTCTCTACTGTATCTTCAGACCACAGACCCACCAGCTTTGGCCGTGCAGCGCCCACCACTGGGACGGGCCTGCTTGACCCGAGTCTAGCTGGCTCTCTCGTGCCAGCCAGGGCCCTCTCGGGGCTCTCAGAAGCCAGCTCTGCAGCCCTCCCCTCGCTGGGTGCCGGTCCCTGTCTGCTTTCCAGCCAGACTGTGGCTTCCCGTGATGCTCGGCCCGTGCCTGCCCCGGGTGGGTGGACAGGGAGGGCCTAGCCCACGTGAGAGTGTTAAGAGCAGTGACCTGAGCCAAGGCTGGGACACGTGAGACCGGGGTCACCCAGCAGGTCAGCGTGCGGGGCCGTGGTCCTCACAGAGCAGTCAGCAGCAGCGAGGCTGAGCCCTCTGGGGTGCCGAGGCCTGGCCGAAAGGTGGTCAACCCATCGCGGCCTCCCGCAGGGCCCTCAAACCTGTCTCAACGAGCCACTGCCACCAACGAGCAGGGCCCCACGCTGCCTGGAAGAGGGCGCCCTCAGCGTGAGGGGGGCTGGGCCAAGCTCCACAGAGAGCGGCCCAGACCCCTGGCCAGTTGCCTCAGTCCCACACCTGCCTGGTGTCACCCCAGTTCAGGGGCCACCTGAGACCACCACGTGCCCACCCTGGGACGCAGTGACGGGCACGGGTGCCTGTTCCGTCCTGTTCCCAGTCCCCAGGACAAGGCAGCAGCTAAAGGAGGGCCTTCTCTAAATTCACACTCTCACCTGGCTGGACCCATCAGGGGAGGGTGTCCCGCGGCTCTCAGCGCGTCCCTGTCCCTGAGCATCTTCTCTGTCAGCCCTGCCCTCTCACGGGCGATCAGCTCCCGTCTGCGGCCCCCGCCCCAGCCCGGGCCTGACTCTTCTGCCCGCTGGGTCCCCACAGGGCAGGACTGGGTTGGGGACAAGCAGGGGACGTGCCCGGGGCCTCAGGCTCCCCACCAGTCCCCCGACTGCAAAAGCACACAGCCACTAGGCTCCCAGAAGCCTCAGTGTGGGGCCATCCCACGACCCTGAGACCGTGACCTGAGCCGGAATCCAGAGCGAGCCGCTCAACGGGGACTGAGCCACCTGGGCACCCCACCCGGTCAACTTTGAATCGCAGACAACGGATTAATTTTCAGTACAAGTATACCCCGTGCAATGTTTGGGAGCTACTTTTACTAAAAAACGTGTTTATATCTGAAACTCCGATTTAACTGGGGGTTGTATATTTTCCCCGGTGACCTTCCTCCCGGCAGCTGGAGGTGAGGCGTGGTGGGGAAGGAGGGGGCCAGGCCCCACCAGAGGCGGGAGCCAGAGCAATCTGAAAGAGCAGACACCCGGGAGGGGGCAGGGAAGGCCCCCCAAGTGCGTGTCCTGCGTGGCCAGCTGGCCTCTGTCCACCCACTCGCCCACTGTGGGCTCAGACGCTTCTGTCCCAGCCCCAGGCCCGCCAGCTCAGGTCCCCTCGGGTCACCGTGTGGGTACGACTGAGGCCGTGGGGAGTGGCTTGAGCCCCCAGACTCCAACAGCTGGTCACTCGGAAAGGGGGCAGCATCTAGACCTTCACTCTGCGCTGCACGTCTCCGCAGGGCCGCGGACGCAGGGGCAGGGGTGGGAGCAGGTGGGGCTCCGTGGCTAAGCGCCCGGCCACAGCAGGTGCTAAGTCACATGGGCAGCCCTCTGAGGGGGCCTGAGCGAGCGCGCCCTGCGCCGGGAGGGGGACCTGGCCACTGTGGCTGACGGCTGGGCGCCCCGCCCTCAGCTCGCAGAGGGGCTCAGGGGGCTCTCGGTGTTTCAGACGCGGTCTGGAGTCTCCCCACTAGGGCAGCAGCGATCGGTAGAGCCGTGACGTGATGTGATCAGTCGGTACCAGGGCTGGGTCCGGAATCATCCTGTCTGGTCACCGCTGGGTTGGAAACAGCGTTTCCTGGTGGCACCTAGACCTCCTGCCATCCCCGCAGTGTGCTCGACCCGGCCCGTCCCGGCCCGTCCCGGCCCGTCCCGGCCCGTGCTCTTGCTCGGGGAGCACAGCGCCCCCCCGTGCCCCGAGTGTGGCCTGCACCTGCGGTGGCCCTGCCCTGCCAGGGACATGCCGTGGAAGGAGACACAGGCCAGTGTGGGACCCCGGCCCACCGAGGGGTTCCTGATGTTCCAGAGCCCTGACCAGGTCCCCGGGGCCGCCCGTGTGGGGGTGCGGGGGAGGCTCGAGAAATCCCGTGGAGGGGGAGGGGTGCGGGGAGGTGGACCCTGCCGTGGTCTCCGCGTCCCCCAACTGGAAACACCCCAACTGTCCAGCGGACACACGGGGAGACAGAGGATAGGCCACCCCCCGGCGGGACACTGCTGAGCTGTGAGCAGGAGCCCTGGAGGACACGGTGATGCTCAGGGAGAGAAGCAGACACGAGGCCGCAGAGCGCGTCAGGAACAGGCGCAGCCGCAGAGGCGGAACGTGGATAGGTTGCCTCGGGCCGGAGGGCGGGCGGTGAGGTGCGTGTCCTTGCGGGGTGACAGAATCGTTCTAAAAATGGGCCGAGGTGCTGGTCTCACGTCCCTGTGACTCTGCCGGGAGCCACCTGCACACTTCAAATCCCGTGCGGTGCCACGGGTGGCGTGACAATCACAGCTCCACGGGGCCGCGAACAGGGCCACGAAGGAGAAGGCCACGCGGCCACGGCAGTGCCCACACGGAGGGCTGTTTTCAGCAGCCGGGAGCCGGAGCGGGTGCGGGGGCGGGTGGCCCTGGTGGGAGCTGGGCCTCAAGGAGGCTGTGCCGGGACAGGGATGGCCTCCCGGCACTCGCCAGTCCCTTGGGAGCCTCATGGGCTTTTGGGTCCCCTGCGGCAGCATCTGGCCCAGGGCGGGACAGGGCGAGAGGCGGACTTGCGGGAAGTTAGCCAGCGCTCCCTAAGGACTCAGGGCGGACTCCTGGGCAGTTTGCGTGGGACCTCCTCCGAGGGGTGCTCAGCCTCGAATCCGAGGGTGCACCCCCCCTTGGTGAGCAGTGGGGCTGATGGAGCACGATCACCCCCGGGGGCAGGAAGGGCGAGGGCTGACCTGGGTGAGGAAGTGGGGGGTGAGTGCTGGCCGGGGTGCTTCCAGGACTTTGATGGGGCCGTGGGAAAGCGGGAGGCTGGTGGCAGATGTCAGGCTCTCATGCCCCCCCATTTCCTCCATGGCCCCCCCAGCCCCAGCCCTGCCAGCCCGTCTGCCTGCGGGAAGGCTTGGGCGCGGAGACCCCCTCACAGCGTGCCCTCCAAGGTTCAGGGCCCCAGCTTGGTCAGCCTGGTAGGCAGTGACTCTCCCGGGAGTCTGACGCTCCCCGAGAACCAGGAGACGCAACTCATACCCCCTGGGGATTGAGAACCCCGAAATGCAGCCCGCACGCTGGCCTCTTCCCCAGATCCTGCCCCTCCCCCCACGGCCAAGGGCTGGGGCTCACAGCCCAGGCAGGAGGACACCCTCAGACCAACGTGCTACCCGGAGGCTTCTGAAGGACGAGCGGGCCAGCCCCGCAGGCCGGCGATGCACCTGCTGGCCACACCTGCCACCTGTCCTCTGTAGCCCAGGTGGGCCTGGCGCCTGTACTCAACCGCGGGGCCCCTGCTGGAGGCCAGGCTGCCTCTGATTCCTGCCCCCTCTCACGCCCTTGCCCCATGGCCCCAGGGCGCGTGTTTGACCTTTATCGTCAGATGGAGATTTGGGCAGCCCCTCCTGACAGACGCCCTGCTCCGGCTGTGGGCAGGTGGGGAGCCTCGCCCCGCTGCAGGGTCAGGGGCTTGTGGCAGCAGGTGGGGAGCCCATGCACCCCGGCCGCCACACCGCGGGGCCGGTGGAGGCCCGGGCTCCGAAGGCATTTCCATAAGTTAGAGTAAAACAGTCCTGCTTTGTTTCCCGTTGCATTGATTCTACTTAATCCTGGCTTCCCCGGCCCCCACTCTCCTGGACACCCAGCCCGCCAGCCCGCCCAGCTCCGGGGACGCCTGCCTCCCCCGGGAAGGCATTTCAGATCGCCTCGGGTCTGCCTCGGACTGCTACCTCCTGACAAGCGGCGGCCTGGCCCCGGGGTCCTGGAAGGAGCCGATGCAGGATGCGGCCAGCCTGGTCCTCAAGAAGCCAAAGCCTGTCTGTGGGCAGCCAGGGCCTTCTAGCCTAAAGTGGCAGCTTCCAGAACCCTCCTGCTTCCCCCACCCCCCGCACAGCACCAACTCCCAGCTCCGTCCCTATGTGTCTATGGGCTCCGCTCCTTGCCACGCGCCTGGGACACCCCGAGGACTAGCCGAGGGGGTGGTGTGGGGACACGGAAACCGGCCCAGGGAGGCCTCGCGGCAGGTGCGGCGGGGACCGGGGCACTGTTGGACTAGCGCTGTGCTGATCCTGGTTCCAGGATGGACCCTGTGTTCTCTGAGGCACACGGCGGTGCGGGGGGTCCCTCCTGCCGGTCCGAGGCCCTGAGCTGCCCCCACGGGTCACCGCTCTAACTCCCCTCTCACTCAGCCCAGGCTGCAGAGGGCGAGGCAACAGAGACCTTTTAGATTCCCGTGTATCAGTAGTGAATCATGTGCTCACTGTTGTCAGAGAAGGGGTTCGCTGCTGCGGCCCGGGGGTCTCTGGACTCGGCTGGCCCACGGTCGCCAAGCTGGCAGCGGGTCACGCGGGATGGTCCCTGACCGCCACAGAGCCCCAGCCTGACACCCCTAGGAGAGGGACGGGGGTCTCGCCTCCCCGGGAGGGTAGAGCTCACCGGGCGAGTGGATCTCTGTAGCCTGGCCTCCCGACCAGCCTTCCTGCCGAGGTCCCGCCGAGGTCCCACTGCAAGCCGCTGGGCTCGGACTAAATCCTTCCCTCTCTGCTCTCCCACCTTAGCAACCAGGGACATGTCAGTATGAGTTAGTTTCTCAAGAGCTTTCCGCGGGGTGAATATGGACGGCAGAGTTTAGGCGGCGATGGTGGGAGGAGCCCGCAGCGGGGGCCGTGACGCAGAGCTGGGCCTGGGTCTGCGGATCTGAGCGGCCCCCAGCCCCAGGGAAGACCCACCTTAGCTCAGAGGCGGACCCAGGCTGGATCGGGCCTCCTGGGGGCCCTTCTGGGGAACGAGGACGGCAAGTATGGGCCAGGCCACACTCGGCATCCAGCTACAATCCTGGGCAACGTGCTCCAGAGACGGGTCTCCTGGGAGACCTCGTGAAGTCAAGCGGGGGTCCCTGGGACCTGAGCTGTCCACGGCCTGGGTCTCGGCAGGGAGAAGCCCCTGCACCCGGGCTTGTGGCTGGGGGCTCCGTCCGGGCTGAGTCTGAGGCTGGCACCAGGGGCTCAAGCCCCCAGAGTCCCTGCTTCCGTCCTAAGTCGTCCCCCTGTACAAGCTGGACCCTCGGGACACGGACCCCGGACGCAGGAGGGCCCTGGGACAGTCCAGGAGGGCCAGCATGGGGGCCGTGGCCCGACCGCTCCGGGAGCCTCGTCCAGCTCCTGCCCCTCCCCCTCGGCCAGAGAGCAGCTGTGGGAGGCGCTGATTTCTGTTCTACAGATGCCGATGCTCTAATTTTCCTGGATTTATGGCCTCTTCGGTGGTTTCATTACTGAGATAAGGATGGAGCCCATCCCCGCCAGGCTCCGCTGGGGACAAGCAGCCAGCCCTCCCGATAAACAGCAACACGGTCGGCTCCTGGATGGCACGGCGAGGCCTCCCGGCAGCAGGGCGAGGGCAGGCGGCCGCCCCGGGGTGGGGGCAGCACAGCCGGGAACCCCTCGGCCTGGTCAGGGCGTCTAGGAAGACCCCACGGCGAGCGTCTCGCTCGACGGTGAGAGACGGAAGCTTCTCCCCTCGGATCAGGAACAGGCTGAGGACGCCTGCTCGGGCCCCGGCCGCCGCACGGTCCAGCCAGAGCGAAGACCGAGGTCCCTGGGGGCTCCCGACGGCATGCGAAAGGATACCCCAGCAGCAACAGCTGCCAAATAAAATTTGGAAAACTTCCATCTAAAACGTCATCCAAAAAAGACAACACACGTGGGCCGCCAGGGGGGCTCCGTCGCTGGGCACAACTCTCGGTTGTGGCTCAGGTGCGGGTCTCAGGGTCGTGAGGTCGAGCCCCGTGTCGGGCTGTGCGCTCAGGGGGGAGCCTGCTGCAGGCTCTCCCTCTCTCTCTCTGCTCCCCCCACTCGTGCTGTCTTTCTCCCAAATAAATCAATGGAGTCTTAAAACACGTAAAAATCAATTCAACAAAAGATGTGCCAGACCTCAGGAATGGGCCGAGGAGCCAAAGTCTGGTCCATGGGGAGAGAGCAGAGCGACCAGGCCCGAGTTCGCGCTCCCATCTGTC
>CM053621.1:546851-580688 GCA_028646535.1 Procyon lotor | reverse complement strand
GGAAGCACATTCTCCCAGTTCTGGAGGCTGGAAATGCGGAATCAAGGGGCGGGAAGGCAGCTTCAGGAGGAAATGCCGGCCGAGGGAGTAAGGGAAGGAGAGGGCGACGGGCCACCACGCCGCCAACCGGGGCCCAGAAACCTCCCCTGGTGGGCGCGTCTGTACCACCAACCACACTGAGTGAGACTTCCCGGGCACAGCTGTGCCCCGTGCGTGGGGCAGGCCTGCTTTCCCGCTAAACAAGAGGCGAGGAGGTGCCCCCGGAGAGGGAATATGCCTGCCCCCTGCTCCGCGAGGAGCTCCAGCACGGGAGGCGGCGTGGTCAGAAACAGAAGGATAGCGAGCCGCCGGGCAGTGCGTGAGGAGAGCGGACCCCGGACTCGGAAACAAGCAAAGCCCACGCACACGTCAGAGTCCCTTCCCCTCGGCTCAGCCTCTGGACCCCAAGCGAAGAGAGGCCATGGAGACAGGTAGGGGGAGAGTCTGCTGGTTCTGAGGGATGGCAGGTGACAGATCGCAGACTCCTCACCAGCTGGGGGAGGCCGGAGACGAGGGTAGCGTCCCGGGCGGGCGCCGGGCAGACAGGAAGCCGGTCAGACAAGCCGGGGCCGGGAGGGGGCCGTGTGGGGATGGAGCAGAAGAATAAAGACGTTCTTCAGGACACCAAAGAAGATCTAAGTACATGGAGAACTCTGATCCTCGCGCCCGGGAAGACCCGAGGCGGCGGGAGGGAAACTCTGCTAAATTAACTCTATAAATTCAACACCGTTTCCATCAGGAGCCCCACGGGCGTCCCGGGAGCCTTGACGAGTGGATCCTGTGTGTGTGTCTGGTTGGATGGGGGCCAGGAGTGGCCACGCCGGCTCCCAGGAAGGACGATAGGGAGGATCCTCACCCCGAGGTCGGGGTTTCCCATCACGCCCCAGTCGTTAGAGGCTCTGGGGAGAGGAGCTGGAGGGGGAGGCTCGACAGTCAGGGAGCCCGGGGTCTCCGTTCCGCCGGCCGCGTGGGAGGCACCCGGGTCAGCAGGTGTCTGACCGGAGACCCCGCGTGCTGGCCCGTGTGGACCAGGGTGACACGCCCCAGAATCCAGCGGCTCCAGAGAAAGAAGTGGTTGCGGGCCAGCAGCTGCCCCTTAAGGAGCAGGCGCATCGTCTGTGTGAGGGTGAGGGCGGGAATGAATGACAACACAGCTTCGGGGAGGTGGGGGTCCTGCCCCGCGGCCTCGGGGGCTCCGGGTGCAGGAGCGGGGCGAGCCCGCACAGGCGCTCCCGGGACCCGCCCGGTCCCGCGGGCTTACACACCAAGAGGGCCCCCAGTTTACTAGTATTGGCGAATTGTGGCCACACACTGTCTGTCTTGGGAAGGGTTGTGGTCGGCGGCCGCGTGCACGTCCGCACAGACCGCCGTGAGCTGCCCGGTGACCCTCCCTCGGAGATGGCGACGAGGCGCACAGGATCCCCGCGGGAAGCCACCATCGGCGTGCGTGGACCGACAGCACGAGCCGTGTTCCGACTCCGGGGAGGGCCCAGGGCGCCCGCGGCTCATCTCCGTGCTTCTCGGCGTCCTTGAACTGCCCCATCACTTCAAACTGCCTTCCAACAGAGGTGTCCCTCGCGATGGCGGGAACGTGTCCCCCACTGCCGGCCGTGGCCAGGAACGCGGGACAGCCGCAGGGGCTCAGGGGGTCCCGCATGCCCGGGGGGGCTTGCTTCCCGTGTGCAGAAGCGTTCTCCGTGTCCCTGGCTGTCAGCCTCCCTGGGACTCAGGCCCCGCGGCCTCCTGCCCACGCTCCCCGGCTACTCCAATGGCTCAGCCGCAGCCCAGAATCGATCCGATTGTAATTGGGTCTTGGAAGAGGGTTAATATTTAACTGGATTAAATATTTAAACAGGACGAGAAGACAGGGCCATGGCAGCCCCGGGAGACGACGGCAGCAGACAGGATCTGCGGATGGGGGAGGGGGACAGGCCCTGCCCTGGGGATGGAGAGCCTCAGACACCCAGGCGTGCCACCCAGATATCAGGGGGTTTCCTGCTCTCTGTTGGCTGGGCACAGAAAACTCTCCGGCCCCTCCAGCGGGCCCTACTTATTGAGCGCCAATTGTATGCCAAGCAGGACCGGGGGATAAGACCGCCTTGCAAGGGCCCCTGGGAGGCTGTGAGCGGCTGCCTCCTTCAGGAAGCCTGCCTGGACTGGGCCAGCCCCCCACGACACACACTGTTGCCCTGCCGCACGTCCCCTACACCCTTGTCCTCTGTAAGCGTGTGCATCCAGCTGAGCTTGGCTCCGGAGGACAGAAGCTGGAGGGACCGCGGCTGGCTGTTTCTGTGGGACCAGCACCCTGAGTGCCGTCAGCGCTCCATGCCTGACCTTGACCTGGAGGCTCCCAGCCCACGGCACGGGTGGCCTGGCCCCAATACCTCCCTGCACGCAGCTCTCCCTGGGCAGTGCTGGAGTTAGGGCTGAGGGGCTCCGAGATGCTGCGCAGGCTGGGGGGCACCGGGCACCAGACCTGCTCGGGCCCGTGTGGTCCCAGCTGGGGAGGCTTCCCGGGAGTGGGCCCTCGAGGGACAGCCATAGGCATGGGGTGAGGACTCGGGTGTGGGCCAGGTCACCCCCGCGGTCTGGGGGCGCGGATCCCAGGGCTGCCCCCTCCGGAGGCTCCAGGGGGGGTCCCTCCCGCCTGGTCTACCCTCGGGTGTGTGTCCTTGGCTTGTCCACGGTCACGTGGCTGTCTCCTGGTGGGTGGATGTCCAAATCCCCTCTTCTTAGAAGGACAAGGGAGCCTGGGTTAGAGCCCAGCCCAGGGACCTCATCTTAACTCCATTGTCTACAAAGACCCTTCCAGATAAGGCCCCATTTGTGGCACTGGAGTTTCAGACACAGACTTATCTGCTGGGGGGACACAATTCACCCCGTTCCCAGGGGTCACCTCCCCGAGGGCGAGGGGACTCGGAGAGGAGGGCAGCAGGCAGCCCCAGCCCCTTGGGAGCCTGTGGCGGCCCTTCCTTCCGTGCGACTGGGCAAGCCAGGCTGAGCCTGTGGTCACCGGCCCCACGTCCTAGTCGGTAGGTGACGTGGACGCAGGGGAGCAGGCAGGACGTGGGCACCATGCTGGGGCACAGAGACCTCCTGGGTTGGTCAAAGACGTCAGCCTGTGCCCTCACCTGTCCCCGGAGGCCAAGAGCTGCGGTCCTCCTTCCAAACTTGGGAGCGTTTGGTCCTGCCCCCTCCCCCACTGAAAGCATGGGGAAGCAGGAGGTGTGTTCTAGAATGCCCGGGCGGTGGCACCATCCCCCTCCGGCTCCCCGGCAGGGGTGTCCTGAGCTGACCCCTGGAAGGGACTGGACAGCCAGGAGGGGGGAGGTGCAGCCCCCGGGCCCCCCGTGGCCTGCACGTGGTCGTCCACTCCCAGGGCCCACGGCCCCTCAGAGCTCTCGGCAAAGCCTCTCGACTCTCCGGGCCTCCGTCAACTCCAGGTGGGTGAGCAAGGCCCCACAGCCGAGCGCCCAGGATCTCAGGCCCTCTTCTGTGCCCGGAGGCCAGTGGGCAGCTGGGTGGCCACCCCCCGCCAGGCAGGGCCCGAGGAGGCAGGAGCCCCTGGGGTCCCGCGTCCCTGTCCCCCAGCAGGGCCCCCGGGACGGGCCGGCAGTCTCCCACACAGCACCCCACGTGGCAGGGCCGAGCCGGGTCTGTGGAATGTCAGCTCCGTGCAGGAGGAAGTGAGCAGGGCGGCCGGGCCCTCGTGATGCCTCGCAGACCCCAGGAACCCGGGGAGACAGAGCTCACGCCTCAGCCCAGGGCGAGGGCGGGGTTCCAGGGGGGCCCGGGGCTTCCCGAGTCCATCCAGGTCTGGGGCTGGACCGGAGGGCGCAGCCGGGGCTGAAGGACAAACAGCAGGCAGGGAGAGGCTCAGAGGGGGCTGAGTCCTCATGGGGGGAGGCACCTGGGGGGCAGGCACCCTTTCCCCACCCGAGCCTCGGTTTCCTGGACCCCAAGGCGAGCCCGAGGTTGACCTTGCTGTGGCGGAGGTCGTGGGCCATAGACCCACGAGCGGAGTGCAAACAGGCTAGTGCTCTGACCACCCTCACTGGGCTTCCTGCTGGAGACAGAGGGGGGCAGGAGGAGGGAGGCCTGGCCGCTGGGGGTCGGCCGCAGCACCCCACCCCCCCAGATGCTGGGGAGGCTGCCGAGCCCGAGGAAGCCGTGACCCAGATTCAGCTGCTGGTCTCAGAGGGGGACACTGCTCACTTCCCTGCCACCCAGGCTCCTCCCCCCCCGGGGTCCGGGCCTTCCATGAGTCTCTGCCCTCATTCTGGGCCCTGACCTGCTCTGCGGGCCCCCGGCCCTGGGGTCTTGCCCAGGGCCCCTCGGAGGCTGCAGGGAGGAGGCAGGCAGGGGAGGCTGGAATCGGATGGGCCCCGTGTCCCCCAGGCGTGTGGGAGGCCGGGACAAGGCTGCCCGGGGGTCGGTTGGCAGCCCAGGCCCCTCCGCTGCTGAGGCCTCCCCTTCCTGTCCTGGGTGGGCCACGGTCTGGCCAGGCCTAGGGTCGGGTCCCCTCCCAGCAGGATCCCACCCAGCCAGTGACCAAGAAGGGGCAAGGCCAAGGCAGACGTGGGAGTCCACGGTCAGCCAGGAGACCCGCTGAGGGAAACTGAGGCACAGCCCCTTGGAGCCAATGGTAGGCGGGGCGGGTAGGATTGTGGTCCAAATGGCAAGCAGGTGTTCATGAGGCTGAAGCACAATTCTCCGCCCCGCCCCCCGGGAGGAAATGTCCTCCCAGCCGGTACTGGACGGATGGATGGTGGGGCCATCTGGCTGGGTTAAAACCCAAACCCAAGGGCTCCCCCTGGGGACCCTGGTGTGTCTAGTGTCCCCCAGTGGGGCAGCTGCTTCTAGGGCTGGGGGAGCAGGCAGGAGAGGCTTGTGGGGGGCTCGGGGTCTGGGGGTGCTCTTGCGGGTGGGGCTGGCCTCCACGGTTCTACCTGGAGGATGGACACAGGTCTGAGGGCGGAGGGAGCAAGACTGCGTCCAGAGGGTGCTCTTGGGCATTCCTGCTTTCTGTCAGCAGGCCTCCTCCTCGCAGGGCAGGGGTGGGGGGAGCACAGCTTGGCCGAGACCCAGCGGCTGCCCGAGCCCCTGACCATCCATTCCGGGACCGGCTCCACCCCCGCGCCCTGTGCCCGACGGACCAGCGTCCAGGCAGCGTCCTGCTCCGAGCTGTCAGCCCTCCAGGCCGGAGGGGGGGGTCCGCCTGGGTCCTCGCCCAGTGGAGAGGGTCTCCGTCCACAAGGGCCGGCACGAGAGCCTCTGACGCACAGGGTGCAGGACGGCCCCTCCTTCCCGGGCTCAGGCAAGGGCTGCAGGGCCCTCAGAGCCCGGCTCCTGCTTAGAACGGTGCAGACCGTGTGTGGCTCTGGCCCTAGTCCAGGCTCTCAGCCCTGGATCGATGCTGAGGTCCCCAGAGCCCAGGGGAGGGAGTGTTGCCAGGTGCGGCCGAGGGAGGGGGTGGGGACGGCTGGCCGGTGCCCCCCCCCCCCGCCCTCACCACCGTCCAGCCCCAACCCCGGGCAGGTTTCAGGTGCTGACCTGGCAGGGGCAGGTGTTGGGACCGAGGGCCCCTCCCAGGACGAGCTGATCCCCTGTGCCCTCCTCAGCTCCAGGCCTGTCCCGAATCCCCTCGGCCCCCCAGCCCCCCCGGCCCCTCTTCCCTGCGGTCCTGCCTGGTACTGGGTTGGGCCGCAGGCTAGTGGGGACTGGCGGCCAGCCCTGTGGGTGCTAGCATGTGGCGGGGATGTTGGCAGGCCCTCGGTCCCTGCGGTCCTTGTGGTGAGAGGGGGAAGGCTCTTGGGGCCAGGGAGCAAGGTGGGGGTCGAAGGTCACTGGGAGTGACCTGAAGGAGCCACCCCCAACACAGAGCTCTAGGGGAGAGGGCAGGGTGCACCGGGGCTGCAGGAGGGCGCAAGAAGGGGCCCCAGCCAGGAACCCTTCCTGCCCACACGGCCATGGCTAGGGCCTCAGTCACCTCCCGGCCCCCCACCGTCTGGGTCTGTCCCCCGAGCAGCCCGGGATATGGGCATGGACGCAGGGAGGCCTGGAGGGGTGGGGAGCGCGGCCGGCACTGAGGCAGAGTGTGAGGCTCAGCCCGGAACCCCAGGAGCAGCCCGCCAGCGGGAAAGCGGGACCCCTCCCAGCCCCCTTGTGTGGAGACCCCACAGCAACACCAAGAAATCCCCCTCTGGCTGTACTGTCAGGTGGGCAACCCGGAGTCCCCGTTCTGGGGCCCACACTGCCCACACCGACCCACTTGGCTTCAACGCCCCAAGGCCCAGGGTGCCTCTGCCTCAGTCTTCTCCCCAGGTGCGGGCTGGAGCCTGGGGAGGGGGCGTCTGAGAGCAGCTGAGGGCAGCCCGCCGGGCACTGGGGGGGGTGGGCAGCGGGGGACCTGAGGCCCGCGTGGCCGGCTTTTCCAGAAGCAGCCTCTGACGAGGGGCTCTGGTGACGGCGTCCCAGGAGGACCCGTGGGGCTGGGGGTGGGGTGGAGTGGGTGCAGACGGGCAGCTGAGCCGGCCAGGAAGGGACGCAGGAGACTAGAGTCCGGTCAACCGCCGGGGGGCTGGTGAAGGCGAGCCCCCGGCCCGTGTACAGGCAGCCCCCCCGACGTTCAGAGGGCAGTCATAGGGGTCAGGGCAGCAAGGACCCCCGGGTCAGGCCCCGATTACCTCCTCCCCCGATGGGTTCTGGGCGCCCGCCTGTCATGGCACACGTGGCCTGATCCCAAAATAAAATATTTGGTTTCCAGGGCTGATGGCCTTGAAATGCAAATATTGCTTTTCTGTTTCCAATAAACAGTCACATTTGGGCCTCGCGGTGCCCCGGGCAGGCTCCCAGCCGAGACGCCCAGTGTCCACTGCCCCGGCGGGCCCCGAGTCAATGCAGGGAGTGTGTGCGGGACCCCCAGCTGTGCTAACGGGTTAGGCTATGGGGGCTGGCTCTGGGTGGCACCCCGAAGTCCGTCTCAGGGCCCCAGGGTCTCAGGAGGCCCCCCCCAGCCTGGCCCACCGGACATAGAGGCTCATCTCTGTGAGACATGGGGGTCAGATGGTCCCTCCCCCAGAGGCCCTCCCCTCTGCCCCGGGGGGTGGGACAGATGGCCTGTTCACACATGGGGAGGCTGGGGGGGCCCTTGGGGCCACCGGGACGGAGGGCTGCTAGGGTGCGGGTGCCATGGCTCAGGTGTGGGGCGCCACGTGCCCGGGCACATAGCAGCCCAGAGGGAGTCCCCCCACTCCCCCTCTCCGTGACCCAGAGGCCGGCCCGTTGCCCAGACCCCAGAAGCCATTGGAGGCCAGAGGTCAGCCTCGGGCAGCCGGGTGGGGAGGGGCCCCCAGGTTTGATGGTGGTGGGGCCCGGCCTCCGGGCATCACGCCCCAGCAGGTGAGCCTCGGATCACACTTCACGCCTCGGGGGCACAGCGCTGGGCTAAAAGCAGGCTCCAGCCTCTGCTCCAGGCCGGGCAGCTCGTGACCTGGCCTGGCCCGGCCACTCTGTCTTGGTTTCCCGGTGTGAGGACGGCCCAGCAGCCGGAGTACCCGGGATCACTCCAGGCTCAGGCGGCCCCGGGCGCCCGCGGTGTGGTGGGACCCCGGGCTCTCTTCCCCTTTCTGGGGTCGGCCGCCGGCCACGGAGGGTCAGCAAGCTCAGGCCGCAGCCCGGCCCAGAGGTGTGCGGGGGCCCCACCGAGAGGCTGGGGTGGTCTCCACCCCCGGTCCCCCGCTCGGACGGGCTGAGCCCGAGGTGCCGCGCGGAGCAGGCCGGCCTGCGTGGGTGTGGGGGCTCGGGCACAGACAGCCGGGTTGCCAGGCAACCGCCCGAGCCTGGCGGGCGTCTGGGCTCCTCCAGCGCCGGGTTCCAGCACTCACGCCTTGCCGCTGGCGAAGGCAGTCAGCGGACAGAGCAGGGGACAGTGTCCCCCGGGGCCGGGTGCTGGAGTACCTGGAAGCACGTACTGGGCGCCCCGTCGTGCTCGCAGAAGGGGGCTGGGGAAGCTCCGTGACGACAGCGCCAGGGGCAGGGCCCTCCTCAGCACCTGGCCAGGTGGCCTGGCCGGCCCGGCCCCGCTCCCTCGGGACCTTCTGTGGTCCTCCGTCCTCCCTCCCCAGCCTGGGCCTCCCGCCAAGCCGGTGCTCCCTGCTGGCCTGCCGCTGACCCTCTGTGACCGTATCCTTCCCTGGGGACCACTGAGGGGGATACCCCATGACTGCCTCGGTCTCCCCACCCGGCGCGTGGGCTCAGCCCCTCTGAGCAGGTTGGCCAGGCTGGATCTGTCCCCACTGGGGGTCTCTCCCAAGCCCTGGGCTGGCTGTCCCCCAGGCACACCGGGCCCCCGGCCCCTCCACTTCCACATCCTCGTGGACACCAGGGCGCCTCTGCTCTGAGGGTGTCCCTGAGGCGGGGCCGGGCATCCGCACACCCCCACTGAGGAGCAAGGCCAGGAGAAGGGCCTGGGGTCCTGGCCTCCCTGGGGGCTGGGTCCAGCCACACAAGCCTCGGTCCCCGCTTGGCCTGAGGGCTTCAAGGAGAGGCACGAGATGTCTCCCTGGGGATGGAGCTGGCCTCTGTGGGGCAGCAGCCTGGTGTCCCCCTCGGCCTGAGTCTTCTAGGTCAGGGCCCTGGCGGGGGGAGCTCCGTGGCCCCCAGGCCAGGCCTGGCCTGCAGGTGCGGGTCTCTGCATCTCGGGATCCTTGGGTCCCAGCGCTGTCCCCGGGAGGGCTCAGGGCCAGCTCCCTGCAGGGGTCCTGGAAGCACATCCCCTCCCCCCACTGGCTTAGAGTGGCTGAGAATTGGGGGACCCCGACATCCAGGCCCTGGTCCCCCCAGAGGCTGGCAGGCTCAGCTGAGGCCCCCCTTGTCGGGCCCTGGGGTTCCCAGCACCCCCCACCTGTGAAGTCACAGCCGCACACGAGCAGATGGACCGAGCACTCGGCCGCCGAGTGGGGCCACTGCCTTGCCCACGTGAGTCAGATAGATTAGGGACTTTCCGTTTATTGAGCATAAGATGCTTTCGTAAGATTCCAAATAGGCCACATTGGTTCTGTCAGGTCCTGGGCGCCGGAGGCAGAAGATACTCTTCAGAGCGGGGGGTGTCTGTGCGGAGGGGACCCCTGCCCAGGGCCGAGGGTCCCCACCCGCCGGGCCGATGCTGCCGGCCTCCCCAGCCCCCGCTGGCTGCTCCCCCCCGTGCTGACGGCTTTTATTCTGGGGCTTTTATTCCTTATGACGCTTAGTGAGCACGTCCCTGCGATTTCTACGGCCCCAGGGCACAGTCTGGGCACCCGAGACCGTGCACCACGGAGCCCTAGCCTTGTCAGGGCCCAGGAAGAACTGGTCGGGGCTGGTCGGGGGGCCCAAGTGCTGAGTCCCAGGGTGCCCAGGCTGCATGGCCCTCGGCCCCTTCGGCCAGCGGCAGCCTGGTCCGGCTCCCGAGGCTGAGCACAGGGCTCTGCAAACCCTTTCCCTTGGCCCTGGAGCCTCTGCTCCCCTCTCTGGGAAGCCCCCCGAAGAACCTCCTTCGTGCCCCTCTGGCTGCAGCCGACAGCTGGGCGTCGGATCCTAGGATTTAGGATTCTCCCTCTGGGCTGATGACTGGGCCTGCTCATCCTGGAAATGGGGGGCCAAGCGCTGCGCTGGGGACAAGCCTGCGTGTCCAGACCCGAAGGGAGGAACAGAGGACGGTCTCACTCGGCTGTCCCAAGCAGGGGACCGCCCACCATGCCCACCACCCTCTGCGCTGTCACTGTTGTCCCAGCAGTGAGGCCGTACGACCCCTTCTCTCCTTGGCTCCCATGCAGATCCGCTTGCTGCAGGCACCTCGTGGGGGCCCTGAGGCCCTCGACACCTCCAGGAGCATGGGGGCGGCTGCAGAGACCCCAGGGTGGGAGCTGCAGGTCCTCGTGGGGGCCCTGAGGTACAGCTAAGCCCCCCCACTCCTGACCCCAATGCTGTCCTTCCAGGGTGTTGGGGCTGAGCTGGGGAGGGGGACAGATGGTGGGGACCGGGGGGTGGCCAGCCTGGCAGCGGCCCTGCCCCTCCCTATTGATCCGGGGACAATTACCGACGGCAAACCCCATTAGGTCCCTCACGCGCCATTAGAGTTAAAAATAACGATGTATCATCCTCGTCACCAGGGGGCCAAAGTTCAGGGGGGATGCTGAGCGCCCGGTTGTATCGAAGCGTCTGGCACTTTGATGTGGGGCTGGGATGTTGTCGATCGGGTCCCCCCGAGGTGGGGGGCCTTTGTCTCTCCAGGCAGCCCGGCCCATCGTGACCCCTACTTCTTCGGCGTCCAGCACGCCCGGAAAGCGGAGCACGTCGCGGGCGGGGGGAGCCCCCTCCTCGTGCTGGGAGACCTGGGCTCCTGCTTGCCCTCCGCCCCCTCACCCCCAGTCCCCAGGCCTGGTGAGCAACTCTCCACCCAGATCCAGAGACCCGTCGTCATAGAAACAGACCACATTCCCAGAGTACACCGGGGCCATCTGTGTCCCTCTCTGGCCGGGCCGGGAGTGGGAAGGGACAGGCAGCCTCTCCCCGCCCCAGATCTATTAGCAGGACAAAGAGGGTCTGGTCCCTGCCTGCACCCACCGGTGCTAGCTTCCAATCAAGGAGGAATCAAATCCCACAGGCCCCCTGCTCCCACCCTGTCCCCCAACGCACCGCGTGGGCCCCGGGCCCCAGCCAGCCGGCAGCGCCCCAGGCCGGAGCCCGTCCCGGCTTCAGGACCCGTATCAGCCGCAAGCCAAGGGACACCGGGAGCCCCCAGAAGCCAGGCGAGGCAGGAAGCGTCCTTCCCTGCAGCCTCCAGAGGGACTGTGGCCCGTGACACCTTGATTTAGAACTTGCAGCCTCCGGACGGGGGAAAAAATAAATTTCTGTGTTAAGCCATCCCGTTCCTCTCCTTTGTTATGACAGCCCTGCAAGCTAACGGGTCTCCTCAACTAGTGCTTATCGAGGTGATCTTGACACGGACAGCTAATACCTGATGCAGAATGTGGACGCGTGGTCTTTAAGCCTTTCGCTGCTTTTGTTAATTTGTGATAGACAAAGGAAACCGTACTTAGGACAGCCTCACCGTCCCCCTGCACTTTTTCCAATGAGGCAGGCCCTCCTAGCTGGCCCCCAGACCCCCTGGACCCCTGTGCCCGCCCTCGGGACAGCCGGCGATGCTCCAGCGCCCGGCTGGGGTCGTGCTTGGGGACCGTGAGCCGGCCCGTCAGCTGGGCCTGGGGTGTCCAGCCCTGACGTACCCCACCCCTGCTAGCCTCCCCTGGCCGCTCTCGGTCAGCCAGCAGTGGCCCCTCCCGGGCTCTGGCAGTGGTCAAAGTGCGGAGTGGGGGACCCTGGCTTAGTGCAGGGGCGACCGTAGCCCCCCGGGCCCACGAGTCTTGTAGGTCTCTCTGCTTGTCAGGCCCTTGAGCTCACGGGGCCACTTGCTGTGGGAGAGAGAGGTGTGGGCGGCCCTGGAGGCCCAGCTGGAGGGCACAGGAGGATCTGAGGACAGCTCGGAGAGCTTCCTGGAGGAGGAGACCCCAGGGCTGGGTCCCGAGGATGGAAAGAGCTGGGAGGAAGAGGACAGCCTGGGAGGGAGAGCACCCTGGGGGACAAGGGCTGGGGGCAGTGGCCCCGTGAGGTCCGCCTGGCCACAGGGGAGGCCAGGGAGCTGCGACAGGGGGTGCAGGCACCAGGGAGGGACGGGGGTTGGGGGAGGGGGAGGAGGAGCTCACCAGGACGGAGCTTCCAGTAAATATGGGCCAAATGGGGTGTGAGGACAGGCGGCCGCTGCCATACAGAGGCGGGGTCCCTCTCTTTTCTCCAGGAAAGCAGCACCAGCAACGATGGGAAGTGCGTCAGCTGGGCCGAGGGCTGAGCACCCCCACCCACTGGCCGGCCCTGACCACCGTCGCGTGGGCTGCACAGCGGCCGGTCGATGGCTCACAGGTGGCTGTTTAGAGATGCCCAGGGGCGGCGAGGGAGGGGAGTCCCTCATGGGAGGCCGGGGGGGCTGCCCCCCCCGTCTCCAGGCCCTGCCTTCCTCCTTGTCCCCCCAAAGACCCCGGCCTCACAAACTGGCCAGCCCTGCAGGGGTCCCAGAGGGTGGACGTTCTCTGGGTCCATGGTCAACCCAAGGGGCCCTGGTGGGCAGAGAGCAGGTCAGCAGCAGGCCTGTGGGGTCAGGGCCTGCCCACATCCCACCACCCTTAACTCCTGGGCCCAGAGAAACACCGGGGTCACCCTGGCGGCTCCATGTCCTTTCAGGAAACTGGCCTGATGGCTGTGCTCGGTGCCTGTGTCGGGTGATAGTCACCAAGTACTGGGGGGCTGCCCACCCTGGTTCTGTCCTCGCCTCGGCCGGGGCACCGGCAGACCAGGCGTAGGATCGGCCGGCCTTCCGTGGCCCCAGCCTCACCTTGGGGGGCCTACCCATCGGGGGGCATCCACACCCAGGAGCTACGTGTGCACCTGAGGCCACGGCAAACAGCCGCACACAGTGAGGACTCCAGAGATGTGAACGGGAGAGGGCAGATGACCTGGGGGGCCCGGGGGCTGCCCTCCACCTCGGACTCTGCTCGGAACGCTGGGTCGGGGCGGGGCCAGCTGGGCAGGAGGCCCAGGCTGGGGAGACCGGGGAGGCCGGGCGGGCGGAGGGCTGGCAGCTCACGGTGACCCCGCCCCATCCTAGCACGTGGCCGGCGGCTGCTCCTCCTGGTGGAGATGCCGTGACTCCGGCGGCCGGGGCACACCTGCTAAGTGGCTCCGGGCCGCGTCCAGCGTCCCATGAGGACTGTCTGGGCTCAGTGCCCCTGTCCAGCCGGCGTCCTCTGCATCTATTTCCAGGGCCTCTTAGGGCTAAGTGCTGCCGTGGTCCCGAGAGGGGCTGGGGCTCGGGGCTGTTTGTGTCCTCTCTGGGGCCGTGGGCACACGGCCTGGACTCCTGGTGCTGTCACAGGCCTGCTGCCCCACAGGTGCCCTTGGGATGCCCTTGGGCTGGGGGTTCTAGGGAATACCGTCTCCTCTTTCCTGCTGGCTGATGTTGTCTTAGAGAGAAGGTCTGTGAACAAAACACCTCCTTCTCAGGACCTCTGGTGGCCAAGAGCTGATGCACCCCTCCTGGGGCAGGCTCACCCCGCCTCAGCCCTGCTAGCACTCTGGCTGGGCCATCTCTCGCTGCGGGGCTGTCCCGGGCACTGGAGACGGCTGGGCGGCAGCCTGCCCCCCCCAGAGCACCCCCTCCCTGCCACAGTGACAGCCAAAACACCCCAGATGCGGCTAAATGTCCCCTGGGGGCGAAGTCGCCTCCCCGCAGAACCGAGCTGCAAAAGGGTCAGGCTCTCGACCCCTACCCTGCCGGGAAAAGGGCCCCGCCGCGGGGGTCTCACAGCCCCTGACCCTCGCAGCCTGTAGAAAGGCCCTGGGACCTCCCCACTGAGCTCCCTAATGGGCCCCCGGGATCTGGGACTGAGAGGTCCGTGGCGGGGGGACAGGAATTGCCAGGCTGAGGGCTGGATACCCCGTCGGGGACCCCCTGGCCAGGCCCCCAAGGCTCCTGGGTAGCACAGGGCACAGAGAGACTAGGTTTGCCGGCAGTCCTACAGCACACGGGCAGGAGGTGGGGCCCACGGGTGCCCTTGACCGGACGGCTCCACAGAGGCAGGCGAGAGGGAGGGGCGGTTGGGGCAGGAGCTGGGAGAGAACACATTCTGGGCCATCCTCCGAGTTTGCCCTTCAAGTGCCCCCCCGGCTCTTATCTGGTGCCCACACAGCTCTAATCAGCTCGATTACCCACACTAGCATTTGCAGATGATGTTTCTGGAGCCTCTTAGCATCCGAAGCGGCTCAGGGCAGGGCTGCTCCCTCCTGACACCCCCACGGGGCGGCCCAAGGTCGCTGGGGCCCCAAGCAGCCTGGGGCTGCTGGAGAGCTGGGGGTCGGGGCAGAGCTTCCCGAGCCCCCCCTCAAGGACATCCAAGGGCATGCCATCAGGGTCAGCCAGGCAAGGTCCCAAAGCCCAGGGGCCCGGGGTTTCCCTGCGGACGCTGTGAGTTGTGCCTTCTTGGCAGCCGTCTCCTGTCCCTGGGGTCAGGGTGCATTCTGGTCAACCTCCCCCCCAGCCCCTGTCGCCTGCCTGGGGTCTGAGGGCCGGGAGATGCCCTGACCTGGCCAGGCCTCGGGTCCCTCCGCTGGGAACTGGCTGGCTGCTGGAGAACAAAGTGAAATCCCAGCCTGCCTGAGACAAGGTCGCGTGGGTGCCCACCCGTCAGGGCCCAGGGCCGTGGGCGAGGTGGCCTGGACGGGGCCGGGGACGAGGGGAGCTCGGGCACGGAGCCCCGCCCACCCCTCATCCTTACTCAGGCCCTTGCAGTCGGGGCGCAGGGCGCCCCCTCCCCTCCCCCCCCACTCCCCTCCCCCCACAGCCCCGGCTCCGGCGGCCTCACTACGTCAGCCTGTTCCTGGCCCTGCTTGGGTAGACGCAAAATCTCTCCTAAATCCCATATTTAATTTTGTTCTCCGGGAAATTGTAGGAGGTTTTGGAGATAAAGCTGAGCTGATAAATCAGGGATTTGGCTGTTCTTGCAGGAACTCTCCGATGAGGGGTGGGCGGCAGGCCGGGGTGGCCCAGGTCAGCGGGGCCCCATGTAGGTGCCCCCGCGGTGATTCATGGGGGTCCCCATCAGCCTGCTAGGTGACAGGGTGACGATGACCCCCTCGGGGCCCAGACCACAAGGGACACCTCTAGGTGCTGTCAGGAAGTGGGACCAGGCGCTCCGAGAGGTTGGGGGGCTGAATGGCAGGGGGCCCTCCTCTGCAGGTTGTGCCTCTGAAGGTCCTTCCCCAAGGGTGGGCTGTGTGTCCCTGCCCTTGCTGACCGCTCTGCCCTGGGCCCACCCCACTTAGCCCACAACCCCCGTCTGGAACACTCTCCCTCAGTCTCCCGAGCACGTTATGACCTCCCTCCTCTGGGACACTGTACCTCTTCTAATGTGACTCAGAGGGCACTGGGTTTGTTGGCCTTGAAACCCATTGGCTGTCGTCTACCAGGGGGTCTCAAAAACCCCAGTGGTAGGGAGGTTTTCATCTGGAAGGACGGAGGAGCTGGGATACTACAAGAGGCAATCAGGGCAGACTTCCTGGAGGAGAGGTGAACTCGCAGGAAGTGGGGCTGAGGGCGTTCCAGGATGGGGCGGGGAGGGTAGGAATGTGGGGAGGGTGGGCATGAGAAGCCCCTGGATCCTGGCTGGGCCCAAGTCAGTAGGGAGGGGCCGGGTTTCCTCAGGGTCACCTTGATGGCTCCCACAGCAAGGGGTTATGTCTTGTCTCGCCCCAGGTCCCCTGGTGGGGAGGACCTGGACTGTGCTGGGCCATGACATCCTCATTCAGGCACATGGTGTGTCTCTGGCTCCCTGGCAGGGGCAGGGCAGTGGGAGAATCAGGACCGGCTCTTGGACGCCCTGTCACTTCCCCTGGGTCATCCACCCGGTCGGGGACACAGCCTCACCCAGCCTCAGAGGGCCATCGGGGGCCTCCCCTGGACCTGCCACAGAGTAGAGGACACGGGGCCCCCTGGGGTCTGGCTCCAGCTCCCCGAGTCCCAGCCTGGGTCCTGGGCCCCAGCAGAGGGGGCAGGGGCCCCCATCAGGTGCGTGGGCCTGGGGTCCACCAGGGACCTTGGAGCCTGCAGCCTCCCCCCATGCAGTTGAGCTCCGGCCTCGGCCCCCGGGGGTCAGTGAGGACAAGAAGCCTCGCGGCCGCAGGAGACTCACTTTCTAGAAAGAAACCTGAGTGAAAATCTGCCTCGAAGCCCCTGATGGGAACATTGTACTAAACTGACCTTAGAGACCAAAGTGGAGTGACGTGCGGTAGGGGGACGCGGGCAGCCGTGGAGGTGGGACCTTGGCCCGCTGCCCTCTAGCCCCCAGAGGCGGGGCATTAGACACAGGGCAGGTGTCCCCGCCCCCCACCTCCCACCTCCCCCAGCTGTGCCCAGAGCAACCCCGGCCTCAGCCCTGGGGAAAGGTTCTGGAGGCTTCTGGTCCTCGGACGGGTCCCTGCTGTGTGACCTGGGCGTGACTCACAGCCCTGTGCCTGGGGACCCAACAGCACCCCGGGGGAGCGCCCGACCAATGGAGGCTTGGAGTGGGGGTCGGTGGGGGCGAAGGCCGGGTGCCAATGGCAGTGAGAGCACAGCTCTGGGCCCGCACGGGCTCCATCGTGAGTTCCACCTGCTGACGCGCTCGGGCAGGGCTGGGGGCAGGTGGGACGGGCGCTGGAGGCCAAGGAAGGGAGCCCGGCTCCCAGCCCCACAGCCCCGCTCTGCGTGGGCACCCAGCACAGACCCCTGACCGTGCCCGGGAAGGACCCTTTGGGAATGGAGGCTGGTGGCGAGGCTTCCAGCGGGAATGAGGTCAGGGGTCAGGCCACCCCAGGAGGGGCACGTACACCGTGCCACCCCATCCTCAAACACCCACGAGGGAGCAACCGCTCTATCCCCAGCTCACAGACGGGGAAACCGAGGCATGCTCCGTGCAGCCTCCAGTGCTGCAGTCTAGGTCTGCTGCCCACGCCCCAGGCCTCCAAAGCCGTGCAGGGCAGAGCCGGGCCGCTGTGCTGGGGACACCCTGGGTGACCCGGCCATGGTGTCTCAGGGCTGCCAGGGCCTGGGCCGAGCCCCGCGGGGGCACACAGCTGCCCAGAGTGGGAGCCCCACACGTTCCAGCTTCAGGCTGGGAACATGGTCAGCGACTGGGGTCCTCTCTGGGCGCAGGGTGGACGGGGAGCACCCATGCTCCTGAGTCCCCACCTGGTGCGTGGGGCCGGGTCGGGGGCTGAGCAGACGCGAGCCCCAGCCCTGTCGGCCTCCCTCCTGCCAAGTGCAGGGACGTGGAGCCTTGACTGGCGGGCAGCTGGGCCACGGGCTGCGGCGGCACTTCCCCCGCCCCCCGCAGGTCTGCCCCACCCACATTCCCCATCCCCTCCCTGCTGTGTGAAAAGCAGGGTGACACCCCCAGCCTGACCCCTCGCAGGGAATGGGACCTCCCCAGCTGCCCAGGGCCTCCCTTCCCGGAGCCCACATCCCAGGCCCCATCCACACTCCGCGCTGCTGGACCAGGAGGAGGGACTGTGCTCTCCCTCCCTCCTGTCCGGGGGGCAGTCCTCCCTCCTCCCTCCTCCCCCGGCCAGGCTCAGGGCTGTCTGAGACGCTTCGGCTCCTCCGGTGACTGAAGTGTCCCAAGGGCCCGGGAAGCAGGAGGATGGGTGAGGTCGTCCCCCAGGCCCCACCGGCCCCCCTCCCAGCAGGCAGCTTTCTGGAAAGGCCTGCCTCCTCTCTCCTCGTGCTAGGGTCCCAGAGCCGCGGCTGGTCAGCGGCCTGCCGCCTCCCGCTGTGCTGGCCATGGCTCAGTGTCCCTCGGTGGCCCGGGGTCGTGGACAGGTAAGGCCCCAGGGAACGCGTGGGGGTCATCGTCACTCCACCATCCCCTCCCCTGCCTCCCCCTGCCTCAGCTCACGCTCGGGATCCGGGCCAGGCGCCCACCGGCCCAGTGAGGAGTCATGAGAGGCACCAATTCCCGGGGCAGGGGCACATGAGGAGGCGTCCTCTAGAGCATCCCTGGGGTGAAGGGAGCTCCCCGTCCCCAGGGGCATGCGAGCACAATCTGGAGGGAGTGCCGGGCGGCCTCAGTGCCTCCCTGACCCCAGGGCAGGTCCCAAGCCACCGTCTGACCACGGCAGGGGAGAGGGCAGCGGGCAAGCACCTCAGCGTGTCCCGAGACTCAATTTTCTTATCCCAAATGCAATTTGACAACAAATCCAATAAGCCTGCGTATCACTCAGCGGCTGCTTCGAACCCAACGCTGGCAATCGGCCTGAGGCCTCAAGCCCAGAGACCCTGCAAGGCTGGGGGGCTGGTGGGCGGGAAGGGGCCAGGGTGGTGCCGGTCACTCCCAGTACTGGGCACCAGGCCAGCCGTTTACGCGGAGCCGCCCCACACAGCGGACGGCGTGACCCCCTCCGCAGACGAGAAGCAGGTCTGGGACCACCTGCCCTGCCGCAGGGTGACAAGGGCAGGGCCGGACTCCAACCCAGCCGTCTTCCCGCGGCACGTTCACCTCTGCCTCTGGACCAGGGACGCATCTGCCACTGTCAGGGGTGGGGGGCCCAGCCCCCCGACAGGCTCCCAGTCATGTTCTGTGGACCAGCCTTGCAGCAGGGCCCGGTCATCCCCAAGCACCTGCCTCGGGGACCATGTCCTGTCACGCCCCCAGAGTCTCCCGAGCTTGGCTCTGGCCCCGTGTTCAGCAAGCCCCCTGGGTCAGCAGGTTCTTGGGGGGCACGCCCCAGATGGCTTTGGCCTCAGAGACCAAAGTAAAAGGTGGGGCCAGAGGTCTTCCCTTTGGCCCCATCCTGAGCTGCCCTGTGTGTGCAATGCCGTCAGGAGGCACAAAGCCCAGAGAGGTCCCCCGACCTCCTGCCCTTGAGGACAGGCTCAAGTTCAGTCTTGGTTGGGGAAATCTGGGGCGACTGTCCCCGAGGCCCACATTTGTGAAGCACTTACTGTGGGTCAGGTGGTGGACACGCTGGGCCCCAGGGCCTCTGCCGTCAGGACACAGAGGTCAGGCCACCAGGAGGGGGCACAGCCAGGCCGAGGCTGGTGTGGCCCAAGTTGGGACGGGATAGCGGGGGACGTGGAGGGACAGGGGCTGTGGGATGGGGGGGCGGCGCGTCCTGCAGGTGTACTGTTGGGGGGCTCCCCTGGGGCTAACGAGGTGTGAGGGGTGGAAAAGGCCATCCAGGCCCCCAGTGGGGTTGGGGGCCGGCCACCGCCAGAGGAGAGGACCCCCCACAACCGCTGTCCGGCCCCCTCCCCAGAACATTCTGCGGCCAATGCTGCCCTCTGCTGGTCATGTTTGGACATTGCCCTGGCGCTTCGGTCGCTGCCGGGGATGGGGCCAGGATGAGCTGTGCCCCGGGGACCAGGCACCCTTCCTGCTCCTGTGGCCTCGGCCATGAGCCTGGCCCTGCATGGCCTTGGGGACACTGTCGGGATTCTACCTGTATGGGGAAGATGCGGGTGTCTGGCTCCAAGATACCCCTGGAGACTGAACTCAACCCCCTTCCAAGTCCACCCCCTGCGTGTCCGGGGGACCTGCCCCCTGGGACAAGTAAGATGAGCAGGGGACAACGGGGCCTGGCTTCAGGCCACTGCCCCCCGGACAATGCCGGGCAGACGCCACCCGTGGGGCAGGATGGGTGGTGGCCCTTTAAGAGAGCCGCTAGGGGACGAGGTCCGTTGCCCAGCAACAGGAGGGCTTGTGTGTACCGGTCGCTGGGAGACCAGCAGTGTCCTGCTGGGCCCAGAGTGGCCGGGAGCTGCCCCGCTGACCGCTGACCGCCCCTCCCCGGGAGGCAGGGGGTGGCAGGCACGATGGCGCAGACGGACGTGCTCCTGACCAAGGAGCCGGCCCCACAGACGGTGCCGGCCTGCGAGCTGCCCCGGAAGCTGTACGATGTGGCCCGGAACACGGGCGCCTACACGTCCTCGGGCCTGGCCACCGCCGGCTTCCGCTCGGCCAAGTACCTGCTGGACGAGTGGTTCCAGAACTGCTATGCCCGCTACCACCAAGCCTTCGCCGACCGCGACCAGTCGGAGCGGCGGCGCCACGAGAGCCAGCAGCTGGCGGCCGAGACGCAGGCGCTGGCGCAGCGCACGCAGGAGGACTCGACCCGGAAGGTGGGTGCGAGGCTGCAGGACATGCACTGCTGGAAGTCGGAGCTGCAGCGCGAGGTGGGCGAGCTGGACGCCGAGACCGAGCTGCTGCTGGCCCAGAAGCAGCGTCTGCAGCGCGCCCTGGACGCCACCGCCGTGCCCTTCTCCATCGCCACCGACAACCTGCAGTGCCGCGAGCGCCGCCAGCACCCCGAGCTCGTCCGCGACCACGTGGAGATGGAGCTGCTGAAGGTGCTCGCCGTGCCGCGGCTGGGGCTTCCCCCGGGCGCCCCCACGACTCGGGCTGACGGGGGGGGGGGTGCACACCGGCTCGCGGGGCCCACGCCCCTCTGCACACACGGGAATGCGCAGACGCGTGTGTAGCACACGCCCGGGGCCACACCCAGGCACAGGGACGCCAGCTGTGTTTGTAGATTTGGGACCACTCAGATGCCCTGGGGCAGCTGGGTCAGGGCTCGGGCCGTGCAGGACGGAGGTGCCACCCCTGACCCTGAAGGGTGCGCAGTCTGACCCTCCCAGAGCTCCGTCGTACGGTGGGCACTGGGTGAGGCTCAGCTCCTTGCAAGGCGGGCCCCAGCTTGGCCCCGCTGGGTTGGGGGCACCACGGCGTGGGGGCAGGTCGCAGTGCAGGGATTTGAGCAGGTACAGGGGCTGGAGCTGGAGCTCACATCAGCTCACCCCAATCCCGTGTGCAGGGCCCCTGCCGTGCCCCCACCCCCATTATGGCTCATCTGGGGGTGAGGGGGACAGAATTCACACCTGGATGTGTGTTGGGGACATCTGCCCGAGGATGGGACCCTCAGAGGCCACTGAGGCAGGCAGGGGTCAGGCCAGGTCCATTCACAAGCCTGATGCCCCCTGGCACACATCCCATGGATGGGGTGGGCCCTGAGCTGAGCCCAGCGGGGGGCTGCCTGAGGTCTGGGATGCAGGCAGGGCCAGCAAGGCAGGTCCCGTAGGCTCCTGCACCCAGGGGCAGCCTTGGGTCCTGGCACCTGCTGGGTCACCCGAGCTCGTGCAAATTAAGACTGAACCTGAGCTCTCGAAGGCCTAGGGCACCGTAGCTCCCCCTCCCCGATGCCTGTGGTGGAAATCCAGGCCCAGCCCGGCATTCAGGCGCAGGTGGTGAGGGTGGGATAGGGACCACCTTCGTACCCGAGGCTCCCCCGCTCCAAGCTCAGCAGGACCCGTCCTCGGGGCAGCCCTACGAGCACCAGGGAATGACTCGGCCAGACCTCTGCCCCAGGCACCTCTCAGAGCCTGGGGCCCTACCTGTGAACGGCAGGCTGTTCCTGGGAGATGCGGGGCACCCCCTGCGTGCTGCAGGCTCAGCCCAGAACCCACTCCTTGGTCCCCCATCACCTCATCCCTGTACTCAGCTGCCCAACAACCTCCCAGGGCTCTGGCTGCAACCCCCTGAGCCCTAAGCCAACAGACGGCCCCCCTCTCCCCTCCCAGGCCCTGCCCCACCTTCCCAGTGTGAAAACACCAACAATGGTCCACATACAGGGAGGCAGACCCAGAGGACAGACCCTAACACACGTGGGTTTAGAGTCAGATGGAGGTAAAACTCCAAGTCGGGGCGGGGGCCTGTTTGTCCATCACAGGAGCAGAAAGACACACAGGGTCCCCCTTGAAAGCCCGGTGGAGGAGAGAGGGCCTCTCTGAGCCCAAGGCCCCGGAGGCCAGGCCAGGGGGGCACCTGGTTCCCAGGGGTCAGTGCCCTGGGCAGGCTGCAGGGACGGCCCCTAGAGCCCAGGGGCTGCTGGGTGGGTGCCAGGCCAGCGGGAGCTGCCTCTGGTGACAGTCCCAGCAGCCAGTAGAAGCCCCCTGGAAAAAACCCTGCACTCTCCCACACCAAACGGGACGTTCAAAAGCCCAGAACAAACTCAGTGAGAAAGAGCTGGGCTCATCCCTCCAGTCTTCCGGAAAGATATAGGGGTCAACAAGCTGGCTGTGAGGCCCAAGGTTACCCAGCAGGGGGTCAGGTGTCGGCCTAGGCATCTAAGGGGCTGACCATGGGCCCACACCAGCCTGGCCACCCTCAGATCCTCACCAGGAGTGGGATCTTCTCCCTCAGGAGGCCGAGCTTATCCGGAACATTCAGGAGCTCCTAAAAAGGACCATAATGCAGGCCGTGAACCAGATCCGGTGGGTCTCAGTGGTCGAACGCCGGGCCCTGTCTCCTCACCCCTTGGGCTGGCTCTGGGCAGGGAGTTGGGGTAAGCAAGCTGGGAGTCTCAGAGAGGTGGGGACTTGTCCGAGGTCTCGGCCAGGAGGATAGGGCGGGTAGGGGCAACTGGTGGGGGTGCAGACTCCTGCACGCCCTGGGGGCCTGGGTGTCCAGAAGCCAGGCCAGCCTTCCAGGGCGGGAGCAGCTGCTCCTGGACGCTGTTGGCCAGGCAGAGCCTGGGTGGCCCGAGGACCCCCGTCCTGGACGGATGAGGTGGCCTGGTTCACAGTGGGGAATGGGGGATGTGCTTGCTCCTGGGGGTGGTCCCAGTGCCCCCCCCCTCGTTAAACTCAGACCCTGCCCACCCCAGGCTGAACCGGGAGCACAAGGAAACATGTGAGATGGGCTGGTCTGACAAGGTGGAGGCCTACAACATCGACCAGACGTGCGCCCTCTACCACAACCAGAGCACGGAGGTGCAGTTCTACCCGCACTCGGCCAAGTTCGAGGAGAGGTGGGCCACCTCCGCCCCGGCCCCTCCCAGGGACCCTCCTCCAAACACCTGTCCCCAGCCTGCACCTGTGCTCCTGCGCCCCTGTCCCCCAGACCCCCTGCCTCTGACGCCCTCGCACGGAGAGCCCTGTGTGCAGCTCTTCTGCCCACAGGCTGGGCGGGCGAGCAGGACCCCCGCGCAAGCACCGGGCACCACTCCCTTCACCAGGGACTTGACTTCGGGGAGGCAGGGACCTGGGGGCTTACCTGCAGCTCCTCGGGCGGCCGGCAGGGGGCGCGCAGCCACCACGCAACGGGGCGCTGGGGGCGCGAGGGGGTGGTGACTTGTGCCGGGGCGCAGTGGTCTCGGGGCGCGGGGAGCGCGGCAGGGCCGGGTGGGCGGGAGCCGTTGGCAAGCGGTCCCTGCCCGCAGCGCCTCCACGCCGGAGACGTGGGCCCAGTTCACCCAGGATAACCTGTACCGCGCGGAGCGCGAGCGCCTGGCCTCGGCCAACCTGCGGGTGCTCATCGACTGCATCCTGCGGGACACGGCCGAGGACCTGCAGCTGCAGTGCGACGCTGTGAACCTGGCCTTCGGGCGCCGCTGTGAGGAGCTGGAGGATGCGCGCCACAAACTGGAGAACCACCTGCGCAAGGTGAGGCCTCGCCCGCGCGCCAGGCCCCGCCCCCGGCCCGCCAGACCACGCCCGCCCGCTCCCAGGCCCCGCCCACGACCCCGCCCAGGCCCCGCCCAAGCCCAGCTCCACCCAGGCCACGTCGGGTGTTTCGCCCCGCCCAGTACCCGCCCCTCCCCTTCCAGACCCCGCCCAGGTACCGCCCAGCAGTCCCCGCGCCCCGCCCAGGCCCCTCCTCCCGCGCCCAGACCAAGCTCCTTGAGGCCCAGCCCCACCCATGGCTTGGGCACAACCTGGCCTGGTCCGGGCCCTCCTCTGTCCTGTCCATCCTGAGGGACCGCAGGCTCCAGGCACCCACTCCTCCCTGGCCCCCCACTAAGCCAATACAAAACCGGATGACAGTGGGGGACACTGGGGGTGGCTGTCAGGCATGAGCAAGAGGGAAGGTGGCAGGAGGTGGCCGGGCCTGGTAGCACCCTGACCCCAGGATCTCAGGGTGCCCTTTGGTGCTGCCACATCTCTCCGGTTCTTCACCAGGGTCGGGACCTGGGGACCAGCAGGGCAGGGGCGGGGGGCACTCAGGCCAGAGCTGCTGCACAGCACGCTTTGCTGCCCCACCCCGGCTCTCTGGGTGCTGTTGGCAGGGCCGAGCGGGCCGGACACACCTTCCTGCCTCCATACGTGCCCCCGAGTCTGCAGATGGGTCCAGGGCAGGGTGGGGGTCCCGCCGGCTCCCCCAGGGACTGTCCTGTGTGCAGACGCTGCGGGAGATCACGGACCAGGAGCACAACATCGCCGCGCTGAAGCAGGCCATCAGGGACAAGGAGGCGCCCCTAAAGGTGGCTCAGAGCCGGCTGTACCAGCGCTCGCACAGGCCCAACGTGGAGCTGTGCCGCGACGCCGCCCAGTTCAGGTGCCGCCAGGGCCGTGGCTTGCCTGTGTGCCCCCGCAGCCGGGTCCCCCTTGGCCTCTGGGCCCCGCGAGCGCCCCACCCCCCGCAGCCTGCAGGCCTGTCCCTGCCTGTCCCTGCCACCCACGCAGGTGTCCCTGTGCCCCACCCCCACCCAGGACGTCTAGCCGCCGATGTGGCTTTTGGGGCACTGAGTGCCAGGGACAGCGTGACCCTTCCTGCTTCACCCTGTGCTGTGCATTCTTGCCAGCAAGGGATCTCGGGGTCTGAGAGGCTGGGCCCTGAGGCCCCCGGCCGCCCTGCCCACGCCACCTCGGGCCCACCATGCAGACCCCCGATGGCACGGGTGGCCCCTGGCCCTGGCTCAAAGCCAAGGCGGGATCGTGTCTCTGGTGTTTCTGATTCACTGAGGCCCAGCTGCCCTTGTCGGCAGAATCCCCTGGCACCCTCCCTGCCCTCAGCACACGCAGGGGACTGGGGCCTTGGGCAGCGCCAGGGGCCCGTCCAGCCTGCCTCCAGACCCCAGGAACGCAGGGACCCGGCAGCATTGCACGTAACTGCTGCCAGGGTCACCGAGCTCAGCCCTCCAGGGTGCTGCCCATGCGGGCTCTCCTGGCGGGGGTAGGGGCACGGGGCCACACAGGCCCAGCGCAGTGGCCCTGCAGAGCTGTGCGCTGAGGGCACACTGCACGCCCTCTCCCACCTGCCATGGGGCCTGTGTGGCGTCCTGGCCCGACCTACTCCATGCAGCCAGCAGGTTTCCCTCTGGGACTTTCGGGTCCCCTTACGGTCCCGCAGCTTGGCCGGGACCCTCACCAGGGCTCCCGGGCCTTGGCCATGCCAGCCTGGAGGCCCCAGCTCACGCCTCCCTCCCTGGTGCCCAGGCTGATGAGTGAGGTGGAGCAGCTGAACACGTCCCTCGCGGCACTGAAGGAGAAGCTTCTAGAAGCCGAGCAGTCGCTACGCAACCTGGAGGACACGCGCATGAACCTGGAGAAGGACCTGGCCGTCAAGACCAACAGCCTCTTCATCGACCGCCAGAAGTGCATGGCCCACCGTGCCCGCTACCCCACTGTGCTGCAGCTGGCCGGCTACCAGTGACCGGCACCAGGGCGCTGCCTCTGCGGCCCGGCTGCACGCGGCCAGGCCTCTCCCCAGGCCCCTCAAATAAAGAGCGTTTTAGCTTTCTACTTGCTGATGTGGTTTTGGGCAGAGGTGCTGCAGCCTGGGCAGGTGGGCTCTACCCACGGATCCCCCGGTCCAGGCCGGTGGGAGGTGGGGTCCCAGGGCCTTTGCCCGGGCAGTTCCTGCTGCCTGGGGCGGCCCGGGTTACCAGGAGAGGACTGGAGAGGCCCTTGCTCACCGCGGCTCAGTGCCGCCCCCTTCCCGGCAGCTCCGAGCCCGCCGAGGCTGACACAGGGCCCTCTGCCTGCCCGAGCCCCCTGCAGGACCCACAGAGGAAGTGTCCCCTCCTGACACCACGGGAGCCACAGCTGTCATCACCCCAGCAACGACCAAAGCCCCAGGACTTTCCTCCGGGTGCCCTGGACACTGTCCCCATGCCGCTGGCCGGCTCTGCCCTGAGGGACTGGGCCCCAGCCCGTGAGCCTCCACTGCAGGGTGCCAGGCAAGGCCCGGGACACTGTGCAGAAGACACATGCCACCTCCCCCTGGCACTGGGTGGGCACCCAGGGGGACAGAAGCCTGGGGACCCTGAGTCGGGGGTGGGGGGCCTCCACTCCTGGGCACCTGGGTCACCTCGGGTAGCTAGTGTGCCGTCCGGCCTCTCCTTAAGCAGTGGGTGAGTCGGGTTGGGGTGCGGCGGGTAGAGGGTTCCCAGTGCCCACCCGGCCACGCGCCGTCCCTCCCCGGTGTCCCAGGCTCCGTGCCGGGGCTCCGTGCAAGGAGGGCCCTGTATGTGCCACCTCACACGCGACACACAGCTCCCCGTCGCTGTCCGCCCACGCAGGGCAGCTCAGGAACACAACTCAGGGAGCATCCAGCCCCCCGCCCCCTGTGGCAGCTGTCGGGGTAGGGGGTGCGGGGGGGAAGGGGACTGAGGGGTGCGGCGGGGGCTGAGCACAGCTCACGGTCTCTCGGGCGGGCTGGGGGCCCCGGGCTGGGAGAACACAGCACAGACCCGGGGCTGCCGGCTCGCCGCTCGTTGTCTCTTATCTCATGGCTGTGACTGAGCTGGCAGGGGTGTCCCCCGTAGAGACGACCCACCAGGCCATGGAGCCGAGGGATGGCTTCCCAGGGTCCTGACCCCCACTGCTCGGCCAGGCTCATGGGGAAGCCGAGGCCAGGACGCAGCCGAGGGCTCTCCAGAGGCCTTGGTCACCTTGATCCTTTTGGGCTCACGGTGGCACAGCTGTGGACCCGAGGCCCTGAGGCCAGCCGGGTCCTGGGGAGGGGAGCAGGGTTGTGTCAGGCCACCAGAGCCACGGAGGGTGCCGTCCACCCTGTGCCTGCACGGCAGGCTCCCTCTGGGGACAGGGTCCCAGGGCGCTGGGGCTGGGCAGGCATGTTGGGGGTGGGGGAGGTGCGCCCCCTCCCCGCTCCCCGTGCGAGCCCCCTGATGCCCCAGAGCTGCGCCAGCATCGCTGGGTTTCCCTGTCCGTGGAGCCCTCCAGCCCGGCCACATGCTCACTCTCACAGTGAGTGAGTGACTCCCAGGGTGCCCGGGGCTGGAGCCGGAGTCCATTCCTCCCAGGACCCCCTGTGTGGCCCCCTTTGGTGGAGTCTGGTGACGGGCACTTGGCCTAGTCCCCGGACCCCCATGCTAGGGCTGCTGTGGTGTTGGGGGCCGTGGGGGCAGCTGGTCCCCCAGCCCGGACTCGAGTTGGCGGTCCGCGTGGCCTTCTCGGGCTGCAGTGGGCTGGAGGCAGGGAGGGAGCCCAGCTCCGCTGCGGGTGACGCTGTGGTCCTCTGGGGGCCGCTGACCCGTGGGCCCATGACGCCCAGACACGCTCCCGTCGTCACGGAGATGTCAGGCGGCGTGTCTAAGGATGGCTATTTCTGTCCAGGTCCTCCCACCACCTGCTGAGTCACCCTCAGCCCCTGCTGACCACCTGCACCCAAGTAAACACGGGGCGGCCGGGGGACCCCCCAGAGCCCCGAGACCCCAGGGTTCCTGCCAGGCCCTGCACCCCACACCCCACACCTGCGCCCCCCACATACTGGGCAAATATAGCTCACTGTCCCCTCCCCCAAGGGACACGCAGCGACCACCCACCTCCTGGGGCGGGTGGCTCTGCTTGCTGGTGTCAGGGGAGGCTCAGGGCGAGGGACACCGGGCCCCGCGGTGTGGCCAGAGCCCACCCAGACCCCCGCTGGCTAGGCCCTTCCTGCTTCCACCCCCACAGCGGACGCCCCAGCCACGGCTGAGCCCATCGATGTCCATTTTACAGGCGGAGAAACTGAGGCTGGAGCATAGGGAGCAGCAGCGCTTGGGCCTCTGCTCCTCTCTTGGTGGGACTGCCAGCAAGGACCCCCGAGCTGCCCCGGCCCCCTGGCTCCCATGGGGCCGCCGTGCCGTCCACTGCGGTGTGAGCCCTCTGCCCCTGGACGCGGTCCCCGCCCGCAGCCCCCGCCCACGGCTCACATCTCGGGGCCCCCCACCCCCCGCCTGGCCAGGGGGGGGCCCCCACAGGTGGTGCCGCTCCTGCCTCCCCTCTCCTGCCTCCCCTCTTCTGTCCTTGACCCTCCACGGTCGTCTGTCCCCCAGGCCATGTCTGCCGCCTCCCCCACAGCCTGCTGGCTTGGGTAGGGGGATGCTTACCAGGGAAACACATGTCCCCACATGCAGACGCCAAGGCTCCGGCCCCATCCCTGGGCCCAGCGTCTAGCCGTCCAGACCCAGAGCGGAGACGAGGCCAGGCCTGGGTGTGGGCTTGGCTTCCGGCTCCCAGTGGGCGCTGCCCCTTCCTGCATCGCCCGGGGAGGGGGCAGCTCACAGGCTCCACCCTTTATCTTCTGAAAGGCTGAGCTAAGGCCGAGGGCCCCCCAGCGGGGGTCCCAGCTCATCTGCTCGGCCGGACACCCAAATACTGGGACAGCACAGTGGGAGGAGAGGGCAGACGCCAGGGGCCCGGCCAGACGCTGCGCTCCCCGGCCAGAGGCGGCGAGGGTGTCCCTGTCACCGAGTGGGCTGCCACAGGCATGGTGGCCCCATCTGTGCCCCCTACATTGGCGTCCAGCCCCTCACCAGACTCCGCCCCGTCTCAGCTGCGACCAGCCCCCCTGCCAAGCACCTGCACCCCAGACGGAGGACGATGGTTAGCCCACGGACCTGCCCCCCACTCACCAGGCCCAGAACCCCAGACACCCCAGGCCCCCAGACCCATCCGTGGCACAGGGGCTGGCAGGAGGACCCCAGGGCCCCCATGGCAGGGCCGCACAACCCCTGCAGCAGGTGGCGGGTGGAGGGCAGGCCCGGCGGTGGGCAGCAAGGCCCAGGAGCTCTGATGCTGGCCCAGGGCTTGCTGGTCTTGGATGGTCCAGGGGAAGCCATGGGCACCTGGGGTGGGCATGGAAGGGCCTTCAGGGCAGAGACGCCGGAGACAGCCAGGCAGGCAGCGGCAGCCGACGGCATAATGGTAACATTGGGGGTGGGTGGGGGTCCTCACAGGCACCCTGGGCAGGCTGGGCTTGGAGGGGGTCGTCTGTGCTCCCCTCCAGGCCTCAGAAGGAGGGAGGCTGCAGCCCAGACCATCTGCTGGGTAGGCCCAGGGGGCCACGGTGCCGGAGACTCCAGGCACAGGCCCGCCTATGGAGTGGGATCCCCAGAGGGTCCTCTCAGGCCCCTCCACAGGAAGAATCCAGGAGGGGCTCACAGGGTCCAGCATAGCCAGGAGGGCGGTCAGGGTCTGCTGGGCTCTGGGGGTGAGGTGGTAAACAGAAGGCACCCTCCCCTCCAGGAAAGCTCCCCCTGAGAATGGGTTGCACCCTCACTGTGTTAGAGGAAGAAATCCATCCTGGGCTGCAGTCCCTGAGGGCTTCCTGGAGGAAGGTCCTGTGTCTTTTCTCAGCAGGGCTGCACGATGGGGAAGAGTGAGGACCCTGACCGCACACCCCTGCCCTCACAGGAGCTCTGCCCTGGCCAAGCCTCCCGGATGCAGCTGGGAGCAGCATGGATGGGCCAGGCGTCGGGCAGGGGCTCCTGGGGAAGGGGAGGCAGGGGTGGGAGGCCCAGGCCCGGTGGGGATTAGAGACCACCTTTTTCACCCTAGGGAGCCTCCCAAGTTGCTTTTCCTCCTCTGGCAGCTCGGGATGTGGGTACCACCCTCTGCCCAGCTAGGCAGCCAGGGAAAATCTGCCTTGTGGAGGCCACTACCCAACCTGGGCCCCGAGCCCAGCCTCCAGGCCCTGGGGCCCTGCCCTTCCCCGAAGAAGCCCTAGGGCTCCGCTGGCCACGGGGTGGGGGCCTTGGGGCACGGAATCAGAGCCCAGAGCCCACGACAGCTCCCCTGAATCCGCCAGGCATGGGGTCTCCAGCTGCAGGGGCTGCAGGCTGTTAGGGAACTGGCTCCAGTCCAGAGTCAAGGCCGCAGGGAGGGGTGGGGAGGCCTCCCAGAGCAGCCACTGGGGGGCGGGGGGGCCTGGCCACGCCAGCTGGGACAGCGTGGGGCTGCCTCGGCCACCTTTGCTGGGGGCTCTGGAGGGCCAGGTGTGAGCTGGCCCCCGTGCTGGCCCGGGGGGATTCTGAGGCCACGTCCAGGCCCCGGGGAAAGTGTGCCGGGATCCATTAGTGATGTCTGTCAAGGGCAGGGGCTGAGGGTCCAGGACGCCGCACGGGCTGCCCTCTCCCCCAGACCCGGGGGCACAGCCCAGGCAGCTGTGGGGCTCGGGGCTCACTCGGGGCCCCCTCCTCAGACACTACCCCTTCCGCTCCCCTACCTGCTCTGCCATGGATGGTGGCCTCTGGCCTCCTGCTCCTCCTGGGGCTGTGGGGGGGGGGGGGCCTGGGGCCCCTCTGTCCTGCTCACCCACCCCTGGGGGAGGCTGGAGGGAGGCCGCGATCCCCCCCAGAAGGAAGCAGGGGCCCTCACCCTGGGGGACCGGGCAGTAGCCGCACTTTGCTGGACCTGCCAAGCTCCCCGCTTTGCGTCCTGCACAGTCCAGGGCAGACCGTCCTCTGGCAGCTCCCTGCAGTCCCCGCGGTCCCCACCGTCCCCACACGGCAGTCGGCCCAGGCCCCAGAACAGACGCAGCCTGGGGGCGTGGCTTCTCCTGGTCCCCTGCGGCCCCGGACCCCGTGCCCTGACCCCTGGCCGCCCCACTTGACCCGCCCACACGCGAGAAGGGCGAACCAGGGGCCAGAGGTCCTTCCGGCAGCAGCGGGAAGGAAGGCCCGCCGGGCGTCTGTGGCCTCCAGGGCCACAAGGGCCAGAAGGGGCAGGCGGGGCCGCTGGGCTCCGGGTGTCCGCACGCCTACGCGGCCTTCTCGGTGGGCCGGTCAGAGGGCCTGCACGGTGAGCACAGTGACCTCTACATCCCCTTCAGTGGCCATCCGGTCAAGCCGGCTGCAGAGCTCTAGTCCCCGCAGAGCCCGGCCCTCCCCGGCTTGCCCGCCCCGCCTGCCGAGTCTGAGCCCCGACTGTGTGCAGAGATGGAGCGGAGCGCCAGGGACGCGGCCAGAGCCAGACAGACTCGGGGCCCCCGGCGAGGGTGCACCCAGCCTCGGGAGGGAGGCCTGCGGTCACCGGCACGGGGGGCCGGGCAGGCTGCAGTGGGACGGGGTGGGGGCTGCCCTCGTGGGGAGACATCCATTCTGCTTATGAACAGCTGAGCCAGGCCCCGGGCTGTGGACACATGTGGGGAGCTCCTGCCGGCCGGACGCTGGGGGGGTGCGTGGGGTGGTCCCCGTAGACACGGCCGGCTCAGAGCCGATTCCAGCAAGAAACACACAGAACCCCAAGGGGGTACAAGGGCGGCCAAGGCCCAAGGCAGGACGGCGTCAAGCGGAGTGGGGTGCAGTCCTGGGCTGGGGGGAGAGTCTCATCCTCGGGGTGAACACAGGGCCCAGCGCCCCCTCGTCTGTCTGGGTGGCAGAAGAAGACGGCCCCTCGAGGTGTGCCCCAGAGCCTGGGGAGCCCCAGACACCCCAGTGTCACCGCGTACTTAGATGAGGCTGAAGTTGGGGCCTGGTGGAGACGGAGCATCCCGTAGGCTGCACGCCTCCCCCCTGCAGGCAGGCCTGTAGCTGGAGGGTGGCTGTGTTCTCTCCGCGACAGGGCTCCACCCACCAAGTCCGTTCCTTTCCTGGCTGGTTTCCCCGCCCGGGCCGTCTGCCCAGACCCTCCTGTGCCCCATCACCGCCGCCTCCTCCCCGGGCCTCCCCCACGTCTCCTGCAGCTGCTCCCCCCTGAGCAAGGATCCTGGGGCAATGAGGCCACGGAGCCGTGGCCAGAGCAGCATCTAGCATCCGGGAACCCCACGCGCTGGATGAGGTCCTGGGCTGCGGCGAGGCGGCCAGAGCCGCAGGCGGGCTGCACTGGGCAGGAGATGCTGGAACCTTCTAGGAGGAAAGTCTAGAGGCCGCAGGAGGAGGCAGAGGGGGCTGCCAGAGGCCCCAGAGCCCTCTCCCCTGTGGGAGCACCAGGAGCAGTCCCCATAGGTCTGGCCTGGGGCTCATGGGTGCTGCCAGCTGCCAGAGGTGGGGCTCCCTCAGTCCTCATTCACCCTGGGGCCCCCCAGAGAGCACCCAGCCCAGCCCATACCCACCTGGTCATGGCAGACCCCCGGAAAGGTGGTGCTGAGCCCAGGGAAGGGGACGTCATCAGGGACCATTGTCCCAGATACACAGACAGGGGCTCTTTCTGTCCCTGAACAGAGGAGAAACTGAGGCCCAGCAAGGGTGTGTGTGTGGCGCAGGGAGCCGGGTCCCCAGGGGCTGGGCTGCCCCCCACCAAGTATGGCCCTGGACAGAGAAAGGGGGCCTCACTGGGGAGGGGCTGCTGGGACCCCTTTATTGTCCACACAGGACCTGTCTGCAGGGGGAAGTTCTTCCTGCCAGCAGCCCGGGTCACGAAGCCTCTCGAGCAGCGGGCACGCCCCACGGGCACGCCTGGGCCCCCAGGTATGAGACCCTCCCCACAGGTCCGACAGCCCATCCCCCGCAGGCCCCAGCACGCAGCAGGCCAGGCAGGCCGGACGGAAGGCTCTGTGTTCCCAGCTTGCCCCGTGGCCTCCACGCCCAGGTCCAGCAGCAGGTGGGCGACGAGGGCCTTGGTCAGGCCCTCGGGGCAGTTGTGGCCAAGAGGTGCCCGGGTCCAGGGCGGTCGGCTGACCTGGTGGCGTGAATCCAGCTGTTCTTGGAGCCCAGACATGGGGGCGCTGGGACAGGGCGGCAGAGCCTCTGGGGACGGGCCCTGGTGCCAGCTGCTGACCCAGGAGGCCAGGGCGGGTCGGGCCCTGGAAGGCGTCTGAGAGCCCCCACAGGCCGAGGCCACCATGTGCTCTGAGAGCCATGGGCAGTGGGGTGGGGGGGACAGTGAGCGGACCGTGCCGGTGGGTCCAGGACTAAATGCCGGTATCCCCTACCCCAGACCCTCCAGGTTCATTTACTTAAAAAAAAAAAAAAAAGGAACAACTGAGTCCCCGTCTCCAATGAGGCCAGGCCGAGAGGGGCAGCTGCGTGCCCGGGTAGGAGGCTGTGGGCTGCCCCGAGCGCGTGGGGAGCCAGAGAGGAAAGAGCCGGACGGGAGCAGCACGTGCCGCGTGCCCATGGAGGAACCTGGGGGGGAGGCTGCCGGCGGCACAGCCCTGCCACAGGCCTGCGAGGGGACTCTGGTCGGGAGCCAGGGACCCACAGAAGTCTGCCGGTTTAGGGGGATCAATAACACATCTCTTTAAAGAACCGAGGTGAGATTCACAAAACATACAACTGACCACTTTAAACGATGCGGAGGCATTTAGCACATTCACGATGCAGAACCACCGGTGCCTCCACCTCCTTCCGGAACCTTCTCATCCCCCTGAGAGACCCCAGCCCCTCCCCCGGCCCCTGGCGACCCCCGATCTCATTGTGTCCCTGCATCTGCCTCTTCTGGGCCTTTCCCAGAAGTGGAATTCCACGCCATGTGGCTCTTTGCCCGTGGCCTCCGGACACCGCATCCTCCAGCTGGGGCCACGCTGTCGCGCATGTCAGGGCTGCGTCCCTTTGGTGGCTGAGCCCGTCCCGCTGTGCAGATGGACCGCAACGCGTCCGTGGAGAGTGTCACAGGTAGGGCTACCAGGGACACGTGTGAACAAAACCCACTTTTTAGTTTTGCAGACTAATGCCGGACACAACCTGGAAAAGGGAATGGACAGGAATCTAGAACATTCTGACCCAGCCCAGGAGACACCGAGGCAGAGCCTGAGAGGTACAGTGGTGAAGGCCGTGGCAGAGGCTGAGGGCACCTCATAGGCAGCCCACGCGCTAGAGCCACTGGAAACACAGCCACGGCAAACACGTGGGACGCGTCCCCCCACCGCGGCGTCAGCCTCAACAGCCAAAACGGGGGAGCCATTCAGGTTATCCACTGATGACGAGCAGACAAAACGTGGTCCAGCCACCCGATGGAAGGTCACTCGGGACAGGCCAGCCCGGGGCTGGAGGGCGGATCCCTGGGGACAGACGGTCGGTGGAGGTCCCTGGGGCAGTGGGAGGGGGGGCTGGAGGGCAGATCCCTGGGGACAGACGGTCGGTGGAGGTCCCCGGGGTGGGGGCAAAGGGGGGGAGTCAGTGGTTCATGGGCTGGAGCTCCCGTGTGGGACGATGGAAGAGCTCCTTGGACGGACGGTGGTTGTGGTCCCACGACAGCAGGAATGTGCTGAGCAGCCCCGGGCTGTGCACCTGCAA
>CM053621.1:532828-546351 GCA_028646535.1 Procyon lotor | reverse complement strand
GGCGTCGAGGGGAGCGCCCTGGAGGGAAGGGACGCCCCGGGGGAGGTGCGCCCTGAGGGGAGGGGAAGGGCACGTGGGGGGGCGTCTGGAGGGTTGTGGGCAGCGTCCCGGGGGGAGGGGGAGACGGCGTGGGAGTGGGGGGGCAGAGTCCCGGAGGACTCGGACGGGGGCCTGTCCCGGGGTGGGGGACGGTCTAGGGGGCGAGGGCGCGTGCGAAGGGGCAACAGTGACGGAGCCCCGGGCCCCGCGGACTCACAGTAAATGAAAGCGAGGGCCCTCAGGAGCACGATCCTGGTCAGCCAGAAAGTGCCCGCTCGGAGACGGGCAGAACAGCCCGTGGGGTCGCGCCCCGGCCCCGGCCCCGGCGGAGACCCAGGCTCGGCGCCCGCGTTCCCGACCTTCCGCCTCCTCAGTGACTCCTCGGGGGCCGCCATCGTGGGGCCGCCAGTGCGCTTGCGCACGGAGCGCCACGCGCCCGGACGCCCCGCCCAGAAAGGGAGGCCGCTCCCGCCCAGGCTGGCCACGCCCATTGGCGGGGAGCGCGCTGCGGGTCCGGGCACGCGCGCGCCCCCCGCAGGCCGCACGGCGTGCTGCAGCAGTGAGGGCAAGGGCGGGGGCACCTGGGAGGACCCGCGTGTTCTCCACCTGGAAAGGGGCTGACCCATCGCTGGTTCGCTCTTTCATCAGCCAGTGTTGCAGAAGCTCCCGGTGCACTTTCCCACCGAGGCGGCTGCGTCTTGGACCCTCACTCTAGGGTTGCTGGAAAGCTTGTGTCTGGCCGGGACAGGGGTGGGCCTGGTCAGCGTCCGCGTGGGCAGCAGAGGATCCTCGCGGGTGCTGCATTCCCTCTGCGTGTCTCTGTGGTGTATGGAGTCGCATTCCGGGATAGGAGGGTTGCAGGCGGCCACTGACTGCTCAGCGTGTATGGCCAGGCGTCTACAAGTGTCCCCTTCCCACGTGTGCTGTCCTGGGAAGGTGTTGGGGGCACCGTCACACAGCGGTAGGGAAAGCACAGTCAGCGGCTGGGTCCTGAAATCCGGCCAGAGCCTTCAGCGCAGGTCAGCAACGCCCCATGAGGCAGCACCCCTAGGGGCTCCCCAGACCTCCCGGCCCCCTGGGGAAAGTGGTGCCCTGAGGATTCAGGGAAAAGAACTTACCGACCAATGACCCAAGCAGAACCCTGGTGAGAACACCAGCAACTGTACGTTCTGAGCATGGGGCAGCCCAGGCAGGCTCCCAGGCGCTCCTTAGGAGAATGGGGGGAGGGACACGACAGGGTAGGCATTAGAGCCTTAGCCGGTAGTGGGCACCCTGTGAGGTACCTGGAAGCACATCACTGACGTCAGCGTGGGCTTATTCCTCACAGCTCTTTACATATTAAAGATCCTATTCTTGTGTGTACATTGCAAGTGTTAGTCCTGGGTGTGATATCTTGTTCTGAGTTTTCATGTACGGATTATGGCTACTTGTGTGGCCAAATGATCAGTCTTGTTTAATTATGTCTTTACCACCTGCAGTGTGAGCTCTGTGAGGGCAGGGCCTGGCTCTGGACATAGGCTTCCCCAAATCTAGGCCAGGCCGGCAGCTTCTGGAACCCTTCCTCAGCCCCCGGCTGTCCCCCACCTGCACTGTTGGAATGGTAACACACGTGCATCTTATCGTGTGAGTTTTTAAACAGTGCCCTCCCCTCTTTTTTTCAGTGAAAAGCTCTCCCTTCAGAGCCCAACTGTAAAGTGAGACATGTAAAAGATTGGCAGCGGACGGGGAGTGAGGGGAGCACAAACATTTTCTGCATTCTCGTGAGCTCCCAGCAGGAAAGCATGTGCCCAAGGGCTCCCAGCCTTGGGGAACTGGGGACAGTTAGTCCCGGTCCATGCTTCCAGGTCTTTCCTGCAAAGCTACAATGGGCACCTCCCCTCCAGGGTCCGGGTGCCGTGTTTGGGATGGGCTAGCACAGCTGTCTGGGGGAGAGCAGGGAGAATCCGGCACCCCTCAGCCCAAGCCCACTCGAGCTTCCGTGCCTTCCCCCGGATGCAGGAGGTGCTCAGGGGACAGAAGGCAAGGAAGGACAGCTCTGCCATCAGGTGTGACCCAGGGTGCTGCTTTTCAGGTGGGGGCAGTCCTCACAAAGGGCCCTTTGTCCTCAGCTTCCCCTGGCCCGGGTTGCATTGTTCTCCCCAGAGAAGGGCACAATGGGTCATTGTGTAGAGCAGAAAAGGGCCCTTGTTCGCGTCCAGCTCGCTGGGCTCCAGGCTCCCTCTCCGGGTTTACCCAGGGTGGGCGAGGCCATCAGAGAGGACGGCGGGGAGCTCGTGTTCTTCTGTTTCCTCCCGGACCTGCCTTCCTGGGAGCTGACTGCAGAGGTCCAGCGAGTCTGAGGGTCTAGAACACACAGGGGAGCGGACCTCACAGAGCAGGGCTCGCCCCGAGGAAAGGCTGGCCAGTGGCTCAGCGCTTGTCTGTTTCCACCCGAATTTAATCAGAAGTGCACCGTTCTATTACTCAGCCACAGGGAGGAGTGAAATATTAACACCTGCTGCAATGTAGCTGGACCTCAAGCTGCGCGGGAGAACCAGACACACAGGCCACACGTCTGATTCCCTACGTGTGACACGCCCAGCGCGTCCAGGATCAGCACGTCCACAGAGACAGAAAGCAGACTGGTGCTCGTCTAGGGCTGGGCGCGGGGAGCGACGAAAATACTCCAGAGCCAGGCACAGACGAAGGTTGTGCAGCGCAGGGAACGCACTGGAAACCCCCCCACCTGCACACTTCAAAATGCTTAAATGTTCTGCCCTGTGAATTTCACTTAAAAGCCCGCAAGTCCCAGGAACACGGGGGCTCTCTCTGGAGAGACCTTCCCCCTACACCAGGAGCCTGGGGGGCCAGGCTCCTAAACCTACATTTTCAAGCCAAAAACTGTTGGAGGAAAAAGGCTGGTTACGGAGGGACAGATGCCGAGCCCCGCCTGGAAAGAGCGAGGGAGAAAAAGCCCAGAAGAAGACAGGAGGAGAGAAAGGGAGGCTTCCCTGAGACCACCCCTCAGCTCCAGCCTAGGGCTGGTGTCACGCGGTCCCATGGACAAGCCAGAAGCCCTGGGCCCATCCTGGGGGGGCCCACCCACAGCTGCCCCGGTGCCGGCCCAGAGCACACACAGGCCCACGGGCTGGCGGTGCTCCCAGCAGCTGCGGGACGGCTTCACGGAGGAATGAGCCCCGTGTCGGCACCTCATCCAGCTGTCCCCAGGCACCCTGGCTCGGCAGCCCCCGCTGCCTCAGGGCAATTGTCCCTGCCATGCGTCTGCAGCTGTCTCTGGCACCCACAAGAACCCAGCTTGGGCCCGACCTCATCGCCCACCCTTCATTTACCCCAATTTTTCATGTCTTGACATCCGTTGATGGGGGGACAGAACCCACGGGCGCTAACATCTGTCACTCTCTTCTGGGGGGTGGTCGGTTTGGGCTGGTCCCACCCTGGCTGTCCGGTGGCCAAGACGCCGGGGAAGGCTGGCAGGTGCCGGGGGGAGGGGGGAGGGGGGTGAGCAGGTGCCGGGCCATTTGCTGGTTTGCGGGAACTGTGACTCACGGACGGCTGTGCTGCTTGGCTCACCCATCCCCTCTCCTGGCACCCTCACCTCGCTCGCCTCCCGTGCCTCCACCCCAGGGGGAGATGAGGTTCTGTGTGGCCCGGCAACGCCAGACATGAAAGCAAAAAAACCACAGTGCTGCGACAGTCCGTGGCTGCAGAGCCCGATGAGACAAGAGCGTGGGCACTGGAGTTTTCCTCTTAGAGTCAGATTCCGTCCTGGAAGAACTTTAGGAAACTTCCCAGGTCAGGGGTCACAAGCAGGAGGGCTGCAGGCTGAGTTCTGCTGGCAGATCTGTGTCAGTTACCAGGCACCACAATAATGCTGTGTAACAAACAGCCTTCAAACCAAAAATCATGGTGTCGGCCACACGGCTACCCAGCGAGCTGGGCTCAGGTGTGTGTCTGGGGGCAGCTGGCCGCGGGCTGGCTGGGGCCTCTCTCCGGAGAGAGAGAGAGGCCACCCACAGCAGCTCCACGCTCCCCTCCCGGCCGAAGGCTCCAGAAGGCACCTGAGTCCAAGACCCCTGATTTGGCCCAAACTGGTTATTCCGTAGGCTCGGGTTGCTTGTGGCCACCACCCTCCAGCACTGTGTCTCCCCTTCCTAGGACTCCTGCCCTGTGATTCAAGTAGATGGTTCACTTCTGAAAAGAACAGGTGGCTTTCCTATTAGATGTTCTCCCTGGAGGTGAAGCTGGGCCCCAGCAGTGCGGGTTTGCTCTGGAAGTTGCTAGCTTGTACTGACCACGAGGCCCGGGGTGGCGAGAAGCATCAGGTGGGGGCTACTGGACGCCCGGCGGCCCGCATACACCAGCTCACGCAGGCCCCGTCTGCGGGACAGACGGGCGTGCCAGACCCCTCTGCTGCCCAGAGTCAGCCCCTCAGCCAAAGTCAGAGGGCCACAGGGGACAGACAGTGTCAGTTCTCGTGACCTCGACGTCCTCTTCCCCGGGACTCCAGCGCCTTCTGGGGGGAGCCCTGCAACTCCCTCCTACCCTTTCCACACCCTGAGGGCGGGAGGCAGGGGCAGGGGGCCACTCTCACTCTGAGCCTTCCCCACGGACTCCTAAGAACCTTCAGCTTTCTTCCACTCTGCACCAGGCTCCCGCCTGAGGGTGTCTTAATTAAACCCTCCTTCGCCAAGTTCCGAAAAATAAGTCCTTGGGAGACAGCGGAAATCTTTTGACAGGGTGTGTTTTAATTTGCCTCTGGCACTGCCGTGTCTCTGGAACCTTCCGTGGGGGCAGGGCCAGCCCAGGCCCCTCACTCCAAAAGAGGATTTTTCTCGCTATTTTTATTTCAAGCTAGCATATGCCTTTCTCAGTTGTAACTGATGTGGGGCTCCGCTTCCAAAGGTTTCCCACTTGAGCATCTTCAACAAAAAGCCTCGCTAAATCTGAAAGTTAAGTCTGGAAGGACAAACACAGCTCACACAACCTGTTTGGGCAAGAGCCCAGAGTAGCCAGAAAGCCCAGGGTCCAGAACGAGGGTGGGGTCTGGGGCCCAGGATGTTACATACAGCCCCTCTGCTCAGGGGGGAACAAGGAAGGGAACATATTGGCTTAAGAATTGGGAAATCTCGGGTCTCTAATGCCTCAGCAGACGCCCGGCCAGGAAGCCTGGTGTTTGCCTCTACCCAAGGAAGGCTGCATCTGGAGACCCCTGGGACCCTGCCTGGGGATGGTTTTGGCTACAGAAGCAGCCTCTGCCTGCCATCAAAGATACACACCAAAATCTGGATGCCGCTCAGAGCTGGCCCCCCAGGCCCGGGCCGGGGAGAGGAGAGATGGACGGGCACAGCCGGCGGTGGCGGGAGGTGGGGGGGTATCGGTACCAGCAGGGGGTGACCGGAGGCCCCGGGCAGAGACCACAGCTGTTCCCGACACATCTGTGTAGCACATGTCACTGGACAGGCCCTGTTCTCTGAGGCTCAGCCCTTGGGGTTCAGCCTTGCCCTCTCCCCAAACTTCTTCAAAGAATGGCCACAGTAGGGGTCCCACTGGGCCATTGGCAGTCATCCCCCGGCGGGGTGGGTTTCCTCCCAGGAGCCTTCAGAGCTGGGCAGAAGGTGCCGAGCCAAGCCCAGGGCACGCCCACCCCACCCGGAGGCTGACCGGCGCCCCCCCCAGGCTGGCCGGGAGCACCGCGGTGCCATTGCGGAGTGAGCGGAATCCGGGCGTGATCTTCCTTCCAGGGTCCTCGGCACGGGTCCTCGGCACGCACAGCACAGAAGGCCGAGGGACAGACACAGCAGCTCCCAAGTGGACATCAGCCCAACCAAGGGGAGGGCTTTGACCCAAACCAGAACTTCCACGCCAGCTGGCAAACTAAGTCGGGGAGGGGTGTTTCAACAAAAACCTTGGCCCGGAGCCCTGATGGTCTGTTACTTCGGGACACTGGACCCCTGGCACCCCTGGGAGCCCCCTCGCCTTTCTCTCTGGAGACCCGGCAGGGCAGGATGAGGCTATCTTTGCGGAGCCTCTGCGCAGGGCTGACTGCTCATCTTTGTCTGGGACTTTCAGTTTCTGCAGACCAGCCAGTAATGAAAAGCACCAAGTAACTCTGAGACTGAGCTGGGGCTCCCAGAATGTGATGCCAACTGTCTTGGGCTGGCTCGTGGACAGGCCCAGGTCATGGCTGCAGACACACAGGGGACATGCCGTCCCGGGGGTTCAAGGGCCCGTGTGGTCCACCCCCAGGGCCTTTCTCTGAAAGACTATACACACTACGGATACAGCCTTCTGGGCTGTCCAAGATGAGGGCCGGGCAGGGGGCGGGCAGAGAGACCCGGCGAGGCGCTGCGGGGAGTGAGAGCACGATGCCCTCTTCCCTGGGGGGCTTGCAGCCCTCAGCAGCCCTTCCTTCCCACTTAGTCTCTCTGGGACCCACCACACACACACACACACACACACACACAGGGGCACACACATGCACCTGGCACACACACACACACATGCACACACAATGCACACATAGTGGCACACGTGCACATAAAGGGTCATGTGCACACGTACGGACCCGAGGGTGTGCACACACGTGCACATGCAGGGATGCACACTCACATATGCACACACAGAGATACACACATGCACACTGATGCTCATGCACACACATGGGCGTGCACACATGTGCACACACACGCACACTCACACACATGCATACACAGGAGCACGCACATGCACACACAGGGGCACGTACATACATGCACCTAGGTGTGCACACATGTGCATACACAGGGGGTGTGTATGCACACACACGGGCATGGGCTTCCTGAGCTTCCCTAGAGGCCAACGGGTGGAAGGGCTAGAGGTCTTCTGTCTAGAAAAGGTTTCCCTGGATCCCTCCGGACCTGGACCAGCCAGGGCTCGTCGGCACATGGGCTGCTTGCCAGTCTGTACTCCCTTCTTTACAGGTGCCCTTGGAGCCTTTGCCAAGGGTGTCGAGAATCCTCATTTCCATCGGCCTTCCTATGCCCCAGGGGCAGGGATATGGTTCACACCTGGCCTATTGGATCACCTCCTTGAGACTGCAAAGGCCACCAGGTAAAGTTGGGGTGAGTGGGGGCAGAAAGGAACAGCGAAGCGGGGGAAGCCAGGGGGTGGACTGAGAGGAGGTTCAAAGAGCTGTCCCTCAAGTTTTAAATCACTGTAGCTTCACTCTTTCTCAGATACCCTGTGCTCTCTGCTGCCTCAGGACCTTTACACATATTGCCTCATCCAACCCCCTAACCCTCCCTCCCCCCCCATTGAGGGAATGGTCTTTCTTCTTTCTTCCAGCAGTTGGAGACTTCAGGTCTCAGTTTAATTTTGCCTCCTCAAAAGACCCCTTCCCAGACACCCTCTCTCTCTCTCTCTCACACACGCACACCCCTCAGCCGTGGTGAGTGTGGCATCTCCTCGGTGTTTGCCCACTAAAGCCCCTGGCACAAAATAGATGCTTCATCATTACTGAGGAACACAGGAACCAACCATGGTCACCCCTTTCTCTGAAGGCTACACCCAAGTCCCCACTCAAGGCCTGCCTAACGGCTGAGAACATGGACTGAGGTCAGCACTAACAGAGTAGGAGGCTGGATGGCACGCTGGCAAAGTATACAGGCCTTCCAGAAGGCCAGGAGGCTGCGGAGGACGTCTGCGGGCCACCCTGAGGTTCCCTGACGGACGGCAAGCAGCAGAGCCCATCCTGTGCCTTGGGGGTCACCTGCAGGTGACAGAAAATCTGGGCTCCTCCCTCTTAGGCCCTGAGGTGTCCCCACAGAGAGACCCGCATGTTTCCGTGCAAGGCTGCGGGACCCTGGGCAGCCCCCAGAGACCCTGAGGTGCAGGCTTCATCCCTAAGCGGGCAGCCCCGATTGGACAGCGCTCCAAGGCCCAAGTGCGCGCTAAAGAATCCGCAACCTGGGCGGGGGGGGGGGGGGGGTGCCTGGGTGGGGCCAGGAGGCCTGTCCTGGGCAGTCCTGGGCACGGTGGTGGACCCGGGTTTGGTAGATGAGCACTCGGGAGACTCTTCAGCCCGACCCACCGACTTTAAATTTGGAGTTTTCTGGTAACAGACCCACTCCGACTGCGGCATGGCTCCTCCGCTGCAGCGGCCACTGGCCCAGGCGTCCGTGACTCTGAGGAGGCGCACGCGGCTGGGGAATCAGGCGCCCTTGCCTAGGGTCACCCAGGGCGCGTGGGCCACAGCTCGCAGCCGCACGTGTTCCCGCTCGGCCACCCGAGGGCCTGTGGCGAAGCTCTGGGCGGCCGGTCCGTCGCCTCCCGGAGGGTTTGTCGAAAGAATCTGAGCCGCCCTCGGAGACTGCCAGGCCCAAGGCCAACTCGCGGGGGCGGCCTCGGGCGGGGACTCGCAGCCGCGGAGCCTCCGGAGAAATGTCCCCTCTCCGACCCCGCCGCCCCAAGCCGGGCGGCACAGCCCGCCCCCTTCCCTCCAGGCTGGCGCGCCCACCTCCTCCACTGAAGGCGCCCGGGGCGGCCATCACCTTCGCCGGACCACCCAGGGCCGCCCAGCCGGACGGCCTCGGCGCCCCCGCCCGCCCCGGGTCAGGCCCGGAAGGCCCTGGGCCCCCGCGTCCGGCCACGCCATCCGCCGAGCGGCCCCAGGGACTCCGCAAGTCGGGTCAGCTCAGTCCCTGCCCGGCGCTCCCGCCTCCCTCGGCTGCCCGGCTCCTGGGGCCGCTCCCCCGCCCGCGCTCTCCCAGGTCCTGCCCGGCCTGGGCGGGGGACCTGGGATCGTCCAGCTCCGAGGGCGGCCCTTGGGCGCGCTTTACCTGGACGCGCGCGGCGCGCAAACTCTGGGCGCGCCGGAGGGTTAGCGGGCGGGGAGCCCGGGCTTTGCGGCTACACGGCCGGGCCAACCCTCCCCTGGGCCGCAGGCTGGCAGGAGTTGACCCCGGCGCCTCTGGGTTGCGGGCGAGACGTCGGGGCTCAGGACCGGCTGTGGGAGAGGCTCTGGAGGAGCCGCCTCCACGCGGAGCGGGCTTCCCTGGGCTTGGCGACCCGGCCGAGGGCGGGCCCCCGGGAGCCGCGACGCGCCTCGCAGAGACGGCCCGGAGCGCCCCGCCGTCTCCGGTGCTCGACCCCTTTCTCTCCCCGCCACGACTGGAAAAGGGGCCCCAGGCGTGGGGCGGCGCCGGGCGGGGCGCGCGGGGGCGCAGAAGGAGCCGCGGCACTTTCTTCGGTGGGGGAGGGGCGGGCGGCCAGGCTCCGCCCCCGGGGGCCGCGGGGCGCGCGCGGGCCAATGAGGAGCCGGGGAGGGGGCGGGGCCTCGCGGCCGCCGCTTAAAGAAACTTGTTGCGGGAGCTCCGCCGGGACGGAGCTTCGGCGGCGGCGGCGGCGGCGGGAGGGTCGCGTTTGGGCGGCGGCGGCGGGGACGGGGACGCAGGTCGGGCCACGGCGCGGCGACCTCGGGTCCCAGAGCGGCCGCGGCGCAGCTGAGCAGCGGCCCCGCGGGTCCCGGTGCGCGCCTCTCCGCGCGCGGCCCCGATGCTGGACATGAGCGAGGCCCGCGCGCAGCCGCCCTGCAGCCCGTCCGGCACCGCCAGCTCCATGTCGCACGTGGAGGACTCGGACTCAGACGCGCCGCCGTCGCCCGCGGGTTCCGAGGGCCTGGGCCGCGCGGCGGGCGCGGGGGGCGGCGGCCGGGGCGACGCGGCCGAGGCGGCGGACGAGCGCTTCCCGGCCTGCATCCGCGACGCCGTGTCGCAGGTGCTCAAGGGCTATGACTGGAGCCTGGTGCCCATGCCCGTGCGCGGGGGCGGCGGCGGAGCTCTCAAGGCCAAGCCTCACGTGAAGCGGCCCATGAACGCCTTCATGGTGTGGGCGCAGGCGGCGCGCCGCAAGCTGGCGGATCAGTACCCGCACCTGCACAACGCCGAGCTCAGCAAGACGCTGGGCAAGCTGTGGCGGTGAGTGCACGGTGCCCGGGGCGGGGCGGGGTGGGTGCAGGGACGGGGCCCGCAGCCGCGCCGGCGGGCTTCGAGCGGCTCTGGGGTTGCGCCGGGGCCCTGGAGGTGGCCCCGCGCCCGGCCTCGGCTCTGGTCCCAGTGGCTGTTCCCGGGGCCAGTCCTAGTGGAAACCCCCCCTTGGACCGGAGAGACGGCACCCGGGATGTGCAGGTGGTCGAGCTGCAGAGGAGGGCCGCCCGGCAAGTGTGCAACCCCTAGCCTGCTCCCTCAGTCCCAACAGCCTGCTGAAGGCTGTGACTGGCGTGGGCGATTGGGGACCCCGCCTGTGAGTGGCCCCGGAGTCTGGAGGCCTGGCCCTCCCGAGGAAGGGTGGCTTCTGTCTGGAAGCAGGACACGGTATCAGGTAGCGTAGTGCCCTCTGGAGGTGCCCCTCCTTGGGAAGGGCTCCCCTCCACTCTGCCCACCATGGGGGGGGAAGTCCAGCAGATGGGGGGTGCATTTCTGTCCAGCCGGGTGGATCCCCACAGCCTCTCCCACCTGTGCACCGCTCTGCAGGGCAGGACGAGGGGTGCAGGAGGGGTCCAGCGCGGGCATGCTGTGCGCATACTTGGGCACGGTGAAGCTGGACATTTTTGCAGAAAGTAGGACAGCAGTGGTGCTGAGAACTGCCCCTCCCCTCCAAATGTATTCTCCTCGGGTTTAAAATGGATGGCTCTGGGTTTGGGGCACTGGCTCCCATTTCCAGCTCCTCTCCCCGTGAGTGGGCCCTGGGGGCCAGCGCGTGTGTCCTCTGCGTGCCTGTGTCTTTCTGCTCTGGGGCAGAGTGGACTGCGGCAGCCCTGCGCCCTGTCCCACAGGCGGCTGGAGGTGAGTCTCCGGTGTGTGTTCTGAGCCTCAGTGAGGATCGCACGGGTTTTGCCAGTGTTCCTGGGGGTCTGGGAAGCCCGGATGCCCGTGGAATCCGTGCCTGTTCCCAGGAAGCCTGGCTTTGTCCCCAGTGTGTTCTCCGCTGGGTTCTGCCTCCACCCCGCCTGCCTCAGAAAGCCCCAGAGGGAGGGGACTTACACAGGCTCTGGGCGAAGGGAAGTTAGAGGATGGTGGAGATGGAAAGGCTTGGGTCTTGTTCTAGCATGTTCCTGCGACCCTCGTGAGAACAGACCTCACCAGAAGTCCTCGCTGGCCTGAGCACCTTGTTCCCGGAGAGGGGAGCGCCTGCTCAGCGCCCACGGAGGTGCAGGGGCACACAGGGGCCTCCCCGTGAGTGTCGGGGTGGGCCAGGCCCTGCCCCGGGGCGGCATGGGGACCCGGGCCATCCCACTTCTGCTCTTTGTGCTGCAGCTTGCTGAGCGAGAGTGAGAAGCGCCCCTTCGTGGAGGAGGCAGAGCGGCTGCGCGTCCAACACAAGAAGGACCACCCGGATTACAAGTACCAGCCACGCCGCAGGAAGAGCGTGAAAACGGGCCAAGGCGACTCTGACTCCGGGGCCGAGTTGGGCCCCCACCCCGGCAGTGCCGTCTACAAGGCCGATGCGGGCCTGGGGGACCCGCACCACCACAGCGACCACACAGGTGGGCTCCCGGGGCCCCACAGCAGATGCCCACCCCAGCAGGAGAAGTGGGGGGCCCGCCATCCGCTGCAGTGGGTAGTGGGGGTGGGGAGCAGGGGCTCACTCCCCGGGCAGGTGGCTCTCAGACAATCATAGGTTCCCTGATGCACACGGGTGGGCGGGGGTCTGCTTGGCCCTCTCCGGGCACTGGGGGGGCTCTCGCGGCTTTGTCTTGGTGCAGCCCTGGGTGATGTGGGTGTGTTCTGCCTGAAGGATTTCTGGTTCCGCCGGCCTTCCTGCTGGTGCTGACCCTGCGCTGCTGCCCCTGGTCAGCCGCCCAGCTTTAACATCACACGGCCCGGGGGAGAATCCCGGCCCTCCGGGCAGTCTCGGTCGAGCTGGCCAAAGCTGTGAGCCTCGGGGAGAAGAGGTTTTGTGTGGGTCGCGTCGTGCTCACGTGCAGGGGGTTGGGCGCTTCCTCTCCTTTCCCCCACCTTGGTCTTCACGGTGGGGCCTCCGTGGCCCAGGCTCTCGCCGTAGGGCGGCGCTTAACGGAATTTCCTCAGCCACCGAGTGAGGTCTGGGTCCGGCTGTGCTGGAATTTCTGGGAAACGTGCAGAAACAAAAAGCCGTTGATTTCTACCTGCGGCAGTTAGTGGGCTGGGGTTCCTCCTGGGTGTGCGTCTCCGGCCGAGCGGGCCCCCCACAGAAGGGGCGTTCATCCCTGAAACGTGCTTTGTCCCCAGGGCAGACCCACGGGCCGCCCACCCCGCCCACCACCCCCAAGACAGACCTGCACCACGGGGGCAAGCCGGAGCTGAAGTTGGAAGGCCGCCGCCTGGCGGACAGCGGCCGCCAGAACATCGACTTCAGCAATGTGGACATCTCCGAGCTGAGCAGCGAGGTCATCGGCAACATGGACACCTTCGACGTGCACGAGTTCGACCAGTACCTGCCCCTCAACGGCCACTCGGCCCTGTCCGCGGAGCCAGGCCCTCCCACGGCCAGCTCCTACGGGGCCGCCTCCTACTCGCACTCGGGGGCGGCCGGCATCGGGGCGTCCCCCGTGTGGGCCCACAAGGGAGCCCCGTCAGCCTCCGCGTCGCCCTCCGAGGCGGGGCCCCCGCGGCCGCACATCAAGACGGAGCAGCTGAGCCCCAGCCACTACGGAGACCAGCCGCACGGCTCCCCGGGCCGCGCCGACTACGGCTCCTACAGCGGCCAGGCCAGCGTGACCACGGCCGCCCCTGCCGCGGCCGCCAGCTCCTTCACTAGCTCGCAGTGCGACTACACCGACCTGCAGGCCCCCAGCTACTACAGCCCGTACCCCGGCTGCCCGTCCAGCCTCTACCAGTGCCCCTACTTTCATCCTTCTCGTCGGCCCTACGCCTCGCCCCTGCTCAGCGGCCTCTCCGTGCCGCCTGCCCACAGCCCGCCCGGCAACTGGGAGCAGCCCGTGTACACGACCCTGACCAGACCCTGAGGGCGCCGTGGCCCGGGGAGGGGACCGGCGTCGGCAAGGGACAGCCTGGATCTCAGCAAAGACGGCCGGAGCCTCGGGTCCTGCAGAAGGGGTGCGCCGGTGGGGAGAGAGCGGCTGGCGGCCCCCGCAGGTGCCCGGCCGAAGCGTGTGGGAAGCACGCTCTGTGGCCGACGCCACGCGGCTTCCAGACCTCCGTGCCCCCTGAGACCCGCAAAGCCCCCTTCCGCGCTCTCCCGGCGGTGGCCAGCGACTCTAGAACCGAGGGCAGCCACGGGCCTTCTTCCCTGCCGACACCAGCGCCTTGGTTTTGCATCTCAGTGGCCACGCAGCAGCCACAGCACGAAACAGAAAGGAGGGGAGAGGCGTGGGGCCTCCGGCCACCTGTGCTCCAGGGTCCTGGCGGCCTCGCGTGGGTGGAGAACTCCAGGGGACCGACTGCGGGAGCCCCTCTTGGGACCTGCCTGCCTGCTCTGCGGTGCTCCCAGCCGGCAGGGCTCTTCCT
>CM053621.1:493134-526018 GCA_028646535.1 Procyon lotor | reverse complement strand
TGGGAGGGGGGGCTGGAGGGCAGATCCCTGGGGACAGACGGTCGGTGGAGGTCCCCGGGGTGGGGGCAAAGGGGGGGAGTCAGTGGTTCATGGGCTGGAGCTCCCGTGTGGGACGATGGAAGAGCTCCTTGGACGGACGGTGGTTGTGGTCCCACGACAGCAGGAATGTGCTGAGCAGCCCCGGGCTGTGCACCTGCAAGTGGGGGAGGGGCCGGCTCTCTAGGACGCACATTCGAAAGTACGAAAATGTTGAAAGTATGCGAAAATATTTTGCGAGTCTGTGGGTGAGGAAAGACTTCTCCATCTAAAAACCGAAGAGGAAGCATTTCCCAAGTAGCCGAGCGACAGGCCGACTCTGTAAAAATAGCAAATACCAAGCCCGAAACCCAAACACGAGACACATGGACGCGTGAGAGCAGAGGGGGGAACAATTCCTCAGGGTGGGAAGGAGCGAGAAGCCTCCTGGCCCCGGGCAGGCCGCGTCCACACACAGCCCTTCCCAGGCTGCCCGGTCACCGCCGACATCCGCGCCCCTCGGAAGACCCAGGTGGACACTGCGGCTCGGCCGGGCCCCAGCAGGGGGGCCCCAGAGGACACGTGGACAGATCCTCCGTCCAGAGGGCCGGGGAGGCCACGGCCAGTGTCAGGAGTGGGAGGCCCCAGGCAATGGCAGCCTGTCTCCTGGGACGCCCGTCCCCTACCCCACTGCACCACCAGCCACGGGGCAGACCCCGGCCTGGCTCCAGGGACCCCGCAGTCTGTCTGCTGGGCCCTGAGGCCGGAGGGAGGGAGGAGCCCACTCGGCCCGGGCTGTGTACCACGTGGGCAGGGACTGGGGGCTCTGGAGGCTAACCCTGGGCAGCTCCTGGGATGCCCTCCAACGCAGGCCCCAGAACACGGAGGAGGGTGGGGGGCATTGGGCGTGTCCTTTTCCCCCACGTCCACCCCCAAGCTTTACCCTGACCCCTGTGGGCCACACTGCCGCCTCTCAGGCTGTGTCTGGCAACGGGGAGCCCAGCAGGGTATGGGAGGCAGGGAGGAGAGAGGATCAGGCACACAGTCCCAGCTCAGGGTGGCTGCTGCTCTGGGCTGAAGGGGGGCCCCTCCTTGTTCTCAGAGCCCCATCCCTGCACCTGTCAGGTCCAGGGCCCTTACTGCCCACCCTGCAAAACATCTGCTAATTAAAGCCTTCTCACACTGCCCAGTTGGGTGGGGGGAGAGAGCTGCCTGCCCCCAGGGACAGGCGGAGCCCGGGCAATGTGGGGGAAGAGAGGGGGCTACAGCCAGTGCCGAGCAGGAGAGAGCGTGGCCCGTCCCTACTGCTCGGAGATCAGCTTCCTCCCACTGGAGAACCAGCCACGAGCCCTCGGCAGGAGGACAGGTGCCCCTCTCCCTCCCCGGGGCACACCTGGCCCTCCCCATACCAGCCCTCGGATCCCACACCGGGCTGGGGGGGCTGCAGGTGCAGATGTGGAGGAAGAAATGGGCTGACCGAGGGGCACCTGGGTGGCTCAGTCGTTAATCGTCTGCCTTCGGCCCAGGTCAGATCCCAGGGACGTGGGATCGAGCCCCGCATCGGGCTCTCTGCTCTACGGGAGGTCTGCCTCTCCCGCTACCATTCCCTCTGCTTGTGTTCCCTTTCTCGCTGTGTTTCTCTCTGTCAAATAAATAAAATCTTAAAAAAAAAAAAAAAAAAAAAAGAAATGGGCTGACCGAGGGCCGGGGTCCCTGCCCGCCCCCTTGTGGGGACTCCACCCCCGCCCCGTGCCCAACGGTGTCCCTGGACCCAACGCACAGTGGTCAGGGTCCTCCGAGGCTACGCAGCCTGAGGAGGGGGACAGGGCAGGCCTGGAGGGAGAGCCCCGGGGGAGGCGGGGGGGCAGGGATTGGGACCTGTGGGTGTGCCCCCCAACCTAGCCAGAGCCCCCTTCATTCAGTGTCCTCTGGGTCATTCAACACACTCCCTTCAGGAGCCCGGTTGGCACTGGCCAGCCCGCACAGGACAGTGCTTGGCTGCAGGGAGGGCACATGGAGGTGTCCAGGATGGGGACCGCCCCCCAGGCCCAGCTGTCTTCCAGGTCCCCTGCCCTTGACATCTGACTGTGCAGATGCCCAGAAGTGACCGGGGAAGAACCCAACTCTCAATGTCTGTCTCCCCAACACCCCGAAAGCACATCAGAGCTCTCTGGGGCCCCAGGTTCCCGTGGAAAGTCCTCCTTGATGTCTGTCCATGCTCTTCCCGTCCTCCTGCCTCAGGACACCCGAGGGGGATGGCCCCTTCCTGGCCCCACCCATGGCACCCCAACATGGATCCTGCTGCTAGGGACGGGCCTGGGAGGAGCTGCCACCCACCGGGGCCGTGGGGCCAGCCTCGGTTTCCCTGACTCTGGGGATACCTCTCACTCCCGGCCCCGCCCCGCCAGGCAAACAGACCCCTCCTGCCTCTGCCCTCCCGTCCGGAGGCAGCCTCGCCCTGCCCCTGCAGGCCGGATTTCCTGAGCAAGGTCACTCCGGGAGCCACTGGAGCCCGGTGGCCAATAAAACGCATCGATGCGGAGAGAGAGCCCATAAAGCAGGTCACCCCCCAGCCCGGCTGCTCTGTGCCGCCCCACCCCCGCTCGGGGCCTGGGGACGCTGGACTTCCAGCAGCCTGGTGGCCCCAGCCCGCGCCGGGTGTGGGAGGGCCGTGTCCCCCTGCCTCCTGAGCCCCCACAGGCTCTCAGGGGCGTCCGTCCTCCCGCTTCCTGCTCAGGGCTCATCCCCACCCAAGGAAGGCGTCAGGGACTGTCCACACTGGGCGAGCCTGGTTCCCAGCAACCCCCCAGAGCCAGGGGTCTCCAGGGACATCCCATGCGTGCAGGCTCATGCACGCGCACACACACGCACACTCACACGCAGGCACACGCCCACGCATACACGTGTGCATGCACACACGCACACACAGGCACACACGCACACGCTCGCCCCGCACAGCAGGATCCAGCCGGGGCACACGTGTGGTGCACACACAGGGGAGCGCGGGCACCCTGGCCTGGCGTGGCCCAGGGATGCAGCTCATGATGTCAAATCAATTGGGAGAAATTGACTTGGGCAGAGATTTCCGAGCCATCTGCTCGCTCCCCAAAGTCACTCTGAGCCGATGCACTTGGCATCCAAGTCCCAGCGGTGGCCTGCCTGAGCAGCAGGCTGACCGAGGCTCAGTTTCTCCCAGGGCGCCCTCCCTCCCTGGGACGCTGGAGCCCGGTGGGACAGGGGCGGGTCCCGTCGCCAGCTAGGCTCCAAGGCCCCACCTGTGGGGGAGCCCCCCGGCCCCCCAGGAACAGAGCAGTGAGTCAGCCGGCCCCCCCACGCCCAGGGGTGGGGACCCCCAACGAGCCTCCTGCTGCCCAGGTCCACAGGCCCTGAAGGATCAAACACCTGACCGCCACCCCCACCCCCCAACGCCCGCCCGTCTGCCCCAAGCAGGAGCCCCTGTCCCCTTTAGATCCTGCTCGTTGGCGCTGCGGCTGTCATCGCCTCCCTGTCCCAGCTCCCCCGGCCAGCGGGCACTTGCCCACCCCACTCCCAGCCCCCTGTGACCCACGCGCTCTGAGCTGCACCTGCTTCGATCGGCTCCAAGGACAATATTTGCTTTGGGAAGGAGTCAAACCTTTATTCTCTAATTTATTCGGGAGATCGGGTTGTCAAACACAAGCGCCCTCGTTACGCTATCGTGTTTCCAGGCCTTGGCCTCTGTCCAGGGTCGGGGCAGCCCCGGCCACGCTGGCCAGCCCTTTCCCTGGCCGGCACACACCTGCTCCCCGTCCCCTCCCGCGGGCCGGAGGTCCTGCTCCAGGGGGCCCCGGGGAGCCTGGACCGGGGAGGCACCAGGCACGGCCATCGGGACTGGGGTGCCGTATGTGGACCGAGCGAGCCGACACATTCTGGTCTCCCTTCAGCCTTGGCCAAGGCCCAAGGCACGTGGGGTCCCAGCGAGTCCCCGGTTGGCACCTTCTCCGGGACCCTGCCGTGGGCCGGGGCGGCGGGCGCGTGGCGCGCCCGGGGGTGGATGAGGCCGCGCCGTCTGGACACCGCCGAATTCCTCGGGGGCCTGGCATTTGCTGGCATTTGCAGGCCCCCACACAGAGCTCCTTCCCAGTAGCTGCTGCGTGTGATGGGGGCTGCTTCTCCCACTGCTGTCTCGCTAGTTCTGCTCGCCTGCTCTTGTCCCCCACCCTCTCCAGGCCAGAGCCCCGCACAAAGGAGAGATGGCTGGGGGTGCCCGCCCCTCCCCAGGATGGCCTCTCCAAGCCCTCGGACCCAGAACCCTGGGGGCCGATTCTCTACCCCCATTCTGCCACTCGGCTAGCCGCTCCCCGACCCCCTCCCACCGTGAAGCCCACCGTGACTGCAGTGGGGGGTGGGCCACGGGGTCTCCATGGCAACAGAGCCCTGCCGTCCCAGACATCCCCTCTGAGGTCCCAGCCCCCCACCGCCCCGAGTCAGCAGTCACAGGTACCGGGGAGCCCAGCGTGCCCGCGTGTCTTTAATTTCAGACTCAGGGTGCAGGGCTGATGTGAGGAGGCGGGGGGACCGGACGGCAGAAGCAAGCAGTCCCCAGCTCACCCCAGGGGTCACTCCCTGGCCCGGCAGGGCAGCACAGGCCGGGGCAGGAGAAGAAGGTCAAGATGTCGCGAGCACGGCCCGGGTCACCTGGCCGCTCTCGTCCACTCCCTCGCATCCCTGAAGCCCACCACCGGACTCGCCCGGACCGCCCGGGCCTCGCCCCCTGCGGAGCATCCAGGCCGTCATGGGGGGCGCCTCAGCAGACCCCGAATCTTGGGGGAAGGCTCGGCCCGGCAGGGAATCCCGACGCCACCGGGCGCCCCCCCGCCCCCCGCCCCCCGCCCGCAGCCCTCACAGCCGGCTGGTCTGCATGAGACCATTGGCCTCGGCGCCACGCACGGGCGGCGTGGCCTCCTGCAGCCGGCCGCTCTTGTCGGGCTGGGGCTCCGTGGCATCGGCGTCCTCGGCACCGGGGCCCTTGCGGAGGCACAGGACCTTCCGGAAGCTCTGGCGAAAGTTGTCGGAGAGGAAGCCGTAGAGCACGGGGTTGGCGCAGCTGTTGGCGTAGGACAAGACGACCACGAAGAAGTAGGCGCCGGCAGCGGCGGGCTCCTCGGGCAGGACGACGGCCAGGTTGACGATGTTGACGATGAAGAAGGGCAGCCAGCAGCCCACGAACACCAGCACCACCACCACCACCATGCGGGTCACCTTGCGCTCCGAGCGCCGCCGCGGGGCGCCCACGCGGACGCCCGACGCCTTCACCTTGACCACGATGAGCAGGTAGCACAGGCAGATGACCAGCAGGGGCCCGAAGAAGCCGAGCACCGACGTGTAGATGATGAACACGGCCCCCCACAGGCCCACGGGCTCCGGCCAGCTGAGGTTGCAGGTGTCCCAGCCCTCCTGGATGTCCGCGAACACCACCAGCGGCAGCGACATGAGCAGCGAGAAGGCCCAGACCGCGGCGCTGGCCAGCTTGGCCACTCGGGGCCGGCGCCAGCGGGCGCAGCGGATGGGGTGCACCACGGCCAGGTAGCGGTCCACGCTCATGACGGTCAGGCAGAAGATGCTGGTGAACTGGTTGACGCCGTCCAGCGTCATGACCAGGCGGCACAGGACGGGGCCGAAGGGCCAGTAGGACACGGCGTTCTGCGTGGCCAGGAAGGGCAGCCCCAGCATGAGCAGCACGTCAGCCACGGCCAGGTTGAGGATGTAGATGTTGGTGACCGTCTTCATCTTGGCGTGCCGCAGCACCACGTAGATGACCAGGCCGTTGCCGCCCAGCCCCGTGGCGCACACCAGCAGGTATAGCACAGGCACCACGACCGCGCGGGCCCCCGGCGCCGGCGCCGGCCCCGCCAGCGTCCCGTTCTCGCCGGCCACACCGGTGGCCGCTGGGGAGGGGCTCCAGCTGACCGGCGTGGGGGCCGGGAACACAGGCTCCATGGCGGCCACCTCGGGCCCGGCGGGGCGAGTGCGGCGCGTCCTCTCTGCGGAGAAAAGGGAGGGCGGCAGAGCGATTAACGGCCCAGGGCGCTTCCTCCCCGAGCCCCGCCTGCCCGCCTGCCCGGGAGGCACGGGATCACCCCAAGGCGGGTAAACATTGTTACTCACGTCCGACTCGGCCGGGAGTCCCATTAAGCAAATTGTTTGGAAAACCAGCCCAGAGAGGAAGGCGCAGACGGCCAGCGCCATGTCATCTGTGGTCCCCCGGACGGCTTCCACGGACCTGACTGTCCCTACAGCCCCGTCTACACCAGGACAGCCCACCTCCCCCGTCCGCTCGGGCCTCAGGGGGGCTGGGGTGGCCCCACCGCCCCCATCTCGCCAGCAAGGACGGAGGATGCCGCAGGACGGGTGAAGCGCGGGGCGATGATAGGAAGACAGGGACCGCGGCCGGCACACCGCCCCCACACCCAGGCAACGCCCGCTGGAGGCACAGCTCCACCTGCCGAGCCCCGGGTGACCCCTGGAACCATCAGGAGGGTACCAGGCCTTCCGCACGGCCGAGGAGCTAGACCTCAGGCCACAGAGGCTCTGCCGGCGTCCACCAGGCTCTCAGGCGCACCGTCCCCCGAGAGGCCACACACTGGCCAGAGGAATCGGTTCCCCCAGAGCTGCCACTGCAGCCGCGTGTCTCAGGCTGAGGGGATGATGCAGGAAACTGCTTTGGGGGGCCATCATAGGAGGGCGAGAGACGCACCCCAGGTAGTCGCCTCCCTGGCCACGAAACGGCAGTGTCTCTCAAGGCCCAGGCGGAGGGCAAGGAGCGGGAATGGGCAGAGGAGGCCCTCCCTCCACACATGCCGGAAGCCAGCGAACCCCAGCCCGTGCCTCCGACCCCGAGGAAATGCTCCTAGAGGAGTGGGGGCTGGCCACCGGGATGGGGTGTGCATGGGTTTTGCAGAGAAAGAGCAGAAAACATGAACATCCTCAGTTCAAGGTCATGGGCGCACATGTCTCCTTACACAGCGTTTGTACCTTTCTGTATGTTTCAGGAGGTTCATAAAAGCGATGATGCTACAGAGAAGACAAGCTTCTCCACTGACAGGAGGGAGACGGGAGGGGGCGCAGGGACCTGCCGCCCCAGCAGGCCATGTCGCACAGGGGGCAGAGGCCAGCAGGGAACCGCAGCGCCCCTGGGGGCCACGGTCAGGGCCACTCAGGCCCAGAGGCCCCCCAGAGCCCTGCCTGGCTGGTCCCCAGACTCGCGAGACAAGCCCGGGAGCCCAGAATAAAGCACAGTGACCGTGTCAGAAAGAAACTCTCAGCTCCTGCTGGGCAGACGCGCTTGAGCCTCCAGGTTCACTGGGCTAACCACCGCTAGGACGTGTGCCCCAAAAAATCAGCAGCGGGGAGATGGGTCAGTGGCTTCCTTTCCGACAGAATAAAGTACTAGGTTTAAGATCTATTTAAATAAGTATGTGTAGGATCCTCAATAAGGCACGGATAAAAATATTATGATACAAATTTGGCTCCTGTCTGAGAAGTAAAATGAACAAGTGTGTATTTTTGAAAGTTACAACTCTTGGGTGCGAAAAATCATTTGGACTTAAAAAAAAAAATCACAAAAGTCAGAATCCGCTCAGGTCTGGATAGAGCTGAAGAGAGAATCGGGGAACGGGAGGGGGTTGAGGGGACCCCCGGGAGCGCGGCAGGCTGACAAGGGGGTGCGGGCAGCGGCAGGCAGTGGGGGCTCCTAGAGAGCACAAAGCAGCCCCAGGGACAAGGATGGATGAAATAGCGTCGGGGTCCACGTGCAGAACAGCAAGGATGCAGAGAAAATCCCAGAGAACGGCAGCAGGGAGACAAGACAGAAACCCAGGCAGAACTCAGATCAGGACAAGAGGAAGCAGTGGTGTCCGGACGGTGAACACGGGGAGAGACGCCGTCACGCTGACGTCCCCACCGGGAGGGGGCTCCGCACGAGGGGGAAGAGATGCTAGCCTTCCCAGGTTGGGCTGGGTCTGCTGCTCCCGGTGCTGAGCGCCCTGTGCGATGTGGGGGCCGGAGGTGAGGCGGGGGGCAGTAACTCACACGGGACAAGGTGCGATCTCAGGGCACACTGGTGTCCAGACAGAGCCAGGGCTCCCTCGGGTGGGAGGGGTGTTCCTGGGTTTGGGGGGCCCACCTTTCCCTGGGTGCCCAGCTGGGAGGGGAGCCGGCTGCAGGCTTGCTCCCACCGGTGGACATCAGCCTGCTCGCCTCTGTGCCCCAGGACCCTGCTCACAGTTTGGAAAAAAATACTCAAGAAGGGGCTTACAGCTCACTCTGCGTGGGACCCCAGGGTGCTGGGATGGGAAGAAGCGGCAGCCCCCAAAGGTGTTCAGCTCACCCATGGAGGGAGAGACAACTATGAGCTCCAGTGCTTCCCTGGCCCGGGGCCCGGGGCTGCTGAACGTGAGTTTGACCCTAAAAAGGCCGCCCAGGGCTCCTCTGAGACCAGCTCCTAGGCGTGCTGCCAACCCCCCAAACACCCCAACTCCTCGGGCTGCTCAGTGGTAAAGAACAGAATTAGGCCGCTATGGGCGCGCCTGCCTCTGAGAACATAATTCTACAGGGGCCATTATCCAGAAGCGGCAATCTTCTTAGTCACAGAAATTACACTCGTGGAAAATTGTCCCTGGGGCCCTTCCTCCCACGGCGGGGGACTTGGCAGAGCGGGGAGATGTGGGATCAGCCGTGGGCCAGCACCGGGGCTCTCTGGCCCAGGTCCCCCCGACACAGCCCAGGGAGCAGAACCCCCGGCCCCCCGGGCCCACCTCACGGCCTGGCTCACTGCCCTGAGCCCTGCCGGTGCAGTGTCTCGGGTCACATGAAATAAAGCCCGGGTGTGCAAACTGCCACGGGCAGCGCTGGCCACAGTGGGCGTCAAGTGACAGCTCCCACCGAGTGCCCCAAAGAGCCCGGCAAGTCCTCCGGGAGGATCTGATCCGGGAGGATCAGAAGAGGGGTCCGCCCTGGGCTCTGAGGAGAAGGGCGCTGGAGGCTTCCCAGGGGCCTGGGATGGGGGTGGGGCCCAGCCTCTTCCAGGCTGGCCCCACAGGAGGCCTGAAGGCCCACGTCGTCCACCCACGGGCAGCAACAGCCCAGAGGGGCTCAGTGCCCCTGGGGTCCCCACCTCACCTGGGAGCTCACCCCGCCTGTGTGGGGCAGGGGCAAACCCTGGGCTTGGTCCAACACCCCCACATCAGGGCTGCCTCCCCATGGCAACCCCCACCTCCCCCAAACACACCCCAAGGGCCTTAAGGCAGCTCTGGGCAGGGCAGTGTCCCTTCCCCCAGAGTGGAGCCGGGGGTGGGTGCCGGCGGGCCAGGGCAGCCCCCTCCTCAGTCCCCACGGGGAGTCCGGCCTGCAAGGTGCTTCCAGGGCCCTGTTCCCCCTCCAGCACACTTTCTGGGAAATCTGGGTCATTTTACCAGGAAAGCATGAAGGGTCATTGTCGTTGATGCTACCTACCAACCACTGAGCACTTGAGGCTCCCCGGTCCTCCCCGCCCAGGGGACTCTTCTCTGCAGACCAGCCTCACTCTCTGGCCTGCTGGGGCTCCCGGCCCAGACCCCAGGTGGGCTTGCAGGCCTGGGACAGTGTGGCAGGCAGGTGGGCAGGCGAGGGCCCCACCTGGACGCGGGGTGAGGAGCCCGCGCACAGGCGAACTTTCCGGGCGGTGGCTGGGGAGACCAGGAGGGCTGCAGAGCGCGGCAGCCGAGCCCTGGAGACAGATGCGGGGCTCCGTTCCCAGGATCCCCAGAAGTTGGGCCGACTCTTCCGCCGCCTCCCGCCGCGGGCCGCAGGCGGACCCCACCTCAACAGGCCGGCGCCCCGGGCCCCGCGCGCACGCGCCCTCGGACCCGCTTCCCCGCGCTCGACCCGCGCCTCACGCTCCCTCCGCTTCCGCTTCCCACCCGCCCCCCAAGGCACAGTCTCGGAAGGAACGAAGCCACCCCAGGCGCACCGCCCACCCGCCGCCAGCCTCGGGGAGAGCCCAGCGGTGGCGCCCACCGCGAGGAGGTCGGGCCGCAGAGGCGCGGCGGGCAGAGCGGCGGTCCAGTCTCCTGGGGCTTCGGCCCCGACCCCGGCACACCCGGTCTGGCCAGGGTGAGGGGAGCCAGGGAGCAGGAGGGGAAGGAGCGACCGAGACTGGAGCGGACGGAAGGGCAGGGGAGGCCCCCCGGGGCGGTGGCAGGTGAGCCCCGGGGAGAGCGCCAGGGGGACAGGGGGCGCCTCGGGCTGGGCCGCGCGACAGGACCCGGGACTAGGGCGGCGGGGCTTCGCGGGGAGTAAGACCCCCGGGGGATAACCGGGGTCTGCGAGAGTGGAGGGCAGGGGCGCGCGGCACTCACCCGGCAGCCGGAGCCAAGTGCCGGCGCAGCGCTCGCTCTGGTTCCCAGCTCGGGGCTCGGGGCGCCGGCTGGGAGGCGGGGCGAGTGCGGGCGGGGGCGGGGGCGGGGCCGACAACAGGCGCCCCACGCTTCTCGGTTCTGTCCCGGTCCTTCCCGAAGCCTGCGCGCGTTCATCCCACAGTGCTTGCCCTATCCACTCCCAGGAGAGCGGCGCCCCCAGCTCATCCTCTTCTGGCTGCCCCGGCCACAAACCTGAGCTTGGAGGGTCCTGCCCCCAGCAGGGCCGGAGGGGCCCCCCGTAGTGCCCTCCTGAAAGTCTAAGGATGGGGAGGTGGTCCCCCCTCGGGAAAAGCAGAAAAGTGCTGGAGGCCTGTCTGACGGCTGGAATGAACGGTGTCAGAGATGGGGGTTAGGACCATGGAGCGGCAGCAGATGGCCCCCGCTGCCTGCACGGTTTGGGGATCCCCCGGATGCTGTAGGGTCTCCCCTCACAGGTGCAGGGTCTCCCACCTGAAGTCTTGGACTCCACCCCACACAGGGGTTCCCCAGCGCCCTGACCCTGAGGGCATCTCGGGGAGCCCGGCCATTGGCAGAAAGAAAAGAGGTGCCCCTAGATGGTGAAAAACCCAAGACACCGGGACCCTTCCCCAGGGATGAGGAACAGCCACACCAAGCGTTGGGCAGGGGGCCTGGCAGTGCACTGACTATGTATCTAGAGGTACTTCTCTTCTTTTTTTTTTAAAGATTTTATTTATTTGACAGCGAGAAACACAGCGAGAGAGGGAACACAAGCAGAGGGAATGGTAGCGGGAGAAGCAGGCCTCCTGCCGAGCAGGGAGCCCGATGCAGCGCTCGATCCCAGGACCCTGGGATCATGACCTGAGCTGAAGGCAGGAGCTTAACGACTGAGCCACCCAGGCGCCCCGGTACTTCTCTTCTTTATGCTTTTCTGAGACGTCGCATCTCGTGCAAGAAGCAGGACTTACGTGTTTCATCAAGAAAAAGCACTTACGGGACCAAGGATTCCAGCCTGGAGATGAGGGCCGGTTTTTTTGCAGACTCCACCTAGGGGGGCAGAGCTGCTCCCTGGAGCGCATAGAACCCCTCCCCAGCCAGACTCAGACCCCCTGCTCAGGAAGGGGACACCCTACCCCCACCAGCCATCTCCTGTGTCCTTCAGCTCCTCAAGGGGCAAAGCCAGACACCCCGCCAAGGAAACACAGAGCCTGAGAGAGGGACCTGCTCCCTCGAGCGTAGTCCCCACTGGCCCGTCCGCCCACGGTGGATTCCTACTGGCCTGCCGGCGGAGGCGCAGCTGCCCACACAGAGGCTGCTGCTGTCTTTCCTGGTGTCCTGCAGGGACACGTGGCCGTGGGGGGTCATGTGCTTCTGGCCACTCAGGACCTTCTCTGGGCCTGCCCCAAAGCTGGGGTACAGGTGTCCTCCTGGGCCAGTGCGGGGACCCTGTGGGTGGGATGGGGCAGCAAGCTAGGGCCTGGCTGCATGTCCTGTGGGGCTTGCCAGCTGGGAAGGGGACCACGTGAGCACGTGAGTGTGGCCCGTTGCACACTCAGCACCTTTGCACCAACCCTTGGGAATTGTTTGGGTCCTGACATTCGTGGGTGCCCAGCCTGCCCTGGGCGATGCAGAGGTCGCTGTGGATAAAACAGGCGAGGCCTATCCCACCAGCTCCCAGAGTGGCAAAGAAAGGGCTTTAATGGAGGTGCTTTTAAATCATCATAAGCACCGTGTGCAAAGCAGCAGCGTGCGGAGGAAGAGACAGTGATGAGGACAGGAAAGCTAGGGACAGCCTCTGTAAGAAGGGGCCTGACTCCAGTGAGGTGAGGAACAGGCTCAGACAGAGGGAAGAGCAGATGCAAAGGTCCTGTGGCAGGAGTGAGCGTGGCGTGTTCGTGTGGCCGGACAGGTGAGCAATGGGGCCAGTGTGGGAGAGGGGCCAAAATGTTAGGGCCAGGCCCCAGCAAGGGGTGTGATGTGAGGCCAAGAATGATTGCAGGAAGGGCCTTGGGGGGGTTGTCTCAGCGGGGCGGAGACCACTGGGTTCGTGTCTGGAGACCGTACTCAGGGGCCACTCCAGCCTCAACAGTCAGCTCTGTCCATGTGCACGGAGCTCAGGGCATCTCTGGGTCACAGCCCTTGGAGGACAGTAGCAGTGCCCTGGGGTCACCAGTGAGCCGTGCCCCGTGAGCTCCGGCCCCTAGAGCCCAAGCCATCTTGTGCCACACGGGGTCCATCCCTTGCACATTCCCTGGGCCAGGGCCAGGCGCTGGGCCCGCATAGGACTTGGAGACCGGTCCCAGGGCTCCTCCTGATTCTGCCCCATGCGAGGCCTCTGCCTTTCCTCCTCATCTGGAGATGCGTGGGCTCCCTTTGCCCAGCCGGCAGCAGTGGCTTCTGCAGGCAGATCCCCCAGGAACCCTTCCAAGGCGCCCAAACCCTCCCCCACCCCCATTCGACTGGCCCCCTCCCTTCAGCCTCTTCCCAGTATCCTCGAGGTTCACATCTTGGCCGGGCTGCCCACCCTCCTGCCCCCCTGTCGCCCCATCTCCTGGCAGGAGTCCCCGGGAGGAGCCAGTGAGGGGACATCTGGGTACACTCTGCAGAGGTCAGGACAGCACTGGAGCGAAGGGTGAGGATTAGTGGGAGCTAGGAGCCATGGCAACAGGGCAACGGCCCGATGGTCTCCCCGGGGACAGTCCCAGCCCCCCTTGGGTGGGGACCCCCGTCCTGGCTGTAAGCCCCGCCATGGCCCTGATTCCCCCAGTGCAGGGGCTTAGGTTGCGGCCGTGGGGCACAGAGCCTGCCTCCCCCCCTCCCCTTGGGGCCACACGGGCCCCCCCCCGCCCCCGTGCCTCGGGCGCTGAGCCTCCCTGTGGTTATTCACCAGCCACGGAGGCTGACTCCGGTTCACCTGGAGATACCCTGGAGGCCCCTGTGTGTGTCCCCAGGAGAGTCCCGGGGCTGGGGCGGGCCCTGGGGAGGCAGGCGGGAGGCCTCCTCTGTCCTCTGGCCAGGCGGGCCCTCTCTCCCCTCCTTGGAGGCCGTGCTGCCTCCACCCCTGACCAAGTCTTGGTCCTAGCCGCATCCTGCTCAGCACAGCCCAGTTAATCAGCCTGTCTGCGCAAATGCCCCCTTCCTCCTCCTCCGGGAAGGCCCCCTGGCTGCCCCACCCTGGCTCTTTGCCGCCCTGCCGCCTGCTGCTCCCAGACCACACCCCCTCGGGGATGTCCATCCTGGCTGCACAGGCTGGGAGTGTTGGAGAGTGAGTGTGTGCAGGTCTTCTGCAGGGGCCCGAGGTTGGCTGCACTTCTGGCCACAGTCTTGGGCTTCAGGGGGCACCGTGAGACAGGGCACCTTGAATGCGGCTTCCCAGGCTACCCCAGGCTTCTGAAGGGGAGGCTTCAGCCCACGGGCACCTACCGGGCGTCATGTTGTGCCCCCACTGTCCCGGCCTGGGTTTAGAGTGGGGAGCAGAGACCCAGCCCCTGGTGAAGGGGCCATGGCCTGGCTCGGCTCAGGGCAAGAAGGGGAGGAAGCACCCCAGAGCCTTGCCATCCGGTGCACCCCACTCTGGGCATTTCTGGGACCCCACCTGGCCCCACCCCCACCAAGACAGCTCCTCCTTCCCAGGGGGCTGCTCTGCCCAGGGGAGGCCTCAGGGGGCCCCCAGCACTTGGGCTCACCCGGTACCCACTTGGCTGTCACCTCCCCGGGACACTGCACGGAGTCAAGGTGGAGGCCTGTGGCCAGACGCCGCGCCCCCCCCGGCCCCCCCGCACTGGAGGGCCGTGCCAGGGCCTGTGAGAGAAGGGGGTCAGACACCAGGTGGGCCCATCTGCCCCGCACACGCGGAACCCTCTCCATCCTGCAGCCTGGAAGCGAAAGGCAGAGCTCGGCGCTTCCTCCTTTGAAAGTGGGGAAACGGAGAGGTCAAGGGGCGTTTATGGGTGCAGAGCAGAGGTGGGCTTGGGTCCAAGTCTCAGGACCCAGCCTGGGGCTTGCTCAGGCCCTTCGCGTGCAGGGGGGAGGAGGGGACGGACTGAGTCGGCCCCACCCTGCGTGTCGCAGCTGCAGCCCCCGGGGCCCTCCTCGTCCTGGAGGCTGAGTCCCTGAGAGGCCTCGGCTCTGGCAGGGTCTGGATCGTCCCAGCAGAAGCCTCTCAGGATGACTCAGCGGCCCCACTCTTGCCAGAGATCCCCCATATGGCGAGACTGGTTTCCCACCTCCCCACCGGCTGTGCCGGTTTGGCTGGGCATTCAGGCCGCCGAGTCCCCGGGCTGTGGGCTCAGCCTTGGGGTGGGTGGGGGTGGTGTGGCCATTTGCAGGGTGCCGGACGCCGGGTCCTGGGGCAGGGCCAGGCCTGGCCGTGGGCACGGGTGCAGGCTCTGACTCAGGGTGGGTGTGAGGGCCACCAGAGGGAGGAGGAAGGTGGTGAGCTTCCAAAATTAGTCGCAGCATGGAGTGGGCAGTAAACTGCCCGCTTACCGGCGGCGCCGCGGGTCCAGCAGAGACTAGCCGAGTGCCGGCCTGGCCCCGGAGCTGCCCGGGGAGCTGGGGCGTCAGGAGCAAACAGGCAAACACTGCTCTCTCGGACACATGGACACTGAGCACCAGGCCCCAGGACGGTGGGGCAGAGAGCATCCAACCCTCCCCGAGGCAACGACCAGAGCCTTTTCTGCTGACTGACTGAGGGGTCCAGTGAGATGGGGGCTGGCCTGACCTTGAAACCCAGGCGACAAGGGCAGGGAGAGACGACGCACCCCCACTGGGGAAGAGGCCGAGAGGCTCCGTAACATTCCGTGTGGCCAAGCAGAACTGTGTCCCCTGCCCCCCGACACAGCCTGCTCTGGAGTCAGGCTGGGTCCTTGGGCCCGGGGGGGCTTGGACCAGTGTCCACCCCCACCACCCTGAACTCCCGGGGCTCAGGGACAGGAAACCCCCGAAGGAGATGGACACAGGGCGAGCTCCAGGCTCAGGGAGCAGCTGGGGGGCCGGGCCCTCTTCGAGGGGTCTAGGGCTGGCCTGCCGGGCTCGAGAGACTGGACCTTACGATGTGCGGCCAGCCACCTGTGCTGGGAGAACCCTGCCCCACAAACGCCCACAGCAGCCCAGACCACAGCCTGGGTGCACAACAGTGTGGTCAGCCACCCCGGGGACCTTAAGCTGTCCCTCCTCTGCCAACCCCATTTGTCCCCAAGCCCATCACGCGGGAGGCCTCCCTCTGGGTCACCACCCCCGCCTTCACGAGATGCCCCTGCCGTGACCCGCCCTCCCCGCCCCCAGCACACCTGGGCGGCTCTGCGGTTGGGTCGGACCTGGTGACGGTGGCTGGCTCCTGTCGGGGCTGGCGCTGAGTCTACAGCATCTCGGTTCCCGTGGGGTCTGGAGCGGGTCAGGCAGGAGCCTGGACTGGCATCGGCGGCAGGGGTGCTCTCGTGGGGCTGGCCCCGAGCCCAGGGACCCCCGCGATCCGTGGCTGCGGGACGTCAGAGCTGCGCGGGCGCCCAGGGGTGGCTGTGGGTGCAGGGCCCCTGGGTGAGAGGTGAGGTGCCGGGGGCAGTGGGAGGGGGCTGGTGCCGCGTGGGACGGGCCCTGTCGTCCCCCAGGGCCCCACGCTGCGCGGATCTTCCTCAGCTTCCTGATGTGGCCTTTGAACCGGTGTTTTCTCAGCGAGCTCTGATGGCACGCGGTGCTGGGGGGCTGACCTGGGGCGTCCCCCTCGCCCCGCGGCATGTGGCTCCCGCGGCTGCCGGCACACAGGGCCACCGCCGGAGCTTGAACACAAGCAGAGCCGCGCTCTCGCCGTCAGGAGGCCGGACGTCTGAGATCAGCCGTCCGCCGGGCTGTGCTCCCTGTGAGGCTCTCGGGCCGACTCTGGACGTCGCCTGTCCCCGAGTCTGGCGTCGGGGCGGCCCCTGGCGTCCCCCGGCTTGGGGCCGCATCGCTGCCTCCCCGCGTCCGTGCCCCCTCCTCCTCTGAAGTCGCCCGTCCTCGGGGGCAGGCCCCGCTGACCCCGGGGTGATTTCACCTGAGGACCCTCAGGCCCGTCTGCACAGGTGCGGTTCCCAAACGGGGGCACGTTCCGAGGGCCCAGTGAGCGGTCCGTGGGACGCCGGAAGCAGGTGGCGGCGCTCTGCGGCACACGAGCGGCCGGCGCCCGGGCCCCCCTTCCCACCCAGGGACGTCGTGCAAGCCGGCGGCGGTGACGTGGTGACGGAGGAGAGGGGGACACAGCGCCGCACGCTCCCAGCCGCCGGTCGCTCCTCCACAGCGGCCTGGCGCAGGCGCGAGCCGCGTGCTCCCCACGGGCCGCCGGCGCGCCCGCTGACATCACTGAGCGGGGCCGGCTGATGTCACTGAGCGGGGCCGGCTGACGTCACTGAGCGGGGCCGGCTGACGTCACTGAGCGGGGCCGGCTCCCGCGGCTGTGTCCGCAGGGACGGAGCCCGTGGCGTGGCTCACCTGAGAGCCGAAGCCTCCCCCGTGTCCTTACCTGGAGCGACATTAAGTAACCACAGGAAAACAGCGGGATGGGACGGCAGCTCGGCCGGAACCCGGTGAGACGTGGGCTCTGGGCGTGCGATGGCCGGGCCGGGCTGGGCAGCGTCTGCAGCGGGGGTGACCCGGCCCTGCCCCGTCTCCGGCCCCTCCCTGCCCCGAGGACCCCCTGCCCCCCGAGACGCTTCGGGAAGCTGGTGGTGGGCAGCCAGGACAGGAGCAGCTCAGACGGGTGGAGGCCCCGGGGCCCCGGGGAGGACGAGGCCTGGAGTGGACGGGCTGCCAGGACGGGTCCCCCACAGACGCCTGCTTGGCCGGCCCGCGGTGGCCCGACTGCCGCCGAAAGCCGGCAACTAGCCCCTTGTCGTTTTTTCTTAATTAGTATATATCCACGTGTATTTTATCATTCAGGGTTGCAGACAATGGGTCCGATGGGTCCGACGGTGCAGTATGGCCACGTGCCTCTCCTGCACACACATTGTGTCTCCCAGAGGGACATCTGCAACTTTGTGATACACTCGCGGTCACGGAGGTACAGTGATCGGTGACACATGACGAGTGACCCAAGTCCGCGGTCTGGGTCGGGGCTGGTGCCCGGTGCTGGGCGCTCTGGGGGCCGGACAAGGGACGGAGACGTGGGACCACCAGCCGGGTGTCGCACAGACTAGTTTCTCTGCCCTTAAAAGTCTCTGTGCCCTGCCTGTCCCTCCCGTCCTCTCCCCCAACCCCGGGAAACTGCTTTATCTTTTCTCTTTTGCTTTATCTTTTCTCTTTTGCCCCACGTAGCTTTTGCTTTTTCCAGAACGTCGTGTAGGAAAAAGCAAATCATGCAGCCTGTGCCCTTTCTCATTGGTTTCTTTCCCTTGGGGATAGAAAGGTCCCCGTGTCTTCCCGTGGCTTGCAGGTCCTTTCTTTTTAGCACCAAGTGATAGCTCGTTGTGCGGATGGACGACAGGGACCGCGTGTGCCTGCCTGCTGAGGGACGGCTGAGTCGCTCCCAGACCCCTGTCCTTCTAAGGGTGGGCAGTACTCACATGGTGCCTCCCTGCCACCCCCAGGGGCTGGTCCCCACCTTGCCCAGGCCTGGCAGGGTGGACATGCTCCAAGGTCTCCGCTAGTGTTAGATGGCCAAATGGGTCTTGCCCAAAGCATGCCAGTCCTGGAACCCAGGGCGCAAATATGTCAACTTTCTGGGCAGTGAAGCCTTGCCACCTCCTCCAGGAAGCCCTCCTCCTGTGGCCATTATGGGCTCTCCAGCATTAAAGAGCCTGGCAAAATAGTATCCCCCCCGAAATTCATGTCTACCTAGAACCTCAGGATGTGACCTTATCAGTAAACAGGGTCTCTGCATATGTCATTATGAAGAATCTGGAGATGATGCCCCAAATCCGATGACCAGTGTCTTTATAAGAAAAGGCCCAGACGCACAAAGGAGAAGCCACGTGAAGACGGAGGCTGAGACGGGAGAGACGTGGCCACAAGCCCACGGTCATCTGGAGCCGCCCGAAGCTGGAAGAGGTAGCAAGGAGCAGCTCCTGCCCCCGCCCATCCTGGGTGAATCCCCTGCACCTCCCCACCCCCTCCCCCTGCCCTATACCAGACACTGCTGGCCCTTGCGCACATTGCCGGTTTCCACGATGTCCGATGTCCAAGTGTTGGTGTCGACTCACACGAAGCCCATTGGAGTTGCTTGGTTTCCCACCCGGGGGCAAATCAGAAGGAGCACACTGTCTTTAATTTGTCCGTGTCAATCAACTTTTACATCAGTAAAAAAGTTCATTTTGCCCATCCGATGCCAGTGGGACGCTCCCTTCTCTAACAGGTCCGAATTCAGTGACTCATCAAGATAACTTCATCCATTTGCATCTGAAAGTCAAATGGCCTTTGGGGACAGTCCCTCAGCTGAGAAGTCATTATTCAGCAGGAAAACAGAAGTGCGCGCTGCCCTAGCTCAGTGACAAAGAGCAGGGTCCAATGGCCATAGGGATGGTGGCCTACGGGCTCTGGCTGCCCTCGGCTCCCCTCAGCCTGCTCCCACATCTCCAGCAGAGGAACGCAAATGTGGGCTTGCGCGTGCCCGTCCATGGGGGCCTGGCGGGGGACTGAGGTGAGGGACAAGCTCCTCAGCGTCCAGGCAACAGAGGTGTGGGGCCGGGCCCCCTGCACCCTACAAAGTGGGGAAGTCCCTGAGCTCCAGCCTGGGCTGCCCTTTGAGAACACAGGCCCAGCAAAAAGCTCCTAATTTTCTCCAGAGAAAAGCTTTCCGTGGGCACTGCGCGGTTCACACGTGCTGTTGGCAAGCTCCGGGGACAAATGTCCCGGGCATGGGCCACAGGGAACCGCTGGGAGCCTCCTGGTGCGTCCGGGGCGTCACGTTGTCCTGCAGCTGCCCGAACACCAAGGGTGCTGGCTGCCCTCCCCGCCCCGAGCCGGCTGGCCTGCAGCGGGGCTGGGCCAGTGGGCTCTGTCCCTGCGGCGTGCGCTCCCTGGCCAGCGGCCTGCTCTCCCCAGGGATGCCCGGGGACAGGTGCTTGTATCTGTAATGTCATGAGAACAAACAGCCGTATCAGCCCTGCTGGCGAGCCGTCTGGTCCCCTGGGGAGGCTGCGGTTTCCGGTACTTGGTCCCACGCTGGTGCAGCCGTCCCTGGGCTCACGCCTCCAGTCGGGGGCCGTGCGTGCGGTCTCTAACTTCTTTAGGAAGGGCAAGACCAAAGGCAGTCCGCTGCCCACTGCCTACCCCAGCCCCATCTACCCGGGCATTGGAACCCTCCCCATCTCGGGCACTCAGGCTGCAGAGGGGGTCTTGTCCATTGAGAAGCGGTCCCCAGGGTCCCCAGGGTCACCCCACAGTGCTGGGCATGCTTGTCGGAGGCAGAATGCTGGGGCCTGGCTCTGCAAGGTCTGTCTCATTCAGCTCTGCCCTGGGGTCTCAGCTGTTTCTGACCTGCGGCGGGGGTTGGGGGTGGGTGGGAGGGGTTGCTGGAAGCAATAGCCAGCAACAAGAAGGACCCCTATGTCCTCGGAGGCCCCAGCTCCCTGCTGAGCCTTTCACATCCATTATCCCACGAGGAAGGTGCCTGGTACCAGCTACTGTGAGGAGATGGCCTTGCCCACCACCCCAGCTGGCAGGCCACAGGCCTAAATTCTGACTGGGATGCTGAGGCCAGTTCCTGTACCAGGGTGCCCCCGCCTCTCTCCCTGGGGGCTTGACCTCAGCAACTCCGTGAGTGGGACAGAGGATGCCGAGACCGCCCAGCCTCCAACCAAGCCAGATGTGTCTACCCCAGAAGAAATAATCCCTGATGAAGATGAGCTCACACCATGGGGGCACTTTAAGAACTAGAAATAACAGCAGCAGAACATTCAGAAGAGATCATACAACCAGCATAAAACGATGAACAAGATAAAAGGGGAAATCACACCCAATGTAATAGCTTGAACAAAGACCCAGAACAAAAACAACCATATAGAACCTTCAGGATGAGAAGTAGGGTTATTGGCCTACACAGTAGTTTAGATGTGGGGGAGTAAAACGAGGAAGGGAGCCGAGACACAGGCCCGAGCCTCTGAGAGGTGAGACGACACCTCTCCACCCCCCAAAGAGGCAGGTAAGAGGCAGAGAGGGTGCAGAACATAGGGTTTTCATGCTGGAGATACAGGTAAAGACCTAACAGAATGGAACAGCAATGAGCCAAGACCCAGACCCAACCAGGAGAGTGAGGGGCATCCGGAAACACGTGCTGGGGACTCCTGAACCCCCTCCCCCCAATGCTGAGTAACCATGAGGAGAGATGCAACTGTAAACCCCCAGCCCCGCATGGCCCCTCCCCAGGGCCCTGTGCTGGCTGTGGGTGGGCTGGCAGGGTTTCTGCCTAAAGGAGTAGCCCTTGGTCCGAGCGGGGCCCCCAGGCAGGTCTGGGAGCTACCCGCCAGGCTCTTGGTGGACAGGGCAGGTGGAAGGGGGCATCCGGAGTCAGCAGCCTGCTTGCCCGTGGCTTGGCCTTGACCCCTTCACATCAGGCATTTGAGAGGAGGGTGTGGGTCGGGATGCAGGAGGGGGTTGCTTCAATAAACCTCGCCTCTATCAAGCTGACATTGTGAGAATTGACTGAAAAGCAAATTAAGGCATTAGCCAAGGACCAATTAGAAGCTCTCATCGCGGCTGGTGGGGAGCGGGCACGGCCACAAGGGTCCCGACCCTCCCTCAGTTCACAGCCATCCGCCCCTCCTCTGACACCATCCCCTTGTGAGGGTCTTCTTTCTGGGACCCACATGTCCTCTGTTGCGTTCCCTCCATCTGTCCTGAGCCTTGGGGTGTAGGATGCCCCAGCCCTCCCCTTCCTCCCAACACCTCCCTCCCTGCCAGCACCCCCACCTGGGCACTGGGGGGAGAAGGCACAGTGCCCAGAGCGCAGGACACCTCCCTCCCCAAGGGCAACTGACCACCTACTGGCAGTCTGGGGGAGCCAGAGCCAGGGTCTGCTGACCACACCGCTGGCCCCTGGGCAGGGGCTGCCCCCTAGCTGCCCCTGCTCCTCTGCCCTCGCTGCATCCCATCTCTCCCCTGCCAAGACCCTCCCCTGGGGGACACCTGGGGGTACGTGGGGGCTGGCACCCTCAGTCCCCAGCCAGCTGATCTCGGAATCGGTAGAGGAGCCGGCATCCGCCAGCCTCTGGCACCATCTGCTGGTCACTGCGGGAGCCGGTCCTGCGGGCAGCGGGGGAGCCACCCCGCTGGGTGGCTGGGGAGCCACCGCCTCAAGCCACAGGGCCCCCCACAGGGAGGGCGGGAACCAGACAGCTGGGGCAGGGGTCCCACGGCCGGTGGCCCCGCCCGCTACCTCCAAAGCACAACCCGGGGTGTCTGACCCTGCCCACAGCCTCCTGCCCCGCCCGTGGCTCCGCCCACCGCATCCTGCCCCGTCCTGGCTCCTCCCACCGCCGCCAGCCCCGCCCCTGGCTCTTCCCACCGCCTCCAGCCCCCGCCCGTGGCTCCGCCCACACCCCAGCCCCGCCCGGGGCCTGGCAGCTCCAGTGTGGCCTCAGCTGCTGGCTCAACCTCTCTGAGCTTCAGTGGCCACGTCGGGTCCCGATCACTGCTCTTCCTGTCCACTCCGCCCCAAGTTTCCGGGACAGCCCTGCCCTGATTCTGCCCCTAGGCGCACGTCTGTCCCTCCCCAGACCTCTGGGAGCCTGTGTGTCCCTCCCCAGTGCCCCCCAGCGCCTCTCCCTGCCCCACAGCCATCGGGGGACAAGCCCTTCCCTTGGGGGTCAGTGCCATGGCCATCAGGAGCCCTGGGTGTGGGTGGTGTGGACCCACCAGGAGGGAAGGGGGACCTGCCTGAAGGTCTGCATCCACCAGTCCACAGCCAGGCTCCAGCCCCTCCCAAAGGTGCCCCCCCTTTCTGCATGGGGGACAGCTGGTATCTGTCACCTGGGGGTGGGCTGGGCCCACCTGACTAACCCCTGGCAGACTGCCCAAGGCCCAAATGCTCCTAAGCCCTCCACCCTTCCCAGGTTTGCTTTCTGCCATTGAGACCCTTTTCTGGGGCCAAATCTGGGGACCCCAGCTAGAGGCAGCCTCCTTTTTGGCCCCTCCTCCTCAGTCCCCACAAACCTGCCTCCACCAGGCACCTGCTCTGTCTGGAGCTCTTGAGAGTGACCATAAGTGTCCCTTGAGGGGGGACAGGGAGAGTGCTGTACCCCCTGTGATTCTGTGGCCTCAGTGGACCACAGCACAGGGCTGCCAGCCCCAGGCCCAGGCTCCGGGATCTCTGGGCCCTTCGTCAGTTGAATCCTTCAGAACAAAGCAGGCGCTTGCCACCTGGGGGCGCAAGGAGTTCACAAACGGTCCCAAGGTCCCAACACACACACACACACACACACACACACACACACACACACACACACACGGGAGGGGCCGCCACCAGTTTGGGCTGAGATCTGAGGACTGGGGAGGTGGATGTCCTTCCTGCTTTCTGTTTAATTTCCCATGTCATCCAGATTGAGAACCTGGGGTTCAGGCCAGGACCCAGGACCCGGAGGAGCTGGGGTGCAGTCCCGCTCTGGTGGGGAGTGGTGGGGAACCACGTGGGGTGTGAGGCCCTTCTGAAGCCCCCAGCACCATCCACCCTCTGCTGGCTTTGCTGCCTGGGCGAGTGGCCAGCCTGGCCGCCCCACACCCTCCAGCAGCTGGCTGGCGACCCTCCCGGTGGCCGGTGGACTCTCCTCAGCCGGGCTGCCCACACCTGCCACAGCAGCTGGTTCAAAATCCCCAAATCCCCCGAACCGGCCGCTCGGCCCCATTTGGCCCGGCCAGGGAGTCCTTGGCCCCGACCATCAGCCTGTCCCTCCCTGAACTGGCCACCAGGGACTGTGGCCAGCTGGGCAGGTGGATAGCGCCCCAGCATCCCGGGGCGCCGGGGGCTGCTGGCAGCGGATTGTGTACACCCCCCAGGCCCTCGGGCGGGTGGGCATCCCCCCACTGCTGGAGGGGGCCTGGAGGGTGTACAGACTCCCTCCCCAGTGGAGAGAGTAGAGATGTCCATGCAAGAGTCTGACCGTCCACAGGCCTCAGGCCTGAAGCAGGGGAGCTGGGGGGTGAGCTTTTGTGGTCAGGCCTCCACTGGGGAGGCTCTGACCTGTGGTCGATGGGGACCCCCAAAACTTGGGCTGCAAGAAGCAAGATGGGAGTAGCATCGCGCTGATGCTCACTTAGTCTCCGAGCATTTGCTGAGCACCTGCGGGATGCTGGCGCGGCCCCAGCCGAGGGTCTCCCAGTGACCGCGCCACCCGGGGGCAGCCTCCTCCTGGCCCCCTGACCCGTCTGGATGCTGACAACATCTGTGAGCATTCCCCACTTTGCCCAGGCCCCCCTCCCTGCAATGCCCGTCCCAAGGCTGCCCGGTCTCTGCCCTACCCTGCTCAGCCCCAGGACGCGGGTCAGCCCATGTCGGCCTTGGGAAGGGGCTGGGGGCAGCTGCTGGGTATTGATGCGCGCACTGCCCGGGGGAGGGGTTTTTTCCAGCACCAGAGTGGGGTCGGCCATAGTCTCCGAGCAGAGATTCAGGCCCAGACATCATCAGGAGTAAACAGCCCCAAGGGGACACCTCCCTGCGAGCAGCATGAACCCTGGGGTGGGGACACAGCCCCAGAAACTGCGTCCATGCAACCTCGTATGGGGGGGATGCCGGTGTCACACGCGGAGGGCATGGGCTGGGTTCATCCCCGAGCTCTCCCCATGCAGGCCCTCCCCCTCGCTCCCTCTCCCTCCTTCCCACTTCACCCCCTCTGCCCTCGACCCCCAAGCATCTGCAGCCACTGTAACCGATCCCCCCCGGTGGGGCGGCCTGGGCTCTGGGCTCCGGGCTCTCCTGGCCCTCTTGTCTCCGGCCCAGCTGTTGCTGGGGAGGCCGTGTCTGTCCTGGGGACCAACAGCTGCAGGCCCGGAAGCCTCCACCTACCCCGAGCAGGTGTGCCCTCCGTGGCCCAGCCCCGTCTGCCAAGGGCCAGTCCCAGGAGTCCAGGGGCCCCTTGCCCTCATGTGCTAGGCCTTGGGGACCCTGGGCTGCGATGGCGTCAGGGGTCCTGGGGCTTGTGGGCAGGGCCGGTGGAACTCGCACTAGTGACAGAGCCAGGGCCTCCGCCGCCTGCACACCACCCAGCCCCTTGAGGCAGCGGTGCAAGCCCAGACAGAGGGCCTTCCTGGTTCAGGGTCCCCGGGCAGACGGCAGGGCGGTAAGCTTGCTCCAAGGCACGTGGAGTACGTGGACAGCAGTGAGCAGCCCGGGGAGCACCCCCCCAGTGCAGACTCGGCTGCTCCCCCCCCGTCCAGGCCTGATACCAAGTGCCCTCCCTGACCCATAAGTCTGTCAGTGCCAACCAGTCCATGTTTCCCAGCCACAGCAGGAGAGGTTCCCTGCGCTGTCGGGCCACTTGTGAACATCGACCAAGGGGGCCTCCTCCACCCTGCGGTGCCTCTGACGGGTGCTGCACTCTCACAGGATGAACTTGTGTTGTTTTCAAGTCCCACCCCCCACTTGTGAGCACTGCTCACACTGGCCCCAGGACCCTAGCACATGCCCTGGATGCAGCAGGAATCTGCTCAGTGGCTTCCCGGCCTTCGGGGCCCGATGCCCAGGAGGAACCCGGCAGGCGTGCCTCCGAGCTCTTCACTGGCCATTCTATGCCCCCAACATTGACGTGTGGGGACCATGGCCTCGTCCCTGACGCCAGCGAGTGCCGACCCGGCTCAGAGGGCCTCTGTGGTCCTCGCGCATGAGCAACGTCCCCAGGCAGAGCTGGTGCTTCTCTGATGTTCAAGCCTACACTGTCGACCAGATGGCTTGTCCTGGAGCCCGAGGCTCCAGCTCAGGGGCAGCCCTGCCACTGACACCTGGGGCTCCGAGGTCCGAGACACCCCTGCATTCCTCCACTCGCCCCCCAAGAGCCCGCGCCTCCCTCCCAGCATCTCGGTTACGAGTGGGAAGGAGTTAGCCCGCACCCTGACCAAGCCCGGGGGTGGTGGGCCTCGGGGACGGGGGGCACGGACAGTGGAGGCGGGAGACACCATGAGAGGGTGGCGGATGGGAGCCACAGGCTCAGGATGGGGCTGGGGACCCAGAGAGAAGGCTCCGTGGGGACACGGGGAGGGCTGGGCGGCACGGGTCCTGGGGAGTGAGCCCTGGTCGCCTTCGCTCACCCCACAGTAGGAAAGATGGACGCGGAGCCGCTGTGGCACCTGACACCCAGTCCCCCACCCCGCACGGGGCCCCCCCGCCGGGCTGCCCCTCAGGAACGGAGCGGGAGCTCCGCGGACAGCGCACGGCGGGGGTGGCTGGGGCCCGAGGTGGACGCAGGCTCGGAGCAGGGCTTGTGGGCAGCAAGCAGGTAGGGTCGGGGCTCAGATGAGTGCGTCTCTCTGGCTGCGCAGTTCTGCAGTAGCGAGTCAGGGATGTCTGTCCCGGGGCGGCACCGGGGGCGGGCCGCGGGGGCCAAGCTGCTGAGAGGGGCCCACAGGTCGTCCCAGACTGCACCTGGCCTGGGGCAGCTCGGGCTCAGAGCAAGGCTGCAGGCCACTCCCGGGGGCACTTCCTGGCAGGTCAGACGTACCGTTGCAGCCCCAGCTCTGGGTCCCCGGGGTCCCCAGCTGACTCCCTAGGCTGCCCCAGCCCGGTCCTCTCCTGACCCCCCACGACAGGAGGCCTGGGCTGGACGCGACAGGTAGACAGGGCCCGGCCCCTTCGGAGCCCTTGGCCTTTGTAACGTCAGTCACCGTGCACACAGCACCCAACCCGTCAGCCGCCCTCCGGCCGGGGGCCCCGCCACAAGGTGGCTAGCTGGTTGCAAACAGGTGATGCTTCTGGGCTTTGGTAGTCCCCAGCATCTCCGCCAAACATGGGAGGCTTTTCTTTGGATGGAGCTGCTGTCCGCAGGGTCTGGATTTCCCATCTCCGGGAACCCCTCACTTCTGAGAGGGTCCGGGCGGTGGATGTTTATTTTATCACTTTCCCTGGCTCGGGAGTTTAATAATTCAGCAGTGGGTCCGAGGCGGCCCTGCACGGGGTCATTTGTTTCTCTGGGTTTCATTCCTTTCCAGACCCCCTTGTGTATGCGCCGGCTGGCCGCGGATCAGGTTTTCCCTCCGAAGAAGTGGTTTTCCTATTAAGAGCTTCACGTCTGCTAGATCGTTCTACCACGCCTCGTCTCAGGCGCAGCTAGCTGCCTGGGGCCAGCGGGAAGTCCACGGGGCTTGACCCGCACCCTGGGGCCTGCCCCCCGGGTGCCCCGGCCGGACACGCGGGCCTGGCGCTTTGGCGGCAGAGCCCGGGCCTCCCGTCGCTGCTTGGGCATCTCACTTTGTGGAGGGCAGATCCCTTGGCTCTGGGCCGGGCGGCCCCCACCGCGGGACCTCTGGGGACCAAGCCTGCGGGCAGGCCCTACTGGGTGCTGCTGGCTTTGCCACCCTTATCTCCAAATTGGGCGTTCAGGGCTCTCCCCTGGCAGACAGGACATGAGGCTCCGAGAGGCAACGTTGCTGAGCAAGCTCGAGGCTTTCCTGACACCACACATGTCCCTGCGGCTGCACTGAGGTGGGCTCTGCTCTCCACACTGGAATCCCATGGACCGGCCCAGGCCCCAGGCGGGGAGACCGAGGCCCCGGGAGACTGAGCGGGGCCTGGCACGCCTGCGCTGCAGTCAGGGGCCTCGATGAAGTGGGAAGGGTTCAGAGGTGACTTCGGGACTGAGGGGGCTTGGAGCCATCTGTGTGCGGCCAGGTCTGCCCCTCCCGGGCTGGGGCCACCCTGCCGGGCCAGCAGGGGCAGGAGGACCATCCCTGCATGCCTGGGTCTTGTGACATCCTGGCTAACTGGCTAACCTCCACCAGAACTGGGTCATAAGGCTCAGAGCCGCAGAGCCCTGGGCTCAGGCCTTCCCAGGGAGGGCTCCTTAATTTAAACGACCCGGTGGTGGCCCTGCTCTCTGGCCCCACCCAGCCCCCACCTCGGACAGAGCTCAGCGGCCCCAGGCCTGGCCTCCCGCCCTCCCCGCTGGGGGCGGGAGGTGCAGGGGACCAGCCGAGGAGGGCAGGGGTGGGCCTGCCTGTGGGGCACTGTCAGCTCACCCAGGGGCAGGAGGCCGGCCGGCTGGGTGATCGGGGTGACGGGATGGGACCCCACGGAGATAGCAGAGGCTGCAGTCTGTCTCTGGCACCCCTGATGGCACCAGGCTCCACACTGCATGGACGCCGGGTGGAGGCCGTGGGGAGGAGCTCTCGGGGGCTGCGGCCCCCCAGCACTGTTGGTAGGGGTGCCTCCTGACCCTGTGGCCCCCATATCCAGGAAAGAATGCAGACCTGAGGAGCCCAGTGCAAAATGAAATGTTCACGAACGATTGAGGACCCAAGTCCCCCCTTCATGGGCACTGGGCTCCGGGTCAGAGGAGGGCACGTGTCCCCAGGCCCAGGGCTCTCTGCCCATCGGGGCTCGGGACCTGTGTCAGCCCCCAGCCTGCCGCCCCGCACCCAGCCGGCTGGGGAGGGGCTCCAGCACACGGCCCTCCCCTCGGCCCGCCCCTCGGCCCCTCACACGTGTGAGCGCAGCTGTGGGCCTTGGGCAGGAGGAAATCCTCCGCTTTGCAAAGGCCCCCGGGGATGCAGAACTGCCTGGAACAGCTGGGAAGGGGCTGGCTAATGGGGGGGCGGGGGCTCGGTCCTGGGCCGCTCTTCCACTCAGGCAGGGCTGGGCCAGGGGCACCGTTACTGAAGTGGGAGGCAAGGCAGGGGCTGCTCCCCAAAGATTCCCACCAGGAAATCCCCAATGTCAGGGATCGCCCCCCATCTACCCAGGACAGCGGGGTGGTCAGGTGTCCCCAAGGGTGGGGCACTGCCCTCACAGAGCTCCCCCCGGTGATGAGCCAGGGCCCTGGCCACCCCCTACCTCTCAGTTGGGGCAATCCCCCTGAGTGGCCACAGCAGCCCCCAAAGTAGGACCCAGGCCCACAGTCTCCCCTCACCAGGGAACGACCCTAGGAATTTGGGTTCACCCAGGGGCTGAGGTGCTGGGTGCAGCCAGGGGCCTAGGGAAGAAGGGTGGGGCAGGAGGGGGCACCGTAGGGCCCTGCACCTAGGGCGGGTTGTGGCCCCTTCTCCCGGCTGCCCCTGGAGCTGCCCTGGGGGGCCGTGGGGCCGTGGGCAGCTGTGACCAGAAGACACTGGACAGCAGTGGCCTTGGGGGTCAGGCGTGGGGGTTAGCGACCATATGCAGCCTGAAGGAGAAGTGTGCCCCTGCTCAGAGCCCCCTCTCAGCAGGCCCAGCGCAAAGAAGGACCTGCATGGAGCCCCTGAAGCCACAGCGTCTACCTGCTTAGGACAAGCTGTCTCTAGATCCCCGAGGAGGAGTGGGCTGCCTGGGGGCCCTGCAGTGGGTGGGGGCATCTGCATGCCTGCTAGGCCACAGTCGGTTGGTAAGGCTTCTCGGGGCTACACGTGGACGTGGCCACAGGCAGCCGAAGCTTAGTTCACCTGGAGGACAGAAGGGGATGGGGCTCACCCATCACAGACCCTGACTTTGTCCCCAGTACTCCTCCCGCTCCTAGGGTCTGCTCAACATCCCGAAGACCTCCGAGGCAGATAACAGAAACCTCTATCTCCCTGACTTCAGTGACAAGCACACATTTCTGGATCATCAAGTTGGGTGTGGCTTCAGGCATGGCTGGATCCAGGCACTCGGCTTTCCTGCCTGTTCCACGGCTCGGCTCAGCTTCTCTGTGCTCCAACTCTCCCAGGTTAGAGGGCCTCCTCCATACACTGAGAGTTCCCGTCTCTCGTTTGTGTCACCTTGGCTCTGTGGTCACATGCTTTATCCTGTGGTTGGAAAGAAGACCGTGTGCTAAACCCCCTTGTCCACCCACTGAGCCCAGATGGCCAGGAGCCTGTGTCCCCTCTGAGGACCTCCGGGGTCTAAGCCTCCAAGAACCTTGGTGTTGACCTTGGTGGTGAACCAAGGTTTACCTAAAGGACTGCCTGGTCTTTCCGAGTGACCAGTGTGGGATGGCCAGCAGGGTCCCCGTACAGCGCTCCCCTCGGCTGTAGCAACACCACTCTGAGCCCCTGAACCCTGTGTCCCAGACCCGACGCACCCAGGCCTCCCAGTGGGGCCATAGCCAGCCCCCATCAGCTTGGTACGTGTCCCCAGAGCAGCACCCAGAGGGCTCTTTGGAGACCCCCTTCCCGACAGAACATGTTCAGGACGTGTCGGGGAGCAGCAGGACGATGCCTAGGGCAGCTCTCACATCCAAGCCCCATCTTGGCCAAGCCCCCCCCGTCTTGGCTTCGAGGGGCCTGCGGTCTGGGGAACAGAGGGAAGGCAGGGACGGACAGCAGCCCGAGACACCCCAGGAAGGGGCCCTCGGCGTGGAGCTCTGCCCCCAGATACACCCACCCTCTTGCCCGTGGGGCGCTGGCACGGGAGCCCCACGGGGCTGGGGGCCCAGGGCCCAGGATGGGTGGGGCCTGCCTGTCTGGCTCCGTCCGGCCCGGCCCGGGCAGCACCCCCTCCCCGCCCTGAGCGGGGCCCTGAGCCCGGGGTGGGCCGGGAGGCACTGCCCGCTGGCCGCCCGCTCACAAGGGCCCCATTGTGTGGCCACGGCTGTGGGCAGCAGGTGGCTGCCTGGTCCCGCACGGGGAGGCCCTGCCGCCAGCCGCGCGAGCGGAGGAGGGCACGGCGGGTACGGGCGGGGCGGGGGCACGGGTGGGCCGGGCTGGTCCAGGGCACAGAGCGGGGCCTGCGGCATGAAGGCGCTATTCTCCTAGCCCCAGCCCCGCCGGCTTGGCCTGGACACCCCGCCGCGGGCCCTGGGCCAGAGCCCAGACACACCCGGGACTTGGATGCTGACACTGTGGCCTGGGCAGGGGCTGCGGGTACAGACGGTGGGCCGGCTCTGAGCAGAGCAGTCCTGGCAGCTTCCTGGAGGTGGCAAGAGGCGGAAGGGGCAGGAAATGGACCCGGCACGACAGGGAGGGCCCCCAGGAGCCAAGAGAGGCTGAGGGCAGTCCCTGGGCAGAAGCAGGCCTCAGGTTCACACCCCCATTTGGCGTGGATGGAGGTATCCCTGCTCTGTGCCTCGGTCTCTCCATCGGTAGAAGGGAGACAAGCCCAGAAGTGCCCCAGAGACGCTCGGGCCATGGCACAAGCTAACCCACGGGCAGGCCGGTCTGGGTCGGTGCCACGGCAGGCCTGGCCAGCCCTTCCTCTCCGAGCACAACCAGAAAGACCTCCCATGCCCTCGGGCCCCTGGCCACCCAGCCCTGCTGAGATGCCCCCTCCCCAACTGGGTGGGCAGCAGCACATCTTCCCGCAGCCAGCAGTTCGACGGGCCTCAGGCGGCCCCCTCCGTGCCCCCCGCCTCTACTCCCAGCCCTGCTCCCGCCCCCGGGCCTCTCATACCGGGCAGTGAGCCGGCGCCCGGCTGCTTGGGTCCCGGGTTCGGGAGAATGCTGTTTGCTGCCCTGGATGGGACAGAGATGAGAGGTGGGGACAGGCAGCCCCAGCAGGAGGATCAGGCCCCAAGGAAAGCCCGACCCCGGGGCTGCGCTCCTCTGGGGCTGCAGGGGAGGGGCAAGAAGTCACACCCGCAGCACAGCCCCTGCCGTGGACACAAGGCCACCTGCCCGTGGCACTCTGCACAGTGGCCTTGGGAAGCTGGCCAGCTGGCCGGAACACGTACGGCCCCATTTCTCAGACGGGAACCCAAGGCCCAGCCCTGTCCGTGGCTCAGGGCGGCACTGCAGGGTCAGTGTGGGATGGACGCCCCGGCTAAGTCCCGCTCCGACCTCCTCCTGAGGAGGACACTCCGGGGGACTCGTGGCTGACCCCCCCGCCCCCCCGAGCTGCCCGAGCAGGGCTGGCTCTGTGCGGAGCACGCCTCTCCCGCCAGCCCAGAAAGGCACCAAACCCGTCCGGGGACCCAGCCCTCCCTGGCATCTCAGCCGGACCCCCTGCAGCTCTGCCTGCCCCTGGGCCGGGGCCTGGCCGAGGGGCCCGCTGGGGGCTGGCAGCCCAGAAGGGGCTCCGCGCACAGCGCCAGCCCGTGGGGCCGACTGGCGCACTCAGGGAAGGCAGGGTGTCAGGGAGAGAGGTTCCAGGTGACGGAGAGAACTCGGCTCTCCGTGGGACGGCGTGGACGCCGGCGGCCGTGGGAAGAGCACGTTTGTTCACAAGCCAGCTGAGGACTGCCCACCCAGGGCCTGGCCCGCGGAGCCGCCGCCTCCCCCTGCACCGCCCAGCGTCACACAGCCCTGGCCGAGACCCTGCCTCCTGCCGGCGTCCTTCCTCCTGCCTTGGCCCTGCTCACCGAGCCCTGCCTGCCCCACGGGCACCGGCCCAGGGCTGCCTCTTCCAGGAAGCCCACCTGAGACCATCTCTCTCCCCTGTAGTAGCTCAGGGCAGGCGGTGAGAGCCCAAGGAAGGGAACGGGAGCCTGGAACCGCACCACCCCTCCCGCGGCATCCGGCCATCCCCACCGCGGTGGCCCAGGCTCTAGGACAGGGGGTCTGCACCATGCTCCCCGCCTTGAGTCCCTGCTCCAGGGATGCTCAGGCCAGAGTGTGTGCGTTGTCTCGTGCCGGTGGGTGGAGCCCCCGTGGGATGAGCGTCCCCCCCAGGAGACCCTGCTGGGCTCCCACCTCTGAGGGCCACCAGGAACCCCACGGTCAGGCCTCCACCGCCCGCTCCCGGCCCCACCTTTCCCGGCACCAGCAGGCTGGCCGGGGGTGTGTGGAGGGCAAGGAGGGGGGCGGGCGGGGGGTGGGGGCTCCTCACCTGCGGTCGCCTGGACGGGGCACAAATCAATTCTCCCCCGATTTCTTCCTGGGCCAATCTGGAGGCAGATGAGACAGGGAATTCCACCACCGGCCGAGCGGAGCCAGGCCTAACGCTAAGCACAGCCGCTCCCCGCGCCGGCCTCCCCCTGCAGCCCCCATCATAGCCAGAGCCCAATTACCCGCGCTCCCGTCACGCCCTGTGCCTCCAGGAGGACCGGAGGAGGGGGGGACACGGCCTGACACCCCCGAGGCCCAAGTTGCCCCACCCTGCCTGGACCACAGCTTGGTGGCTGGTGGCCCACTGCCCTGTCCTCAGGACAGGTAGGAGTGGGGCCCCTGGGAATGGACCTTGCTGCTCCCCACTGTCCCCGCTGTCCCCCACTGCCCCTCGCTGCCCCCCGCTGCCCCTTGCTGCCCCCCGCTGCCCCTTGCTGCTCCCTGCTGCCCCCCACTGTCCTTTGCTGCCCCCCGCTGTCCCCCCACTGCCCCCCACTGTCCCCCGCTGCTCCCTGTTGCCCCCCACTGTCCCTCGCTGCCCCCCACTGTCCCCCGCTGCCCCCTGCTGTCTCCCCACTGCCCCCCACTGTCCCCTGCTGCCCCCCACTGTCCCCCACTGTCCTCCGCTGGCCCCTGCTGTCCCCCGCTGCCCT
>CM053621.1:476205-492634 GCA_028646535.1 Procyon lotor | reverse complement strand
GGGGGGGAGGTCTCAGCAGACCCCGCCCACTTCCTTGGAAAGAGAGATAAAAGGACTCCCAGGGAGGGCCAGGGCGGAAGGCTGTGTGTCCATCCAGGGTGAGGCAGCTGAGCCGGCCAGACCCCTGAGGCTGGATTGCCAGACGCTGGGGTCTTGCCCGGTCTGCTCACACCCGCCCTCCCTCTTCCGTGCAGATGCTGTGGCTGCTGTTCCTGACCCTCTCCTGCCCGGGGGGCCCCGCGCTCGCCGAGACCCCAGGTGAGTCCTCGCCCTGCACTGCGCCCGCCTGCTCCGGGACCCCAGCCCTGCCCTCAGGCCAGCCGGGGTCTGACCTGGGTGAGATCGGCCCGGAAAGCCCCCCCCCCCAGGCCTGCGGATGGCCGGCTGCGTCCCTGACCCCCGCACACTGTTCCCCCAGAGCCCGTCCCTGAGCGGGAGCTGGTGGGTATCGTGGGGGGCCACAGTGCCCCCCAGGGGAAATGGCCGTGGCAGGTCAGCCTGAGGATCTACGCTTACCACTGGGCTTCCTGGGTGCACATCTGCGGGGGCTCCCTCATCCACCCGCAGTGGGTGCTGACCGCCGCCCACTGCGTTTTCCGGTGAGTCCCGCTGCGGGCCCCTCACGGCGGGGAGGGCGGGGGACGGGGGCGCCCACGCTTCCGGACGCAGCCCCAGCGGGCCTGGGGTCTGCCGTCCCCAGGAAGGACAGCGACCCCTCCGCCTACCGCGTCCACGCCGGGGACGTGTATCTGTACGGGGGCAGGGCGCTGCTGAACGTGAGCCGCGTCATCGTCCACCCCAAGTACATCTCGGCCTTCCTGGGTTTTGACCTGGCGCTGTTGAAGCTGGCCACCCCCGTGAGCGAGTCGCGCGGCGTCCGGCCAGTCCCCCTGCCGCGTCCGTCCTTGAACTTCAGCCCGGAGGACACGTGCTGGCTGACGGGCTGGGGCAGGGGGCTCCACTACGGTGAGACTGCCCGGGGCGGGTCCCGGGTGCGTCCGGCCCAGCAGGCAGGGGCGCGCGGCGGGGGTGGTTCAGGAGCTCGGAAATGCTTGGGGAAGAGAGGGGCCCCTTTCCAACCCCCTGCGTCCCAGGTGGGGGCGGGCGCGTGGCCACTTGCACGCTCTGATGTTGCTTCCGTGTGAAGGAACCCGGCCGACGGGTCAAGGGTATTTGCAGGATCCGACAGTCGGCCCCGCCCCGCGCCGGCTGCTCTCACATCCAGGAGCAGCGGGTTTGGGCCTGGGCGGAGGGATCTGCGACGGGGCGGCCCGCAGGCTCCACTTCCCGACCCCTCCTCTCCCACCCCAGAGCCGCTGCGCCCCCCCTACCGCCTGCAGCAGGTGCAGATCCCGCTGGAGGAGGAGAAAGTCTGCGAGGAGGGCTACGGGAAGTACCTGCGTGCCAGGGCCAACGGGAAGGTCATCCCGGAGGACATGCTGTGCGCCGGCACCCTGGGCCGCGGCCCCTGCTACGTGAGGCGCTCAGCCCCGCCCCCGCTGCGGGTCTCCTCCCGGCCTCCTGAGCTCGGGGACTGACTGCCCCCTCTCCCTGCAGGGCGACTCTGGGGGCCCCCTGGTCTGCAAGAAGAGAGGCTCCTGGGTCCAGGTGGGCGTGGTCAGCTGGGGCATCGGCTGCTCCATGATGGAGCTGCCCGCCGTCTTCACCAGCGTCCAGAGCCACGTGACCTGGATCCAACGGCAAATCCGGAGGCACCAGTGAGCCCCAGGTCGGGGCCAGGCTGTGGGGCGGCGGAGGATCGCGCTTCCTCCGCCCCATCTCATCCCCAGAGCCGAGCTGACGTCCCCCACTGTTCCCTGTGCTTCAGCCCGCCCCTCTCCGGGCCCTCTGGTGGCCCCATCCTCCCCTGCCCGTGGGGAGAGGCAGGGCAGGGGCCCCGAGGGGGTGGTGAGCTGACGGGTGCACTTGTCTCATTAAACTGTCTCATGAACAGGCTGGTGGTCAGAGTGGTCTTTGAGGGGTTGTGGCTGCAGAGCAGGTGGGCCCAGCTCACCTGTTTGGAATCTCAGAGCGCTGGCCGTGCTGCACAGGGGGAGCAGGGGTGGACGAGGTGATCCGAGACTCTCCCCCAGCCCTGGGCCATCTGCTATCCCATCCTGCCCACTGTGCACCCCGTCACCAAGTGAGGGTGTTTGTAGTTTACAGACAGCTGAACTGCCTTCGGGATCTCGTCCATTCCGCCGGCATCCTGAAGCAGGAGACGGGGCGGGGGGAGCACGAAGGAAAGCCCACCAAGGCGGAAGGCGGTGGCTGTGAGACCTGAGTCCCTTTTCATGTCCCCTCTCCAGCCTGGGCCTGGTTTGGACCCTGGGACCCCTGACTCAAACACAGAGTAAGAAACAGATGACCATTCTCCATGTCTGGAGAGTCTAGGAGCGACCAGAACTAAGCAGGGCATAAGCTCACTGGATATGTGACAAATGCGCTGACCTTGGCCACATCCCTCTTTCTGGCCACCAAGTGGACAGTGTCATTTGTACCAAGATGAGCCTCAGGACAGCCTCCCTGCTATAGGGCACACGGGGACAAATCCAGCGAAGGCTGCGTAAGAGCTTTAGGCGAGGAATCAGAGTGCGGAGGGAGGGTCGCAGGAAGTGGCCCAAATACACAGCGGAAATGTCCGATGTGTTGGGTGAGAAAAGCCACGGTGGAGGGATGATCACCCCCTCAACTAACTGACAAGCCAACTCGGTTTTGATCAGTGCGTCACCAAGGTTTTCAACATAGGCCGGAGAGCTTGTCCTCACAGGCAGGAGGGAGCAAACAGCCAAGACCGGCCGAGGAACGTGAGGCGGAAAGCCAGGAGGGGGTTTTAGAGAGGGGAACATCCGGAGCAGGGGAGGGCGCGGGACAGAGGAGGCATGAGCCCCGGCCGCTGGCTGCTGTGTGCGGTTGGGAGGTGGCCCCGGGGCCTCGGACCACGGGACCTCACCTGTGCGCTGCTGCTGGGGGCACGGCCCCTCTGTTCCACGCGGGAGGGAGCCTCTCGGACCCCGACCTTGGCCTTGGTCCCCGGAGATCCACGGCCACGGCCAGTGGCTCTGCACGGCAGGGGTGGGAGGGGCTGGCAGGGAAGTGCCATCAGCCGGGACTCCGGCCCCCGGGGGTTACTGGGTACAGAGGAGACAAGCTCATGTTAGTGTAGCCAGCTTCAAATACCAAGTGTTTGCACAGAAACTTGGTCTTCTTTCTCTTTTTATTACTAAGCATTGCTTTATTTTTTTAAAGACTTACTTGAGAGAGAGCACAAGCAGGGGGAACAGCGGAGAGAGAGAGAGAAGCAAACCCCCCCCCGAACGGGAGGTCGATGTGGGGGTCGATCCCAGGACCCCGAGACCATGACCCTCATGAGCTCAAGGCAGATGCTTAACCAGCTGAGCCACCCAGCATCCCTAAGCACAGCCTTAAATCTTCCCTCCACCCCACCAGGGTTAAGCCTCAGTTTCTTGGGCTGGGAAATGGGGGTGGGAGCTGTGTCTCTGCGGTATTCAAGTGAATTGGTGAGTGAGTGAAGTCCGAGCGGAAGGAAGACATGGACAAGGCATCTAATGGGGGGAGGGGGGAGGGATGGCTGGAGGGGGAGGGGTGGCTGGAGGGGGGAGGGGTGGACGGACAGGTCACAATGGCTCCGCGGTCCCAGCTTGAGTAGCACCCTGGATTCAGCCCCACCTTACCGAGCCTGCTGATAACCAGGTGGGATGCGCACACGTGCAGAATGCTACCTCATTATAACTGGAAACCACTCGAATGTCTGTCCTCGGGGGGTTGGTTAAGTTACCCTAGAGCCGTACCCCTGGATGCACCACCACCAACGGTGCGCTTGTCTATGGGGGGCGGGGAAGGGCCTGTGCGCTCGCGGCGACATCACGGCCTGGCTCGTCTTACCCGCTGCGAGTGGGGGTGACCGTGGGCGGCCGCTCTGCTGGCTGCAGACTACTGAGAATTTCTACTGTTTTGTTGTTGTTTTTTTTTTTTGTAGCCTGAGTTACATTATTTTCATGATTAAAACAAAGTATTCTCTTGTTGGAGGAAACATGGTTTCTGGTTTTTAAAAGCCACCTCAAAGTGGATTTCAGGTTCCTCCCAAAACCTCTGCTCAGAGCCGGTAGCAGCTCCACGGCTCCGCCAGAACGGCCCCGGGAAACCGTCCTCGCAGCCGGGAAGCCACGAGAGACGCCGGGCATTTGCTGTGCGAGGCAGAGATCTGATCCCCTCCCCGGAAAGGGGAGATTCTTTGTGAGGACTCCCCGGACACACGTGGGGGCACCTTCCAGGTCCTGCCAGAGAGTTCTGCCACAGGTGCCCCCGTTCCCTGCTGCTGTGCGCGTGCCCAAGGACTGGCTCACCACGGGGGCCACGGAGGAAACGCGCTGATGAAGGCCGCTCTCCCTCCAGGCTCCCGTGACCGCTGACTGCCCGCTGTCCACGCCGAGACCCCCGCCCAGCCTGTGCCCGACCAAGAGCTTTCGCAACCAGCCTGGGGCGGCCGCATCCTTGACCCAGCGATATCCCCGACCCAGGCATCCTGGCCACAGCCCTGACGGTTGCAAGCCCCCCGGCACGCAGCCTCCGAGCCGCCTTCCTCTGATGCTATCGCCGAGCCCTCTCCTGGTGGTCCCGGCCCGGCCCTATCGGGGCAAGCAGGTCCTGCCCCCGGGCCGATTGCTTAACAGCTGAAGCAAGGACGACCCGGGAGTGATGGTCTGAGGTTGATCTCCTCGAGATAAGGGACCCCGTCCTCACGACCGGCACAGAAATAGGGACCCTAGGTGTCCCCGTGCAGCTGGCCCTCGCTCGTGGCCCCGGGTGTCGCCCCCTCGCTGTGGCGGCCAGAGGCGGGAGGGTGTGAGGAGCAACCCTCCGGGGCCGCTGCCCGTTGGGCCGGGCGCTGAGCTGGGAAGAGGCCGGGGCCCCCGTGCTCCCTCCTTCCACGCCTCTCTAGAAGGCCGTTTTCCCTCCGAGACCCACATCCTTCCTCTCCTCCCTTCCCAGGTGCTGGACGCAAAGCTTTCTCTGATGGGCTGCAGGTCTCGGCCGCGTGTGGGCACCCCGACCTCGCATCAGGGGCTGGAGTGCGGTGCTTCGAGCCCTGCTCACCAGCTCCGGGAGGACCTTGCCCGCTGCCGTGTTTAGCACGGGGCTCTCCGAGACCAGGGACCCAGGCTTCTCCACGCGAGCGTGCCCTCGGGGCCCCCTGGGCTCACTCTGTCCGCTCCACTGCCCTGTCCCCACGTGCCCTGGACAAACAGAGCTGGGCCGGGCCACCTGGCACGGGTCCCCTCTCATGGCCCTTTGTCCTTCTGTCCTCGCTGGAGAGGAGCCTGAGTCAAAGTATGCCGTCTCCCCAGTTACCTTCCCCGGGTTCCTGAGGCCCAGTGGCCCCGAACCACTCTGAATCACCATCCCCACTGACCACAGGCACTGCTCTGAGCTTGGAGCTTGGGGACACGAAGCTCTGGATGGGGCTCAGGCGTCACCTTTGAGTCACCCTTGGGGAAGGTGAGACACAGCTTGCTCCTGACGCGTGAGAGAGGGCCCGGTGGGCTACGGGGTGTGGAGGCCCGGGGGCTCCCGCTCGGGGGCTGGCTTACCCACTCGGGGGGTGGGCACAGGGCTGGAGGCTGTCCCCAGGTGGGGAGGCCCCTGCAGACCCCTGTAGGACGTTGCACCTGCCCCGATGGGTCAGGCCAATGCGGGGAAAGACGATGTGTCTGCACTGGCCGAAAAGTGGGGGGTTGGGGGTGGGGCGTAGATGGAGAAGCACCCCTGTCCTTCTTCCCCATCCTCCCCTCCAAGTGGCGGGCTGACCAAGCCGCCCGCCTACTTCCTGTGGCCAAGAGATAAAGGGGCTCGGGAGGCCCCATGAGCAGAGGCCCGCAGAGTCCTGGCAAGGTAGGGGTGCTGCCCCCCAGACGCCCGCAGAGGCTCCTGGCCCTCTCTGTCCCGGAGCCCGGCCCTGAGTCCCAGCTGTCCCCCACTGCCCTCTCCCCCTGCAGATGCTGCGGCTGTTGCTCTGGACCCTCCTCATGGGGAGCTCCATTGCGGGGACCCCAGGTGAGTCCTGACCCCGCGGAACCCCTCCCTTCTCCAGAGGCCCCTGGACCCTCGTGTCTACTTCATCCGTCGGGGGCCTCGTGGCGGCCTCTCCGCGCTCAGCCACTCCTCTGGCCACTCGGGAAGGCCTCAGCGCTGGCTCCTGTCGCTTCCGCAGCGCCCGTCCCTGATCGTGAGCTGGTGGGCATCATCGGGGGGCACAACGCCCCCCAGGGGAAGTGGCCGTGGCAGGTCAGCCTGAGGGTCTACAATTACCACTGGGCCTCCTGGGTGCACATCTGCGGGGGCTCCCTCATCCACCCGCAGTGGGTGCTGACCGCCGCCCACTGCATTTTCCGGTGAGTCCCACGCGCTGCTGTCGGGCTCTGGGTGGGATGCGGGCGGGGAGTCAGGAGGTGTGACGTCTGGGCTCACGGGAGGACTCGGCCTGGATTGCCAAGGCCATCCCAGCGGTGCCCAGGGGGCTGCCCTCGGACAACCCACCTCTGGCTTCCTTCCGACCCCAGGAAGGACGCCGACCCCTCCGCCTACCGCGTCCACGCCGGGGACGTGTATCTGTACGGGGGCAGGACACTGCTGAATGTGAGCCGCGTCATCGTCCACCCCAAGTACATCTCGGCCTTCCTGGGCGCCGACGTCGCCCTGCTCCAGCTCTCAGACTCTGTGGAAGGCGCTGCTAATGTCAAGCCCGTCAGGCTCTCGTCAGCCCAGCTTGAGGTCACCCCGGAGGACCGGTGCTGGGTGACCGGCTGGGGCACCATCAGGATGCACGGTGAGTCCGGGCTGGGGGCCGTCATCCCCGGCCACTCCTGGGGGGCAGGTGGTGGCAGGTTCCGGAAAGGAAAGAGAAGGGACAGCTCCAGCAGGGGTGGGGTCTCTGGCTTGGCCCCCCCGCCCATCCTGGGCACTGCCTTGGGGAGAGGGGATCTGCCCCGAGGCCGGACCTGCTGGCCCTGGCTGGCAAACTGAGCTCAGGGTTCAGTCCCAGGATGGGGAAATGCAGATGCTTATCTTTTTCCACCTTCAAAGAAGATATTTTTGGGGAAAACCCAGAAAAACTCACCCCTCTGTTTTCTTTCTGGCTGTCCCCTCCGCAGTCTGAGGAATTCCGAGGTGGGCAGGGCCTCCTGCGCCTTGGAGGGTGGAGGCGGCCACAGGGACCCCCGTCAGGGGCAGGCTGTGCCCCGCGGGGCAGGGGGAAGGCAGGGGGGTGGCGGGCAGGACCCCCCTGCCAGCCTCTGGAGGCCTCTCTCCCGCAGAGTTGCTGCCCCCGCCTTACCGCCTGCAGCAGGTGGCCGTGCAGGTGGTGGAGAACGGCCTCTGCGACCAGCTGTACCACAACGCCTCGGGGCACCGCCACCTCGGGAAGATCATCCACGACGACATGCTGTGTGCAGGGACCGAGGGCCGCGACTCCTGCTACGTGAGCCCCGCCCCGGCCCCGCCCCGCCCCCGCCCGTGCGCCCCGCCCCCGCCCCCGCCCCGCCCCCACCGCCAGGCGGCCGGCTCAGCCCTCCCTCTCCTCCCGCAGGGCGACTCCGGGGGCCCTCTGGTCTGCAAGGTGAAGGGCGCTTGGCACTTGGTGGGCGTGGTGAGCTGGGGCAAAGGCTGTGCCCTGCGCGACATTCCCGGGGTCTACGCCCGCGTCCAGACCTACATGCCGTGGATCACGCGGCAGATCCGGAGCTGCCCCGGAGCTGCCCCTGACCCAGCCCGGAGCGGCCGCTCCTACCTCCTCGGGGCACCTGCTGCTTCAGCTTCGGCCCCCTGACTCCCGCCTGGGCTCCCCCTTCTCTGGCCTCTCCGTGTCCGGGGCTTCCCTGACCGCCGGCGGATGGCGGGAAGATGCTGGGGAGCGGGGTGAGAGGCCCTGGGGCGGAGGGTGCCTCATCCTGCTGTCTCTGTCGAATTAAAGAGCTTGAAGAAGACCGGAGTGTGGCCAGAGTCTGTGTAGGGTGGGCTGCCACAGGCAACGTGGCTTTCCAGGAGAGTGTCCCCCAGCTCTGCAGTGCAGAAGGCTGCCCCGGGCTGCTGTCCTTCCAGGCTCGGAAAGAAGGAGCGAGGATCTCAGTGCCGGCTCCCCTCCAGGGCGCCGAGTCACAGCCCCGAGGTCACAGCCCCACAGTCCTGCACCAGAAGCCGCCACCTGGTCCTGTGCGTGGTTCCGAAGGGGACTGATCTGAGTCCCAGGGTTCAGTCCACTCACGCACCCACGCATGCCTCCCTCTGTCCATCCACGCTCTCTTGCAAGGTCTGTTCTCTGAACCAGCCAGTCACCACGCAAACGTGACCTGGATGGGACGCGGGGACCTCTCCCCGTCCAGGGAGATGTCTGCTTGTCAGTGGGGGAGCCTGCCCGACCCCCTGGGGAGCCCTCTCTGGGGAGCTCTGAGACCCAGATGCTGGGCATAGCAGGAAATGCCCACCGGCGGCTGGGCTGGGGGGGCTGGCTCGGCAGGACTGACGCTCGGGCCCCGGGAGCAGGGGGCACGAGGAGGCCAGAGCGTGGCTGTGCTTCCCGGGGCTGCCTCAGAGCAGGCGCCACGGCCACGAGGGAGGAGCCCCGGGCACTCACGTCGGCAGGGCATTGGGGGGGCCGGTCGCAGGGACAGTCGCGCCTTCCCCAGCGTCCCGAGGAGCTAGTGGCCTGAGCCCCATGGGGTCCCGTCCTACGCATCTGTAACGTTCACGGCTCCAGGCATCCGGCAGAACTAGGGAGAATTCTCACAGATGAACGGACCAGTGAGTCATGAGTGAGAGCCCAGGCGGAAATGCGGGCAGCTGGAGGCCCCCCGGTGCGCATGTGTCCTCAGACCCCGTGTGAGGGGCGTCTGGGGTTTAGGGTGGTGAGATCGGTCGGCACCCGGCCGCTCTCCGCCGGGAACTCCTGGACTCGGGTTGTGCGGCTCTGCTGGCCCGCCGGGGGGACAGCCGAGCCGAGGGGACGATGCAGGACATCTGTGACCGCTGACGACAGGGGAGAGGCTGGGGCCTTAGTGGGCAGCACGGCTGGTAGGCCCTGCGGTGGTTTTATTTCTCGCCCGTGACCTTCCAAACATCTGCATGTTCTCTTTTGAAGCATAACAAGTTTGTAACTGGAAAAAAAAAAGTACGATTTTTATCACAAAGAGAAGAGGGAAATTTCTGGTTGGGTTTTTAAACCATGTCAGAACGAGCTTGGGCCACCCCAGTAAAGTGCTCCCGTGCAAAGGCCCTGGGGCTGGGGAGGGCATGGCGGAGCAGCCGTGGAGGCTGTGGTGCCCGCGTGGTGGGGCTCAGACACCCCAGAGCTCGATGGCGGGAATGCGGGCAGCACCGGGAATGCGCTAAAGGGCACTGAGCCGGGCACTTACACCGGTCACAGGGTCACACGTAGAACACGATCAAATACCCAAAGTCCCCCCCACACGTGCCTGCATTTACGGGGGGCCCAGCGAGGGGGCCGGGGGCCCAGCCCGGGCCGCTCTGTGAAGTACTGGACCTCCCTGCCCAGGTCCGGCCCCTCGGCCTCTGCCTCCCACCAGCTCCCCGGAAGGGTGGCGTCCTCGGGAAGCCCAGAGGCCCCGTGGGGCCGGGGCAGGAAGGGGAGTGACTGCCGGAGATAAGACGGGCTCTGGTGTCTCCGGCCTCGCCAGAGTCAACAGGGACCCAGCTGCCTGGGGCCGGCAGCTCCCGGAACCTCCCGGTCCTTCCTGCCCCGTGTTTGTTCTGCACCCAGACCAGGCAGATGCTGAAGGTCACTCTCGCTTGGGCTTCTGACCTCAAATCTCACCCTGTTCCCTGAAGCCTGATCCCCAGCCACCGGCGCGGCCTTGCCTCGCTGGGGCAGCCGTGTCCCAGAGCCTGGGGCTGGGCCCCGGGGGCCAGGGAGGGACCAGGCCCCCTTCCCTCTGTTAGGGGACAGAGCTGACGGCAGGACCCCTGAGGGGCCCGGCCGGGAGGGGCAGCTGTGTGACCACGGTTGTGGGACGGCCAGGGCCCATCAGTGGGGCCATAAGGCGGGAGTCTCCCAGGGAGGACGCCCATGGTGGTGGGGACAGTGACTTATCCTCAGGGGGTTCCTGGGGTCACTTCCTGGCAGAGGGGACAGGGCTCTAGCCTGATGGGAGCAGGAGGGAGGAAGCTCTGTGTGGGGGAGAGGGTCCCAGCCTGTGGTCTGGGTCTCAGCTACGGCGGGGCCCAGGTGGCAAGGATGGCCGACCTTTCTTATCCGACCCTGGCCCGGCGCTGAGGGGGTGAAGAGCTCTCCCGGGCACATCGGGAACCAAGCACTGGCCTTCATAGGCTGCCAGCACCTGGGAACCCCCAGTCCCGGTGCCCCAAGCCCCTCCTCTTGACTCCCATCCTAACGCCCCAGCGCGGCCCCCACACCAGCAGCCAGGGGCCACCATCCCTGTTCTGATGCATCCAGGACCGCCAGGGACAGGGAAGAGGTGGAGGCCAAGGGGGAGGGGCTGGGTGTCGCTCCTGGCCAGCGTGACATCGTGCCAGAGTCACATGCCACCAAGGCTCACGGAGAACCTGGAGTCCCCGCTGGGCCCTCGGCAGACGTCCTTCCAGGTGAGGGGGGCTGTGCAGAGCAGGGGGGGCAGGCTTCACGTCTCCAGCCCCCGTCCTCCTGGGGTCATTGTGGTGTGGACCCCCATAAGGCCAGGGTCACAAGTGGAGGCCACTCGGTTCGTCCTCTCTCTGGAGCCCCTGGTCTTGACCGTGGGGAGACCTTCGAGGAGGCTGGCCCTGTAGCCCCCCAGTGCTGGCCGGGCCTCCCACGCCCTCCACCCCGCCTCTGCCCACAGATGTGGCTCCTTCCGGTGCTGCTCGTGCTCCCCTTCCTGGGAGAAAGGGGTGAGTCCAGGCCAGAGCGCCCAGCTGCCCGGAACCCGGACCTCTGATCATGGGGACCCTGTCCACGGGCCCCCCGAGCCGGGCCTTTGGCACCCACACGCACGCCTCACGGTCCCTCCCGGGCTCCTGGCTCCCCAGCTCCCCGGGAGACGGGGCGGGGGAGGGGGGACACTCGATCCAGGCTGCCCTTGCGGCCCCACAGCTCACGCCAGCTGGTCTGTGTGCGAGAACACTCACGCCCGCGTGCCCTTCTGCAACCTTCACTCTCAGGGTCCTTTCCTCGGACCAGCCCTTCTGTGCGGGATGCGGGAGGACATCGAGGCACGGAATGGGAAACCGAGGCTTCCTGGTGCCCCCCAACGCCCCCTGGGCCAGAACCACAGACAGGGCTTTCCCCTGACTTGTGTCATTTACGCCTCAAAATCACAGCCATGGAAGCGCCGCCCACGGGCAGAAAGACGGGGGTGGGGGGGTCTGCCTCCTTCTCCAACCCGGTGCCACCGGCCCCCCACGGGGGCTGCCGACGTCTAGATTACTCACAATTCAGATGAAACATTCAGCCCCTCAGTCCCAGGACACACTTCCCTCCCGTGGCCAGGGGCCTGGGACCGCGATGCGGAGACGCCCGTCGCTGGGGAAAGTTCCACTGGGCCGTGCCGTCCACGGTTCAGAGAGTTGACCGCAGCTACGGCACCCGCGCCGGAGGTGGGAGGAGGGCCCAGGTCTCCGGCCGCCCCCCGGGCCCCGTTTTCCCAGGGGAGGCCGCCGGTGACCCCGTGTCTCCACCAGGGAGCGGCTTCACCCCGGAGGCCCGCATCGTCGGGGGCGCGGCGGCGGCGCCCCGGCAGTGGCCCTGGCAGGTCAGCCTCCGAGACCGGGGCCGGCACGTGTGCGGGGGCAGTCTCATCGGCCACCGGTGGGTGCTGACCGCCGCCCACTGCGTCTCCAGGTAGGTCCGGCTGCCCCGCACCCGCGGCCTGGCCGTGAGACGCCGCCGGGCACCTCAGACGCTGGCCGGCCATTCCCTTCAAATTAGGAAAGAAAACACACTTTAATTATCTGACGGGACTTCGAAATCAGGAACTTTTTTCCAATTTTTGGAACTCTGGTTAAATGCACAACGTAAAAGTGATCATCTCGATCCTTTCTCAGGGCACGGTTCCTACTGTTGTGGGACCCCCTCCCCCCCACCGCCCACCTGGGAATGCTCTGTCTTCCCAAACTGCAGCTCTGGGCCCGTGGAGTTCTCAGGAACCCCCCCCCACCCCCTCCGGCCCAGCACCTACCCTCCACTCCCGTCCCGGTGGTGCTGACGGCGCAGGGGCCTCACTGCAGCCAAACCCTACACGCGGGTTCCCTGGAGTCCGGCCTGTTGCAAGGACCACAGGCCTTCAAGGGGTCAGACACTCCCTTCTTTCCACCACGGGATGCTGCCCCGCGGTGCGGATGGGCCGTATTTTGTTCATGCATTCCTCCCCGTCGCAGCGGTGGTGAAGCACGCTGCCCAGCTCGGCTGTGCGAGAAAGTAGAGAATGTTTCCAGAGTCAGATGCCCTTTGACGACACTTGAAAACGAAACGCAGAACAAAACTGTCATAAAGCAATTGAGCGCCGAATTCTATCTAAAGAGAATTCACAATCAAGGCGGGTCCCTCCCAAGCTAAATTATGGTGTCAGCTGAACCTTAGCAGATGCGATAAGTAAAATATGATCGGCTGGTCCTGGGTATCGTTTTGGGGTAAATAAGCTTCTTACGATTTGGTGCTGGGGCTGCTCCCGGAATGTCCTCGGGAGATGTCCAGTCCTGGAAATCACGACCGGCAGTGACTGGGGGCTTGCTGCCCCAGCTCACGGTCCCAGGCACCCTCGGGACAACCTCCATAGGCAGTCTCACCCCCACGTTCCAGGATGGGAAACTGAGGCACAGAGAGGTGAGTGATTTGCTTAGGACCGTAGGATAAGCAAGGGGCACTTGCGGGATGTGGACCCCGAGGAAAGGGACAGTGGGGCTGGGGCAGTCCCGCTGGGACAGCTTAGCCCTCCGGGGGCACAGGCATCAGGCAGAGAGAGCGAGCGGCTCCCTGAGGAACTCCAAACACTTCTGGCCACAGGTTCCTGGCTCCTCCGTGCTTTCGACTGGGTCCTCCCTGTGGGAGACACACCTCCTGTGGCCCCTCGCAGGTCCCTGCCCACCTGCGGTCCTCAGATGCCAGGGAGCAGCCCCCCGCACGCAGCCCCCCCAAGGTGCACCCCTGGCCTCTCTGTGGGGCCATCACCCCAGCCCCTGCCCAGCACTCCAGCAGCCCGACCTGCCCCCGCAGGCGCCCCCTGCGTCTCGGCGCCGCACCCCCGGCTGTCCAGGGGCCCAGGAAGAGCAGGGCTGGGTCGGCTCTGTCCCCAGCCGTACAGGCCCTGCCGCACGGAGGGCTCTCCACAGCCTGAGGCTGGACCCCCGTCACCTGGAGCCGGACTTTACACGGGAGTCTGTCCCCGCCAGACGGGGGCCCTGTGTTCCTCACACCTGGATCTGACTCAGGCCCGGGAGAGCAGGGGGTTCGGCACCACGCCCCTGCCCCAGCGGAGCGAGCCGGGTGAAGCCGAAGCCACGCTCCGCCCTCCGAGTCCCCCATGTCCTCTCTGCTTCCTGCCCAGCTTCACGAGGCTGCAGGACCTGAGCGTCCGGCTGGGAGAGGTCACGCTGTACACCCGCCCCCGGGACTCGGTCTCTGCGGCCGTCGTCCGCGTCATCCAGCATCCCGCCTTCACTGGGGACGCCCTCCGGGGCAGCGACGTGGCCCTCGTGAAGCTGGCGCGCCCGGTGCCCTTCTCCAGCGCCATCAGGCCCATCGCCCTGGCTCCCCCGGGCTCCAGCTTCCCCGCAGGCTCCCTCTGCTGGGTGACCGGCTGGGGGGACATCCGGCAGGACGGTGGGTGAGGGGCTGGGGGCTCGGGGGGCTGCCCCGAGGGGAAGGCACTGCAAGGCTGCAGCAAGTCACCCCACTGGCCTCCCCGCCTGATAGGAACGTGGGCCCTGGGGAGAGAGGCCGAGGGGCCGCTGTTCTGGGCTCTCCACGGGAAGCCGGCTGGGGGCTGGGCCGCACGCCACCCCGCGGCCCCTGAGAGCGCCTGAGCCGCTGTCCCCCGTGTCCCGCAGTGGCCCTGCCTGAGCCCCACAGGCTGCAGGAGGTGGACGTGCACGTCGTCGGCCTGGACAGCTGTCGCAGGCTCTACCACCCGGAGCCCATCGCCAAGGAGATGCTCTGTGCCGGCTACGGCCCGGGCCAAAAGGGATTCTGCGAGGTCAGTCCCCTGCGGCCCGCGTTTCCGCCCCTGATGCACCCCAGGCTCTGGGAGAGTCACTGGACACCGGCAGGCCTCAGGTTCCCCAAAAGTGCGGCGGGAGTGAGGGAGCGGAGCCCCCCTTTCAGAGGGGATCCGTGACGTGCCTCCTCCGTGCTCAGCCAAAGGCTCTCCCAGGTCACCTCTCTTCCCCCATGTGGGAAGCAGGCTGGATCCTGGACTTGGGGCAGGGGGGGCGTCTTATGATCTAGCTCCCCAAGGTCGGGGACTTTTCTCACTCGACGTAGAACAGCGTCTGGCTTGGAGCTGGAACTCGATGAGTATTTCTTGTAAGAATGAGTCCAGAGCCATCCTGACAATAAAAAGTGGAACACACGGGCTCCAGCTGTCATAGGACGTGAGCAGGTGCGGCAGGGGTGAGAGGGAGAGGGGTGCAGGCCCGGAGACGCCATGCGGCTTGTCAGGGAGGCAGTGTGCATTGGAAGAAGCAGGCAGGCTTTGGAAGAATAACAACAAAACAACAATGATAATAAAGTGACCGCATCTTAGCACTGATTATACTAGCTGTGCAACCTTTAGGAAGTTGCTCGACCTCTCTGAACCTCAGACTCCTCAACTGTTCAAAACAAACAAAAAAGAGGCAGCTAGAGCTGATATGCAGGCTGCAGGGAGGAACGGCTCGAAGACGGAAACTTGGGGCTCCCACGCCTGCTGCCTGGAGCGCCAAGGGGACCTCCCCTTGCCTCTAGCATCCGGCCCGCCCAGACATGCTCCCTGATGTCAGCCTCAGTCCCAGAGCTCCCACACCTGCCGCACAGACCCGACTCCCACTGGATCTGGTTGTTATTCCTGTTTCCTTCAGGGCGACTCCGGGGGCCCGCTGGTCTGTCAGCTGAGGGGCAGGCGCTGGGTGCAGGCGGCGGTGGTGAGCTTCAGCAGGGGATGCGCTGAGCCCGGGCTCCCCGGGGTGTATGCCAGGGTCTCTGCCTACTGGGCCTGGATCCAGCGCCACCTGCTCCCCTGGAGGAACTTCCCGGGGAACTTTCACAGGGGCTGAGCCCTCCCCTCTAATCTGTCCCCAGCCTCACATCTCTCTCCACACTCCCGAGCACCCCTGCTCCCTTCTGTCCTGCCGGCCTTGCCCCTGGCGCTCACCCGCGACCCCTGACCCCGCTCGGCGCTCCCTGTTCCCACCCACCCCCAAGTGCCCAGCTGACCCCTGGAGCCCAAGTCCTGGCCTTAGCGGGGAGAACGGGGAAGGGAGGCTGGCAGTTTGCCTTGCCCCCGCTGAAGGCAGAGCGCTGGGGTCAGGATGGCCCCAATGAGGGGTGGGGGCTGCCTGGGGCGCCGCCACCGTCCGCAAGGAATAAATGCTTGATTACCTGCTCGTCTGGTCAGCCCCTTCGAGCCGCCGGAGAGCGCGCTTGCCCCGGGCGCAGGCCCCGCGGGGTGCAGCGCGCCGGCGTGGGCGGGGGCCTGTGTGGGCGGGGCCGGCGTGGGCGGGGCCGGCGTGGGCGGGGCCGGCGTGGGCGGGGCCGGCCCTCAGAGCAGAGGCCTGGGGCTGCCCCTAGGCAGCGCGGCTACCGATTTGTAAGAACCCTTTTAACAATTTTCCGTTCTTTGGGCGTCACCCTCTTGAAGAGTTTTCAATTTGCTGTTTAACGCCTGGCTCCCCCGGGGCACGGGGACACCCGCCGAGTGAGCGCGGACCCCGGGAGCGCAGGGCGCAGCCCAGAGGGCAGGAAGCTGCTCTCTCCCGGCGCCTCTGCGCGCCCTGCGACCCCGCCCCTGCCTCTCTGCGACCCCCTGACCACCCCCTCCTCCCGTCCCGCCGGCTCTCCGCAGGGGGTGGGGGTGGGGGGCGGGGGGAGGGATCCCGGCCCCGCAGGGGGCACACAGGCCACTCTTAGTCTGGCGGCTGAGGGGGATGGAAGGACTGGGGGACAGGCTCGGGAGGAAGGCCCACCTGCCCCTCTGCGCACCCCGAATTGGAGGGCCTTTGTCCCCCCCACCCCCCGTGCATGCCCTCACCTGGTGCGTGGCCGGCTCAGGGACAGACCACACCAGGACCGGGTCAGACCCAAGGTGCCCCGGGCGCAAACCCACCTTGTTTCCTCCTCAGCCGGGCAGGGCTGGGGATCCGTGCCCCCCACCTCCAGGAAGCCGTCCCCAGACTCCCTGTCCCCACACCCGTCCCGCCTCCCGTGGTC
>CM053621.1:461961-475705 GCA_028646535.1 Procyon lotor | reverse complement strand
GGCCCTCCTGGCAGCCAGCTTCCCTGTGCAGGGAGATGGGGGACCAAGGCCTCCCAGGGCCGGACAGGAAGGGGGTCGCCGAGGGTCTGCCGGAAGGCAGCTGCACCTGGGGGCCGTGGCTGTGCGTCTGGTGGGAGGGCGGGGGGCGGGGGTCTGCACAGACTTCCTTCCTAGGCTGAGACGCCGACAGGAAGCCGTTGTGTGTCTTGGAATGCAGAGCGGGGGTCCCGGCCTCCCCAGACCAGTGCCTGGCGTCCCCCGGGCTCCTGGAGGAAGAGGGGCCATCTGTTTTCTGTCGGATGGACAGTCTGGGGCTGCCCCTCACACGCCCCGGGGCCCAGTGCTCCAGGTGGGTGTGTATGCGGCAGCCGGCGGCCCCCAACATGCAGAAATGGGAAAACGACCACAGCAGCTTGGCTGGCCGGCCAACAGACCTGTCCCCATTGTCCTCGCTAAACCCCATGGGGCATGGAGGCCAAGCCTTCTAGAAGATTCGAGGTCTGCCCCGCATGGGACCGGGAGGCAGCAAGTTGCCCTGATCTCCTACGGCGGTGCCCCTCGCCGCGCCCCACGCCAGCCCCGGGCGCACCAGACCTCAGGCCCCTGGTCGGGGTATTGGACATGGGGCCTGGCGACTCCCGGGGCCCCCATTTTTCCTGCCCCCGTTGCCGGGAGGAGAGCCTCCCGTAGGCGTCCTGAGAGGCCAGTGCCTCCGTCCGGACGGGAGCTGTCGGCCTCGTGTAGGCCCTGGCTTCCACGATGCGGCGCCCCTGGGTTCCCAGCCCACTCCTGGAGTGCTCAGAAGGGGCACCGCTCCTCGGCTCGGCGGCCCTGTTGCTGGCTGGTGGTCAGGCCTGGGGAGGCCCAGGAGCCTAGCCCCCCAGCGCCCGGGCAGGTGGGGACCGCAGACGGTGCAATCCCGGGACACACAGCATGTGCAACATGGGAACTCTCCACGGGCCCCGTGTGCGCCGGGGAAGGCAGGCCATGCAACTGGGGGGTTTCCTTTTTTGGTGTGGTAAAATATTCATGACACGAAATGTACTATTTTAACCACTTCAAAGCGCACGGCTCCGTGGCGTGAGGCACATTCCGGGTGTGGCGGGACCAGAATTATCCCGCCCTGTCCAACGGAAGCGCCAGAGCCCAGTGTATCCAAAATGAGATCACGACCGCCTGCACTTGCCGTGAGAGGCACTGACGAGCCGCTTCACGACCACATGGGGATACAATTCACGTGCCCTAAGCTCGGCGCTTTAGTGCGTCCCCTGAATGGCTTCTAGCATTGTCACGGAAACAGGCCACCCCCCGCTCACCTTGGGGAGACTGTAGAAGCAGCCCGGCAGCATCGCCCCCCACCGCCCCTCCCGCGGCCGTCCTGGCTGGCCAGTGGGTGGCAGCCGCACTCTGTGTGGCCCTGTGTCCGGCCTCAGTCACCCGTGCCGCAGGTGGCCGCAGCATCCACTGCATGGCCGGGCAGGACGGCACCCACCGCCCAGATGGACACGCAACAGTCCTTCCTAAGGCTCAGAGACCCCTTGAGTGTGTCGCCCAGACGGCGACCCCGACGGCCGTGCCTGAGGGCTCGGTGACCCCGCGAGCCCCAGCATTCCGGCAGCCAAGCACCGCCACACCCTCAGGAGACTGCACAGAACACAGGGAAGGGAACACCTCTGACTTTCCAAAAGGAAAGGAAGGTGTCCTCTGAAAAAGGCTTTCGCCGGCTCCTAGTGTTTGGTTTTGTCACGGAATGCGCTAGAATGCTCGGGGGGAGGTGGGAGGGAACCACCAGACCACGGCTGCTCTCCAGGGGCCAGCGGCCAGTGTCCTGCTCCCCAAACGCGCAGCTGCCCTGCCCCAGCTGCCCCGCCCCCAGCTGCCCCGCCCCCAGCTGCCCCGCCCCAGACGCCCCGCCCTCAGCTGCCCGGCCTCCCTCCGAGGGCCTGTCTCCCCGGCAGCAACAGGCTCAGGGACCGCAGGGGAAGGTGGCCGTCCCAGGGGACCAGCGTCCGGGCCTGTCAGCTGCTTCCAGCCCTCGACCCCTAGGGCTCATTTCCCCTGTCGGATGCCATCTTCGGGGGCTGCTGCCCTGCCAGGAAGCAGAGACCCGGCGGGAGCTGCTGCCCCCTGACACCCACCAATGGCCTTCTGGGGCTGCCCCCGAGTCCCACCTGGGGGACTTGCTGCGACCCCAGGGGGCGGGCGCAGAGGCCCTTTCTCCCACCCCAGCCCCACCCCCGCCGCCCCAGGCCTTCACATCTGACTCCATGCGGGCTGTGGGGCAGCTTGGGTGCTGCCACCCCTTTGTACAGAGGAAAGACTGAGGCTGGGGGCCAGGGCCCTGCTCCAGGGTCAGCCCAGCTCGGTGGGGGCCGGGCTGTGGCAAAGCCAGGTGCCGCCCACACAGCATCTCGCTCTGTCCTTGGGGAGACCACCTGCCCACTTCTCAGGCGTGTAGACTGAGGCGCAGAGACCCAGGGCCCCAGTAAAGACGCCAGCGCCCACCACTCATTTAGGGGGTGGATTCCTACACTGCGGTGAGGGGTCTGCCAGGAGGAAACAGGGGCTTGGGGAGAGGACGAGGCTCCTTCCCTATCGGCCCCCCAAGACCTCCTCAGGCTGTGGCTCCCAATGGCCTCGCAGGGTGCACCCTGCCTCTGCCCACACTGCTGTTCCACACTGGGCCCTGTGCCTTGACCCCCAGGCCAGGCGGTCTCCCAGCCAGGGCCTCAGCTCTGCCCGGGCTGTGCCGGCTCAGTGGGGCGGAGCGAAGGACACCGAGGGCCTGTTCCAAGATGCCCAGCTTCTGCAGACGCCCCCCAGGGAGGGACCACAGGGCCCCCTAGAAGCAGGGGCGGCATCCCCAGCTGGACACGACGGCAGTCCCTCTTCCATAGGAGCAAGCTGGGGGGCCACCAGCTCTGCACCCTCGCCCAAGCAAGGCCCCCGTGAGTCACCCCAGGGAATTCCATCCTGTGTGTCCAGCAGGGTGGGGCCTCTGGGCTCTGTTTGCTCCCACTGGAAGGGGAAGAAATGTCCTGCAAAGGCACTGTGGCCACTTGCCAAGTGGATTCCCAGGGTGTTTTCCAGGCAAATCGGGAAGTGCCCTTGGCTCCACATCCAGCCTCCTGGGAGAGGCCCCCGCCATGGGCTCCTCGGGAGGGACAGCAGACCCTTCCCACTCGGCTACTGGGAAGGAGAAACCAGGTCACACGACCCTGATTCTGAGCACCCGGGACCCGGCCCTCACCATCCCACAACCAGGCGCCCAGGGATGGGTCACGAATCCCGCCACACCAGGTCCTGGAGGGGAAGGCGCGGGAGCCCTGGAGGGCAGGGCCCTATCCTTGCTGTGAACAAGCTGAGGAGGGGGTTGGAGTGTGCCCCAGACCCCTGGGGGCAGGCATCAGGGGCAACAAGTGCCCGCGGGGAGGGAAGACCACAGTGGGGGCCCCGACCGAGGGGGCCCTGAAGCAGCGGGATGCGAAGCCCACTGCCTGGCCCCGGGGGACAGAGGGCACCTCTGTGGCACCATGCCAGTCGCCACAACCCCGGCCTGAACCCTGTGTTCCAGCCAGGAAAACCCCGCTTCCCTCATTTTGCTGGGGAATTCACCCAGAAGCAGAAGTTTACTCAGATCACCTGAAAACCCCGGTAAAGGTCACGGCCAGGTGAGGGACCCACACTCCTTCCATGCCAAGTGCCTCCACGGCCCTGGGGGCAAAGACATCAATGGAAATTGGGGGAACCCCCATACCCTGGCTTGGAAGCAAACCCTGGGGGTCTCACCCCATAGCTCCATTGGCTTTCTGGGTTCGGGGAGACACCAGGTCGCGAATGGGCCAGTTCCGCCCCGTGAGCGAGGCTGGAGGGGGCGGCCTGGGCCAGTGGCTTCCCCTCCCCTGGCTGGGGGGCAGGGGGCTCGGCTCTGTGGGGGAGGAGGCCTCGGGATAAACCCATCCCTGCCCGCACGGGCTGGGGACAGGCGTCCAGGCCCTGGCCCTGAGCTGCAGACGAGTGGCCGAGGGTCACTGGAGTCTGGGACCGGTAACGCAGCGAGGACGACCGCGGGGCCTGCTGCAGGCCGCGGTGGGGCCAGAGCTCAGACTCATTAGCACACACACCGCCGTGGACCAGGGACGTCCTGGGGCCCTGACCTCTCCATCCTTATCTCTCACTGCCTGAAAGGTGGCCGGGTCTTCCCCCCTCTGGGACGGAGCCAGGCCCTGGCCCCCCCACCCCTGTGAGCAGCATCCTCCCCTGGCTTCCTGCAGCTTAGCTGAGAACCTGGCCTGCAGTGGGCTGAGCCCTTCCCCGGCTCCCTGGTCCCCTACGGGGCAGTGGGGGCGGCGGTGTCACCGCCGGGGTACCAGGGCTCCCCAGCCCTCTGCCTCCACCCACATTGCCAGGAAAGCCTCCACCCCCAGGAAGATGCTCTCAGGCCCCCACAGAGGGGAGGCAGACGTGTGCACACAGAGCCTCCCTGGGGCCTGGGGACCCCCAGGAGGTGTGCGGAGGCCTGGCAGAATAGAGAGGCGGCTCTGAGGGGGCCCCAGGTGGGGAGCCCTCCAGTAGGGTAGGCACACGGCTGCTGGGGGAACCCCTCCATGGAGACGAGTGAGTCCCACGCCCCCAGCCCCTGCCGTGTCCAAGCCCCCTGGAGATGGCTGCTCTCCCCCGGACCTCGGGCCACGTGGGCGAGAGGCTGCCGCCCCCGAGGCCTCCATGCGGCCTGGCCAAGGACAGCGGCTTCCACATCCCTCTGACTGTGTCTGCACGTGCGCCCTCAGCAGAGCCCGGAAGGTTCCAGGGACTCGGCTCCTCGGCAGCCCACCAGGTCCTCACACACCTGCACCACAGGTGACCCGAGGACCCACCCCTTTCACCATACTTCCCGGCTCCAGACACCGGCCAGGCAGCCGCGGGCGTCCCCGTGGCCCCGCAAAGGGACGGCGTCTCCAGAAACCCCAAACAAGCCCTTCTGGAGACAGAGGCCAGGCCCGCGCCTGGGCTGCGCCAGCCGAGCGCAGCTGCGAGTGTGGGGTGCCGTGACCCCGCCAGCACCTCCCACCGTGGGACCAGAGGGGCTCGCCGTGCAGCCCGAGGCTGGGCGCCCGGGAGCCGGGTCGGGGCAGCACGCGGGCGGAGACGCCAGCCCGGCCCGCTGTGCCCGGGAGCTGTCCCCGGCTTGCTGGTTTGGGGCCCACTTAATCCACACTAATTGGATTCGCCCTCGGTGCTGAAAGCGCTCCGTGCCTGCCGGCCTGCTGCTGCTTTTGCACAGAATTTTAATTGTTTCCAAATTAATCCTCCGACTGCAGTGAGCTCAGCGCAGATAAGCTGGGTGCAGGGAGGGGAGCGGCCGTCTTCCCATCTTCCCGGCCCCGAGCTGGCCGCCCCTCGGGGGCGTGGGGAGGCCGAGCCTCGGACATGACGTGATCGCGGAGAAATGTCCAGCGCCTTCTCCCGCTCTCCCGCCTCCGGGAGCGCGGCCTGGCATTCTCCTGTGTGCTCTTGGCTAAGCTGCTCCCCTAATCCCATTTTCGCCAGTTTCTATCCAATTTAATACAGCTTCTGTGAGTCAAAATTAATTACCCCGTGTGTGTCCACTCCTGCGTCCCGCCACTCACTGCTCGCTGTCCCGTGGCTGTGGCTGTGGCTGGGCTCGGATGGGAAGCGGGTGGAGGGCAGGCGGGGGGAGGAGGTGAAGACAGCCCACAGGGGCAGGGGCTTTGGGGTCTCACTCCCACACCGGGGAGCCCCCGCCATGCTGAAGGGGCAAGGTCCCAGGCCGGCAGCGGGAAGGGCCAGCCTTGGACACCAGGAAGTCTTCCCTGATTGCCTCGGTCTCCCCAAGCGTCCCAGATATCTGCGGCCCGTGCCCATGCTGAGCACAGCTTCCCACCACCCTGCTCATGAAGGCCTCAGGCACCTTGCAACACGTGCCCATTGCAGGCAGACAGAAAGGAATAAAGATTCCAGAAGCATAGGTGATAACAAAAATTAGGTAAATGAGGCTCCACCAAAGTTAAAACATCCCGTGCCTTCATGAGATGGTGGAGAGACAGCCCACAGAAGGGGGAAGGTACCTGCAAACCGTGTATCTGATAGAAGGCTCATATCGGGAACATGTAAAGAACACTTGCAACTCACCAAGAGATCATGAACCCCCTTCTCGTAAAAACTGGGCAAAGGGCCTGAACACACGTCTCTCCGAAGGAGATACACACGGGCTGCTCAGCACACAGGGCGACATTCGACATCGCGAGCCGCGGGGGACCGGGCGAGAGGCCGCGCCACACTCCGCTAAGGCCCGTGGGCAGCCCCAGCAGCCCCAGCAGCTGGGAGGTTGTCGAGGGCGCAGGGCGCGGAGGCCGGGGCGCGGCCAGTGGGTGAGGACACGGTGCAGCCTCGGGGGCCAGTCGGGCGTTTGCCCACAAGCTCGGGCGCCATGTGGCCACGTGACCCAGCACTTGCCCTCCTGGGCGAGCTCCCAGACCCCTGAATGCACGCGTCCTCACGGAAGTCTGCACATTAGTGTCCCTGGTTCCCCTCCCAGGAGCCCAACGTGGTTGCCACGTCCCTCCACAGAGGGGCAGACAGACGGCACTCGGCCCGGCCACCCGGCGGGACAGGGTCCCACCAGAAAGGGTCACGGACACACGCGACCGCGTGTGCTCAGTGAGATAAGGACACACGCTGCGTGACACGTCTAGGAAGGTGGACAGACAGTGTGGGGTAACCCTCACCTTCCTGGGGACACGGCGGCCACCAGAGAGCCCGGAACCCTGATTTTCCCCCATTCCTCCCATCGTAGCCGTGTCATCCCACCCGCCTGTGAGGGGCTCCTAGGTGTGCTTTGAGATGAGAGGGACGTGAGTGTGGTCCCGAGCGCCCCGAACAGGAGACCCGGAGGTGCGGCGGCCTGTGTTATACCCACGTGCCCCGCCCCCAGCATCGAAAACCTGCAGCAGGAAATCTTGCAAAACACACGTGAAGCTCAGGAAGGGACGTCTTCTAGGGAAAACTCGGCGTCCAGTGGCACAGACGGCCGTGGGTGCCACAGGCCGCACCGGGAGCACCCCGCTCGAGGGCAGGCACCCTGCACTCGGTACACATCCGCGGGGCTGGAGGCTTCTCCACACACCCAGCTCTGTGCCCCCAGGTCCCGGGTGCAAGACGAAAACACGGGCCCCGTGGCCCCAGAGCTACCGTTGCACCGGGGGAAGGCGGGCTGGTGGGCTTAGAGAGGCTACTGGGTTATCCTACCCACGGTTATCCTACCCAGTGGGGGACAGAGTCACGCCCCTGGCCGCACAGAAGCACAGACCCTGACCCATCACGGCGTCTAGCTCCTTATGCCCGGGCCCCCTGGGCCCCCACATGCAGCTCTCACCGGCTTCTCTCTCCACCCCAGGAGAGCCGTATGCGGGCCTCCCCCCAACCCCCCCTGGGACAGGCCAGGCCGCGGGTGTGGTGTGGACACCATCAGGGAGCCCGCGATGGAGGACGGACTGGAGGCCTGTGGCCACTGGCCCAACAGCCGAGAAGGGCCAGATGGCCGGGGGAAAGGCAGTGGCCGGAAACTAATGCAGAACAGGGCCCAGTAACGCAGGGACCCCCCCCTGGGGGGGCCTTAGAACAACAGCAGCGTACTCTCCGCAAGTTCCTAGCCCAGAAGGTCTCAGCCCAGTGCAACGGGGCTCCGGGGGTCCTGAGCCTGTGGCCGCCTCCTCAGGCCTCTGCCTCACTCTCCAGCCCCTCGGGGGGTGCCCGCTGCAGAGCCTGCACAGCGCCCTGTGTTCCTGGGGTCCTTGCCTTCGCAGCAGCCTGGGGCAGCCTGGGCTCGCACCACCTCCCTTGACGCCCGGAGGCCAGTGAGGCTACCAGCTGCCGGAGCGCGGGGAGGCTGGCTGCTCTGGTCTGCGTCCCTCTGCCCGCCTGCGGCTGGTCACTCCACGGAAGCACCCTTGGCCTCGCCGAGCCTTTGAAGCTGCCGACAGCCCGCAGGCCCGCCCCCCACCTCTGGTGTCCGTCGGGTCCCACCCCACTCATGGGATTGCTGTGGGCCATGCGGCTTCGGGGTTCCCCCGGCGGGGGCTCCCCCCTTGCTGGCAGGCAGTGTGTTGAGTCCAGAGGTACCTGTCGGGCCTGCCCCCACCCTGGCACCTTGCGTTGACAGCGGAAAGCCCTCCGACGTCCCTCTGCACCGCGGATACCCCCGCGCGGGCCTTCTCGTGGCCTCACATTTGAGGCACTGGACGCCCCCTTCCTCAGGGAGGTGAGGACACGCTGGACCCAGCCCAGGGCAGGGGCACTGGGTCACCTGGAGAAGCGTGATGGGGGCCGGGCCTTGCCGGCGAACAGCTGGGCCTGAAGGAGACGCTGGCCGAGGAAGCACCGGCCAGGCCCCCCCTGCACCCTCACCTTCCTGCCAACACCCTCCTGATGGGCGTCCTGCCCCGCCTGTCCTTGCAAGGGTCCACGGGGGCTACACCCTTGTTCTCCCTGCTGTGTGACCTCCAAGGAGTTCCACCAGCACAGGGGCTCAGACCTCTGCAGCGGCCACGGGGGCCACCCTGAGCCAGCCTCACGCCGGCATCTTCCCACAGACATTCCCTTCCCGCGGGCATTCCTGGAACCCAGACCCTGGGCAGGGCTGCCTGCCGTCACCCCAGGGGGAGGCTGAGAGGGAAGGTTCTGGGGGTCCCAGTCCAGTCTGGCCCACCAGAACCTCCCAGCACTGCCCCCTTACCCATCTGGCCAGCCCCTGGTCCAGCTCTTGGCCAGACTTGCAAGGAGCCAGTGCCCCTCGGCCCCCAGAGCAGCCCTCCCATCCGCCGGCCCCACGGACCTGGCTGTGTGTCCAAGACCCCACCTCTCTGGTACGCCTCTGTGGGCCTCAACTCAGGAACCGCAGCCACAGGAGCCCCTGGTCCCCCCCATTCACATCCCCCGAGACCTCAGAATATGACCTCATGGGGAGTCTTCACAGATGGAAGGAGGACATCCTGGCTTAGGGTGGGCTTTAGTCCAACGCCTTGTGTCCTCGTAGGAAGAGAGACCCAAGCAGAGGGAAGATGGCATCTGTTACTGCGGGAGCCTCCCGGCTGCGGTTCTCGGCCCCTCATCTGTGCGGCATGCCTGCAGGGGCCCCAGGACACTGACACCGGCCTCCCGTGAGCCCCGGGGGCAGGGGGAGGACGCCAGCCACGGAAGGAGATGGGGTCTGTGGGGGCCAGGCCGGAGGTCCCCGCTGAGGGTCTGCAGGCTCAGGCGGGGGTCCCAAAGGGCCCCTCACCCCAGGGCCACGGGGAAGGAGACAGGTTTCCGTCAGGGCCTGGGAGGTGCGGCCACAGCAGGAGGAGAAGGCTGCCCGCCCAGCTTGGCGCCTGGGCCAGAGGGGTGTCCCCGGGCCAGGCTCTGGTTACCTGGCCCGACAGGGCTGCCCGCAGCTGCCGGTGTGTCCATCCTGCTGGCGGCCACACCCTCCCACCACCGCTGGGCGCCCCAAGAGTTATTTCAGGCGCCTGGCAGAGACTGGGCCTGTCTGGGCAGACAGGGGCACGGCCCCGCCCACTGGGCACTCTCTGCCAGGCCTCCCTGGCCCTGCCAGCCACAGTGACTCACGCCCTTGTGGGGCCGCTGGCCGCGTCAGCACAGGGCAGCCCCCGGGGCTCTGCCCCCCCAGGCCCCGCAGCGAGAGGCCCCCGTACCAAGCCCTACAGAGAGCAGGCCGGGAGCCGGGTCGGGGGACCCTCTCCAGCCCCGCGGCACCCCCCACCTAAGCATTTCACACGTCTGCTCCCCGCGAGATGTGAGACCCCAAGTGGAAGGTCCCTGGGGGTCGGTCATGGCTCAGCCACCCCATCTCTCTCTCTGGCTTCCCCAGCCCCAGGCTGAGGCCCCGTGCGCCGTGGCATGTCCCCACTTGGAAGAGGGACAGCACCCTTGCACCGCTGTCCCCGAGCCCCCCTCTGGGATCCACACCCCCGTGCCTCTGGGTCCATGCCATCTGCTCTGGGCCAGGGTCAGAGCCCCATTATGACCAGTGACCGAGCAAAGTGTCCAGCCCTTTGGGGAGCCCACCACCCCAAGTCTGGAATGCCAGGACAGCCTCGGTGACAGTTTCTGTGTGGACAGGGACGGGAGTGAGCAGCTCACCCCCTGAGCCACCGTTTCCTACCTGGGGAGGCCAGCCACTCGTGCCCCAGGGGACAAGAAGAACGTCAGAGGTCCTCTGTCCCTTGGGCGGGGGCAGATTCCCATCAGGAGTCCCTGAGCCGGGGCCCTCTGCAGGCGCCCGGGGCTGGGTATAGGTGCGGGGAGGGGCTCCCCTGCCTCCCTGCAGGCCAAGCCCTCCACACCACTGTGACCCAGACCCAACTAGGGCCCCGCCCATCCTGTGTGCCCTAGCACGTTCCCGACGAGGGGGGAGGAAGCAGGTCGGCAGGGCACCCTGGGCAGAGAGCTGCGCCCCCCCACCACACCGTCTTCCAAAAATTCAAATCAGCACAGAATCAAGAAAATAAAAGCATCGCTGTGCATTTCGACGTGCAATTCCATCCAATCCTCTGATTTACTGGTTACTGGAAAGTAAGTCCTACAAATGGGTTTCTGTGAAGGACTTGTTTTTGGCGAGTTTATACAGCTACCTTTGTTCACAGAAAAATCTGGAGGCCGCTTCCTGCGCACTGGGCCCCGTCCCCTCCGAGACGCTCGGGGAGGTATCTCTGCATGGGCCCCGTCTCCCGCGTCCCCTGCTCCGAAGAGGGAGCCAGCGCAGTAAATCCTGAGCAGGGGTTTGTTTAACCTTTCACCCCCAGGCAGCAAGTGCGCCGCCGAGCGCCCTGGCGCTCTGATGTATTTTTATAACTCTTGGCAGGGCCGCTTTGGAGCCTGGAGAAAATCCGCCATAGCCGTTGCCGCAGGGGTGGGCTCGTGCGCCGGCTGGCCCCCTCCCAGGAAAAATTCCGAAGCCTCGCGGGTCTCTGCGGCAAACCCATTCATTCACTTGTTCATTCACTCATTCATTCACAGCGGACTTCCCTCTCTAGCCGGGGGTGGTGGCTGCTGGACTGCCCCGGCCCCGGCCCCGGCCACCAGCGCCTGCCCACCCTGAGGCCGTGGGCAGGTGCTGGGGAGTGGGGGCTGCATAACACGCCAGCTCTGTAGCCCTCAGCAATCAGGAGGAATGGCCGAAGGAAGAGGGCAGGAACAGAGAAACTTGGCCTCGATTCACGTCATCCCACCAAGGATGGGCCACCTCCACAGGAAGTGAGCCCTCCGTCTCTAGAGGTAAGCAAGGAGAAGCTGTTGGGTTCAGAGTGCCCCAGGGAGCAGGGTGAGCCGGGAGGACCTGGGGTTCTCTCCAGGAGTGCCCCCACGCCCGGCTCAGAGAGAGCGCCCTCCCGTGGGCCCCAGGCCAGAGCCCGCTTCTTCCTGCCAACGGCTAAGATTTAGAAAGAGGTGCTGGACAGCCCAGGACGCTAGGAAGGTGTGGACACCCATGTCCACACTGAAAACCCAGCACCCCACCCGGAGAGGCCTTGGGGTCGCACAACCAATTTCTCCGCTCCAACACACCCCTGGGGCCTGGATGAGCCCCCCCAGGAGGCTGCCCCCCCACAGCCGTCTGCCCACAGGGGCTGCTGCAGGGGCAGGCCAGGGAGAGCAGAGGGCAGGGCAGGATGCCATCCTCCCCTCACAAACCTGAAAGCCACCTTCTGTAAACCCAGCCTTAGAGGAACACAGTGGGGGAATTCTCCCTCGTGTGGGGGCAGCAGGGGTGCCCACCGAGCTCCCACAGCCTCCCCTCTGCCCAGCCCAGGTCTGGGAGCCTCTGGCAGCAGCCCCGGGGTCGCCCGGCGGCACGCTGCTTCCCTGGCGCCACCTCTGCTGGTCATCAATGTTGACCGAGGCGGGGTGGGGGGGTGGAGAGCAGGGAGGGGGGTGCTGGGGGCCCACAGGGGCCTGCAGCAGGGCTCCCACACGCGCCCGCCGTGCTCCCTGGGCCCCTGCAATGTTTGCAGAGGGTTGTGAGCCACCCCGGAGCCCCCGAAGGGCGCTTACATTTACGTCGGGAGAAATAACGGGCTCCTTGTCCATGAAACATCCATTCATGGCTTCTGGAGGTGAGAGGGGGCTTGGGATCCAACCTCCCAGGAGCATGAACTCACCCTTGTGCTGGCCTCATGGCCTGGCAGGCGTGGAGCCGAGGGCGGAGCCGGGCGCCCTCTCCCCGGGGCTCCTGCGGGCTGGGCTGCGGCCCTCGGCTGGGCTCCGGGCTTCGCTGGGGGTCTCCCGGCCAGGGACGGCGGCGGGAGGGCCGGTCGTGAGCCCGCCGTGTGCTGCGAGCGTCTGCGCCGCGCTCCACGCAAGGGGGTGGGGCGTGGGCCCCGGGGAGGAGCTGGTTTACACAGCAAGGGCACAGAAGCTTCCGGAACCCCTGCCGGAGCATGGCCATGGGCTGCCTCAAGTCCCAGGGCACCTGGCCTGCAAATCTTTCAGTAGAAAGATTTCTTTCCGTCGGCCAGGCAGCGACACCAGGCGCCACAGCCCCCCGCTCCAATGGGACTGAGTGCGACGGTGGCCCTCGGGGCTGGGAGCCCGAGACCCAGGTGTAGGCAGGGCTGGTCCCTCCCAGGCCCTTGGCTTCCAGACGCCCAGGATGGGGGCTCCCCATGACCTCATTTTACCTTAATCACCCCTTGATCACCCCTGGGGACCTGGGGGTTAGGACTTCAACATCGGGATTTGGGGGACACACTGGGCTCTAAGAGCTTCTACCTCCAGCAGTCACCCCAGGACTGCTGTGGGGACAGTGATCCCCTGGGGATGTGGGGACAGTGATCCCCCCTCCAGGTTCTCAGACCTTTGCAACTTGCACACACCTCCAGGTCCACTACACCTTCAACCCCACAGGTAGGGGCCCTGAGTTTCTCCCCCGGCCCCAGGCCCAAGATGGGGACGCAGCGCTCCAGCCCCCAGGGGCACCGAGAGACACCCTCTCTGTGTGGGGCCCCCGGGCGACATGTAGGATGCGGGCAGTGGTGATGATGAGGATGATTATTAACGGACTCTGTCCACCCCTCGGGAGTCCCGGTGCTGAGCCTCTCTGAGCCTCAGTTTCCCCACCAGGAGGTCACACGTGTAAGGGCCTGTGTCTGAGCAGACTGTGTCCTTCCTGCGGCAGCCGTCATCACTGTCGGCAAAGTCACAGATCAGAAATCACACCCAGGGAGCAAAGGCAAGCCGAGGGCACACAGCCCCCCGACAGGCCCGAGCGCCCAGCACCTCCTCCCCCACCCTCCCTGTGAGGGGCCACCCCGTCCCTGCGGAGCTCCTGGCCCCACGTGCTCACCCAGGCGAGGCTGGGGCCTGGCCACAGGGACGCCTGCCTGAGGCGCCTCGGCGTCCTGGGCCTCCCAGCAGAGGCCTCCCACTCTCCCTGAGGGTCCAGCAGCCCTTGGACACCGGACTAGGCAGTTGCTCCTGGTTAATGAGGTCCGATGGCCCAGAAACAATGAAAGGGGTACTGCGCTGGGGCCCTTTCCAGGGAAGTGGGCTCCGGCAGCTTCCCGGTGCTACTCTCCGGGGTACGTGCGGCACGTGGGGCTCAGGGCCAGGGCGACCAGCAGCCTCTGCAGCCCCTCTGGGGCCGAGTCTCGGCTCCCTGCCCCAGACTCTGGCCACAGGCGGCGCTGTCTGTGAAGCCAGGAAAATCCTGCCACGGCCTGCCCCT
>CM053621.1:431499-449188 GCA_028646535.1 Procyon lotor | reverse complement strand
CTGGGAGACCGCCCTCCCGGCAGCCTCCCCCCTCGGCCGCATCGGAAGGTCTGGTGTCCGTGGGCAGGGCCTGGGTGCGGCAGCCTCCCCTCGTCACCTTCCAGTGCCCAGCGACGGGGCTTGATCAGGCCAAATATGTTATTTTTAAGTCACTAAAGCCATCTGCAAACCGTGCAGCCGCTAGGAGGAACTCGCAGAAGTCCTGGCTGAGGGGCGGCCCCGGGCCACAGCCCTCCGACGGCCGGCAGCAGCCTGGGAAACGGGCCGGGGGGGTCGCACTCCATCCACCCAGAGACTTTGTGACCTTGGTTCTTAAGACCAAGATGCTAAGTTGTTTTTCGGGGTGAGCCTTACGGGAAAACTGCCAGCATCCAGTGAGGGCCAAGTCCGCAGACAAGCCCAGAGGGACTGGGACACAGGGGAGGCCCCCGGGACTTCCTAGACCCTGCGTCAGCCCAGGCCCCCGAGGAGTCAGCGGCCTGCTCCATCTTACGGGCCCAGGAAGTCGAGGAGGTCGGGCTCCACGAAGCCACCCCGAAGGGAAGGCCAGCCACGCCTGTCCCCGCACTGGCCCAGACCGGCCCCAGGCACAGTCCCTGTGGACGTGGCTGGGGGCTGCCAGATGGGAGGACAGGGCAGCCAGGCAGGTGACCCCTCACTTCCCGGTGAGCAAGAGCCTCGTCCACAGGTCCCCGGGGCCGCCCCAGACCTGCACCCGTGCACGGTGACCGTCGCGAGGCCCCACACACAAACTGCAGCCTCAGACCGCATGAAGCCCCCAGTCCTGCGGGTGGGCATCGGGCAGCCTCAGAGGCCGGCCCCCCGCCACACGCTCAGGCACTGCCCCGTCTCCTCCAGGTGGTCCTTGTCGTCAGCGGGAACCTCAGCTTCCTGAACTGGCTGACCATGGTGCCCAGCGTGGCCTGCTTCGATGACGCCACCTTGGGGTTCCTGTTTCCCTCCGGGCCTGGTGGCCTCAAGGACGGCGTCCTGAAGCTCCAGGAGGAGGCCGCCCGAGGAGCCCGGGCCCCCCTGAGATCCGGTGAGTGGGCGGCCGGCCCAGCAGCCAGAGTCCCGGCTTGGGAGTAAGGGGCCACCGTGGGCCCAGGCCCCAGAGCAAAGCTCAGCCCGGCGTCACCCTCTCTGCCCCCCACAGGCTGCATGGTGCGGCGGGCGGTGCACGTGGCCCTGGGCGTCCTGTTGGCCTGGCTCAGTGTCCCCGTGGTCACCAACCTCCTGAGTCCCACGCAGGTCATGAACACGTCCTTCAACCCTCTCAGGATCGTCAACACGTACGGCGCCTTTGGAAGGTACGGGTGCGGCGGCTCACCGCCCGGTCCACTGTGCACACACGTGGGGCCCGGGGTCCTGAGGTCCCTCCGTGCGCCAGAGCCCCCACCTCGGTCTCCCCACAGCATCACCAAGGAGCGCACAGAGGTCATCCTGCAGGGCACAGCCAGCCCCAACGCCAGCACGCCCGACGCCGTGTGGGAGGACTATGAGTTCAAGTGCAAGCCGGGGGACCCGGGGCGGCGGCCGTGCCTCATCTCCCCCTACCACCACCGCCTGGACTGGCTCATGTGGTTCGCGGCCTTCCAGGTAAGGGCCTCTCCTGCCCTTAGGCCCAAGGCTGCAGCCCCCGCAGTGGAGACGCCCGAAGTGTGGCTGGTGGGGATGAGATCACTCCCTCATGTGACCACCCCCCCCAGGCCGCATCTTTCCCTTGGTGGCCTCTGCGTGCACAGGCTCTGCCTGCGCGTCTGGACACCAGTGCCCCCCAGGTGGGGGTCTCCACATTGCCCGGACACCCTTGCACGAGGGTCTGTGGGTGCAGAGAGCCAGGGTCTCACTATCAGCAATGGCAAGACAGGCCTGGGAGGGCTGTCCCTGTCCCGTCTGCCGCTGAGGGCCCAGGGCTGGGTGGCCTCCAGGGGGCTCCCTGCGTCCCTGGCTTGGCCTGGAGCCAGCACCCTCTCCCTTTCTCACCCCAGACCTACGAGCAGCACGAGTGGATCATCCACCTGGCAGGCAAGCTCCTGGCCAACGATGCCACGGCTCTGTCCCTACTGGCCTTCAACCCTTTCGAGGGCAGGGCGCCCCCCAGGTAGGACTCTCCTCCTGGACAGGACCCCTATGCACTGCAGCCTCCCGGGGCTCCTCCTCCCGGCTCTGGAGCTTCGTGGCCCTTTTGCAGACGTCACCCGGGCCCCCACGGTCCCGGGGCAGGGCCTGACGGCTCGGCGGGCAGAGGGACAGGCCGCCTGACGTGGGGTCTCCCCTTGCAGGTGGGTCCGGGGAGAGCACTACAGGTACAAGTTCAGCCGCCTTGGGGGCCGGCACGCTGCCGCAGGCAAGTGGTGGGTCCGCAAGAGGATCGGCCCCTACTTCCCCCCACTCAGCCTCCGAGACCTGGAGGACTACTTCCGGTCACGGGACTGGCCGATCCCGGAGCCTCAGTAGAAGCGGCCCCGGACCTGTGCGTGGACGAATAAAGCAGGAAGGCCCGGCTGCCGGAGTGAAGTCTTGTGTGCCCGGCGCCGCGGCCCTGCTCCCAGACCTCCTGGAAAGCAGGCCCAGACAGGAGGGGGTCCCTGGGCCAGCAGGTCCCCTCAGGAGCTCATTACACAGCACCCCCAGAAAGCCCCTGCCCCCGCCCCGTGGTGTCCGCCAGCACCCACACCGGGGAGGGCTGGTGCTCCCCGCGTGCCCACCCAAGGTCCAGCGTCCGGAGCCGCACACAGAAGCCCCTTTATGCCTCCTCTGGTGGGCCACCTCCCCCCCGCCCCGACCCCTGACCCGCACGGGGGCTCAGCTGGGGACATCACAGCCGCCAGCCCTGGCCCTGGGGGTGCCCACCGCAGGCTGACTAGACTAATTATTCGTTGCTTGGTGGTCCTTCTGGGGCCCTCTGCCATCTGAAGTGGGTGTGCCCCGATCTCTCCTGGCTGCTGTGAGCTGTGAGCTAACACAACTCCCACCCGAGGGGCGGTGGCCCAGCCCCCCCAACCGCCCAGAGGGCCGCGCCGGGGAGGGTCCCGGCGGGAACGAGGTGGTTCAGGCAGGGGGCCCGGCCGAGGTGGGCACAAGCGCGGGTCTGTGCGGAGCGCCCGCCTGGGGCCCAGCCGGTCCAGGTGCCAACAGAGAGGCCGTGTTCCTGCTCTCGGGAAACAAGCTCCCTGTGTCTGTCTCCGAACAGACGCGGCCTCAGACGAGGAGCCTGGAGCCAGCAAGTCTGCCCGCGGCAGCCGCATGGCGCTGACCACCGGCCCACCGTGGCCCGGGCAGCCCTTTCTGGGGGGCTGCCCGGGCCCCCCAGGAGCTCTGCCGCTGGGCGGGGGCACCAGAGCAGGCAGGGGGCCCGAGGAACTTACGCCTTGGCTTGGGCGGCCGCCCTGCCTGCCCTTGCTGCACACTGGGCTCACCCCCACCCTGGGGCTCGGAACCCCTGCGTGGGGGCTCCTGTCCAGACCTCAGTCCAGCTCTGCACCGCCCCCCCCGGTGTCCCAGGACCCCTTAAGAGACAATGCCTAGGCCCTGGAGGCACGCCCGCCACGGAGGCCACTGCAGGGGCTCCAGGTGCAGGCAGGGGGGCCTCCAACGGAGAGACGCCCCCAGATCTCCGCCCCCAGCCTCCATCCATACGGCCGCAGAGCGAGCCTATCCTGAGGCCTCCCAGGCTCCCGTGTCGACGCCCACACCACCCACACCCCTTCAGGGCCCGAGCGGCTCCCGGGCACACACCAAGCAGATGGGGTCTTGGCCTGGCCCCCAAGCGGCACCAACAGAGGCCTGGCCGGTCGGTCCACCTCGTGCAGGAGAGAGGCCCAAACCCTGTCTGCATCTGCTCTGCCCACACTGCCTCCCTCGGGATCCGCTGTTCCTGGCTCCACACGAGAAACTTCAAGAGATGGGGGCCCCCCCTTCCCCAGCCTCCACGTCTGAGGGGCCACCGGTGGGCGGAGGGCATCCTCTCCTCTCAGCTGGTAAGAATCAGATGTGGCAGAAGCCAGTGGGTCAGGTTCGTCAACATGCCGGAGACCTTCCAAAACACGAGGGGTCAGAGGGAAGCGCCAAGGTTGAGAGGCATGACCCTCTCAATCCAGCAACTGCGCAGGGACCATGTGCTCGAGCCTTTGCCCAGCGGTGGGGTGGGGGGTGGGGCATGGGCGCCTGCTCATCCGCGGAAGGACCCTCACTCAGATCAGCCAGCCACGGGGGCACCGAGTTCCTGGCGTGGCCCCTCGCCGCCGGGGGCTGGCTGCCCAGGGGCCGCAGGAGCGCGGACACCGTGCCGGATCTGGGAATGTTACAGGTCACCGAAACTGGCCCAGGGCTGACGAGCCCGGGCAGTTCTTACTCCTACCTGCTCCAGTTTCTTCTGCAGTTACTCACGCTGTTCCCCTCCCGTCCCTGTAACCTCAGGGACTCCCCCCATCCCTGGGGCGATGGCCCCACTCCATTCCCAATGCTCACTGTGGGCTTTCCTTTCTTATCTCCGCGTCAGGCTCAAAGCCCGACACGGGGTTTTCCCCTCAGCTCTCCTGCTAACAGCGCCTTCCTCCACGGGCCCAGCGGTCGCTCTTTGCCGTTTTGGACTGAAAACTCCCATTTCTTTCTATTTCTCCTCCTGATCTCTAGGAAATGCAGCTACAGACCCCCAGCCGCACCTGCACGCTCTGCTAGACACCGTGAGCCTGCTCTCAATTCTAGAAATGCTGATTTCCCAGTTAACTTGTCAAAAAACAGAAATAGGAATTTTAATTTCCAGATGAATGGATGTGGGGCCATCTCCTCAATTTCATCACATCCATTTGCCACCCCCAACCCTTAGGACTGACATCCCTTCTAGAAGTGCGCAGGCTCCGGGAAGGACAGCCTCTCCAGTCCTGAGCTGTTTGCCTCCCTCTGCCCAGAAGGTGCCCTGCTCAGCCGCCCAAGCACTACCTGCTCCCTGGGTCCATTCCCCACGGTGACCTCTCTGCCCTGTATCCACACAGTATAAAGATGCCTTCATCCTCGAACATGTAGTTTCAAAACCACTGAGTAAAGTGGAACTCATGAATCAACAGACAGACCTTTAAAATTCCTAAACTAATCAATGAAACTGACAAGCTCTGAGCTTCACTGACTGAGAAAGAAAATAACTAAAATCAAAATAAAGCAGAGAGAAAAAAAATAAAGCAGGAACACTGCTACTGACCTTATGGAAATAAAAAGGACTACAGGAGTGCCATGAGCAACAGTATGCCAAAAAAATTAGATCACATCAATGAAATAGAAAGATCCTAGAAACACACAAACTACCAAAAGTGACTCAAGAAGAAACAAAGTTGTAAAATATCTGCATCAAGTAAAGAGACTGCATCAGTAATCAAAATCCTCCCAATAAAGAAAAATACTGGACGAGAGGGCTTCACTGCTGAATTCTACCAAAAATTTGAAAGAATCAACACCAATCCTTCCCAAACTCTTCCAAAAAACTAGAAAAGGAAACACTTCCTAACTCATCTCTTGAGGCCAGTTTTACACTGATTAACAAAGCCAAAGACACCAGTATCTTATGATTTTTGCAGCTGTAAGCAAATACCCCAAAAAGATACTAGCAAAATAACAGCATGATGAAAGGATTCTACGCCATTACCAAATACAATTGCTTAAGAAAACCAGCCACTGCAGGACCTCACATCAACGAGGGGGGCAGCACACAGTCCTCTCAACTGATGCAGGGAAAGCATTTGCCAAAATCCAAAACCCTTTCGTGTGAAAAGCCGAAGCCACTCTGGAAACTTCCTCAACATAATAAAGAGTAGTTAGCAAAAACCCACAGCCAACAGTGAAAGTGAAAACTTTCCCCTGAAGATCCAAACAGACGGGAATGCCCACTGTCATCGGCACCACTTAACATCGGACTGAAGTTCCAGCCAGAGCAATTAGTCAAAAAAAAAAAAGCTTTAAAGTAAAAAAGAAAAAAGTAAAACTGCCTCAATTCACAGACGACATGATCCTCCAGAAAAAAAAAATTCCAATGATCCACTGAAAAGAAAAAACACCCACTAGAGCTAATTATCAGCAAAGTTGCAGGGTACAGAACCAGCACACAGAAATCAGATGTGCCGCTCTCCACGTTTAGATCGCAACGAGCAACCTGAAACAGAAGCCAAGGAAACAATTTCATTAACAATTACATCCAAAAGCAAATAGAATACCTACCGAAAAACTGAACCGAGGAGGCAAAAGGGCTCTACGCTGCTGAAACCAGTTCTAAAGCGGACCGTGGTCAGTGGAAAGACATCCGCCTCTGCGGACCCCTGACCACAGGGTCACGACGGCAGCACTGCCCGCAGCAGCCTACGGACCCGGCGAACCTCGACCGAAATCCCAAAGGCTTTTTTCGTAGAAATGGGAAAGTCAACGCTCAAATTCACATGGAACTGCATAGGACCCCAAATAACGAAAACAATCTTTAAAAAGAAATTGGAGGATTCACACTTCCTGATCTGAAAACTTAACACAAAGCTACAGTCATCAAAACAGTGTGGTCCTGGCATAACCGCAGACGCGTGGGCGAGAGGAAGACAACGGAAACCTCATAAACCTTCGCGCGTACAAATGGTTTCTGACAAGGATGCCAAGACCACTCTGCGGGGCTTTCTCTTTCCCGCTGCCGTCCTGCTGTGTGTGGCTGCCCGTGTCCCCTCACAAGACTTTCAGGATCAAGCGATTCGTGGCCAAGACACAAAAGCAGAACCGTCCCACTCCCCAGGGGACTCGGACGAACACTGGTAACACAGTCAGGTCCAACCCCCGGAGGAGAGCCGGGCCGTGAGCCGACACACCTGACCGGCACACACCGTCGGTGAGGCTGCGTGAAGATCACGTATTACCTCCTGTCGCTCTGTAAACCTCCTTCCTCCCTGGCCAGCAGACACGTCTTATCAGGGAAGTGACTTTCCTGTCACTGTTCCCCTGCACCAGTAGGTCGGCTCGGTAATAAATGTGAGACCGGCCAGCCGTGCTGCTGCCGTGTTTCTGATTTGTGAAGTGAATCCCCCCTCCTGTCAGATCACCGGTGGAACGTTCTGCAGTGACAGAAATGTCCCTTGACAACCAAGCATGTAAAATGTGGCTACGGGGCGCCCGGGGTGGCTCGGCGCGCGATCTAAGGGGCCGGGAGTCCTGGGGTGGGGCTCCCTGCTGAGCCGGGCGTCTGCTTGTCCCTCTGCCCCTCCCCCCGCTCCTGCTCTTTCTCAAATACACAAAAGCTTAAAAACACACACAAAAAGACTACTCTGTGAGGCAAGGGCAGTCAGTGCTGGGAAAGCAGGAACCAGAGCACGGAAGGATGAAGTTGGGTCCCTACCTCACACTGAATTCAAAAATTAACCCAGAATGGATGAAGCAGCTGAAACTATTAAAATTCCCAGAACAAGCCATGGATTTAACAATGCAATCTTAGGACACCAACAGCAGGAGTGACAAAAGGAAAACCAGATAGACTGGACAACATCAAAATTTAAAACTTTTGTGTACCTAAGGACATTATAGGGAAAGTGACAAAACCACCCACAGCGCGCGAGAAACATGTGCAAGTTACAGAACCAGCGAGGGTCCAGCATCCAGAATATACAGAGAACTCTTGCAGCGCAGCAACACAGAAGACAAACCCCGATGCAAAAGGACCTGATCAGGGACAGCTGGGTGGCCCAGTCACGCGTCTGCCTCCAGTTCAGGCCCTGGGATCGAGTCCCGAATCAGGCCCCTTGCTCAGAGGGGGGGCTGCTTGTGCTCTCTCTCTGACAAGTAAAATCTTTAATTAGAAGAAAAAGGACTTGATCAGCCACTTCTCGAAAGAAGACGCACAAGTGGCCAAAAAGCACAGAAAAAGATACTCGACATCTTTAGTCACCACAACATGCATGTGAAAAGCAAAGCGAGATACTACTTCACCCCCACACGGAATGGCTGTGATTTTTCTAATAAACATTAAGGAGCATGGGCGGGCGCAGATGCGGAGAGAGGGGACACTACACTGCGAGTGGGATGCACATGGTGCGGCCACTGTGCAAAGAGCCGGGCATGGCCTCACAGCAGGAAACACGGATGAACAACCGGAAGATCCAGCAGTGCCCCATCTGGATACACAGCCAACGGGGCTGAAGCCAGGGACCCAGAGATGCTAGCGCATAAATGTTCATGACGGCACAATTCACAGCAGCCAAAAGGTGAAAACCACCCAGATGTCCACCAACAGAGGAACACGTGACAAAATGTGGTCTCTCCATACAGTGGAATAGTTCTCAGCAGTAAAAAGGAATGAAGTATTGACACCTGCTAAACTGCGGATAAACCGTGAAAGTATTATGCTCGTGAAATAAGCCAAACACAAAAGATCACCTACTGAGGGGCACCCGGGTGGCTCAGTGGTTAAAGCCGCTGCCTTCGGCTCAGGTCATGATCCCGGTGTCCTGGGATCGAGCCCCGCATCAGGTTCTCTGTTCAGTGGGGAGCCTGCTTCCCCCTCTCTCTCTGCCTGCTTGTGATCTCTCTCTCTGTCAAATAAAATCTTTAAAAAAATGAAAATTAAATTTAAAAAGTCGCCTATTACATGATTCTATTTCTGGGAACTATCTAGAGCAGGTAAGTCTGTGGAGACACGTCAGCGATTGCTAGAGGCGGGGAGGGGAGAATGAGCAGTGACAGAATCATGGACAGAGCAGTTCCTTCTGAGGGCATGAGACGGTTCAGAACTAGACAGAGCTGCTGATTACAGAACACTGTGATACACTAACTGCCACCAACTGTCCCCTTTAAAACGATTTTTAAATGGTAATGTTCATTTAATGTGATAATATCCATTGAACCTCAATTTTTAAAAATAAAAAACCCAGAAAAACTTTCTAAGTGTCCCAAGACCCTAGCCCTCCCTGTCTCCGAGGCCAGGAGACCTCACATGCCAAGACCTGGTGGGCACACCGAGAGCCAAAGCAGAGAAGGTCCTCGTCCCTTCTGTGCTGAGTGCATAGGGCTAGATTCTCTTACGGCCAATACACACTCAGTGTGCTGAGTGGTGGTGCTCAGCCAGAGCAATAGAAAGTGGGCGTTCAGAGCCAACATACAAGCAGACACGAACTCTCTCCTGAGGTGTGCAGCTCCCAACCGGCCGTGGAGATTCTCCGCAAAGAGCAGCCACGCTTACACGACACACAAACCTTCTGCCAAGGCTGCCCGCCCTGCCCTCCCCTGGAATCAGCTCAACACTTAGCACAGATGGGGTTCTGCCCCATCTCCCCAAGGTGTGCGGCCACCTTGCTCCACTGGGACTGAGCTGGTGGGGTGGGCAGCAGGCTGCAGGCAAGAAGAATCTCGGATGAAGGCCAGGGGGACCCTAGAAAGGCCTTTGCATAAAACCAGAAGACTTTCAGGGCCAACACATTTGAGAACAAAAGCAATGAAACCCAGTCTGGTTGTTTGAAAATGCTAGTGAAATAGATAAACCTCTAGCTACAACAATCAAGAGGAAAAAAGCAAAAATACAGATTATCGGTATCAAGAAGGAAAGGAGAGTCATCACTACAGGTCCTACAGACGCTGAAGGGGAAATGAGAGAACATTACCAACTTCATTCTAAGGGACCCGGCACACTGGGTGAAATGAAAACAGTTCCGTGAACCATGTAAGTTACTAAAACTGACTTACAAAGAAACAGAAAACCCAAGTAGCCCCATAACAATGAAATGGGTTGAATTCATTAATTAAAACCTCAAAAAGAAAATTTCAGACTGAGATGAGGTGACAAAACAGGCTTGGTGTGTTCTATCCAACATTTAACAGAAACATCCCCCCACACACTCAAACACAGAAGAGAACAAGGTGCGACTGCTCTGGAAAAGTCTGGCATTTCTGACAACACTAAACATGCTCTACCACACACGCGGCCACTTTAGGTATCTACTGAGAGAAATGAGAAAACAGACCTGGGAGCAATGTTTTTAGCAGATTTATTCAGACTAGCCAAGAACTACAAAACAGCCCGAGGGTCCATCGAAGAGTGAATAAATCCACTGTGATGTATCCACCAGCGATAGGTACATACTGATACACATAACACGTCTGAACTTCAAAAACATGCCGAGCTAATAATGAATTCAGAGACAGAAAATACACACCAAAGGATCCCATTTATATGGAATATACGGACCTCTAAGAAAGAAAGAAGCCTCAGCTGCAGTGACAGAAAACAGGTCAGTGGTTACCCAGGGCCATGTTGGGGGGCTGACTGGGAAACAGGAACAAGGGAGTCTTTGGGGGGCTGGAAACGCTGTTTCTCAACCGCATGGTAGGTAACGTGGTGTGCGTATTTGTCAAAACCATCAAGCTGTACATTTAAGTCGGTGCCGTGTGTAAACTGCAACGCTCTCCAAATAAAGCTCTGATTTGTCGTGTTAACTTCCAGTCTAAGTACACCCACCGCCTCGGATTTCGAGGGCCCGACGCGTCATCGCTCAGCACAGAGCTGAGAAGGCCACGTGGCCGCTCTCGAGGGCCGTGAGCCAGCACCCGCACGCTACCACCTGCACCTCAATCAAGTTGCTTTTCAAGACCAAAGGTGACAAAGAAACCCTGAGAAGCTAAAATTAAAAACACTGCCAATGCCATGTGTTGCTGAAGACACAGGGATCGAAATGCATCTGGGACCCAGCGGCTCCCTCCCTGTGTGGGTCCGCGGCCGACGCCGGACAGACACCCTCCAGGAGGCCTGCCCCGAGGCTCACAGAGCACTGCCCGTAGGAGACACAAAGTGCCCAAAGTCACCACCAAGAGTGGAACGGGCAAACAAGTGTTCAGCGAAGAGAACTGACCATCTGCAGCCACAGGCAGATGGGCTGAACGTCACAGGTGTGCTGCTGCACAAGGGGGCCCGACGCTCTGGGCCACAGGCTGCGTGGCAGACGCTCACCGATGTGCAGGCCAACACTGGGGGCCCCACGAGCAGGCTGATGAGGGGTGGACACGAGGGTCTGGCACTGTTCTAGTTCTTGGCCTGATGGTTGTTAAGCTGATACTCAGTTTGTAGTTTTTTGAGAGCACACATTTTGTGGACTTTTTTTTATCAGTTCCAACTACAATTAAAATATTTTACAAAGAAAGACCTACGTTTCCATGGTCAAGCACACGAGCCTATTCTGTCCCCGGGACGTCTACATAACCAGCACTGCGCTGCGTGTTTTCTCACAGACGCGTGTGACAAAGTGTAAGCAAAACGGACGTCTGCGTCCTGAGCCCTGATGTACCTACACCCCAACCTCCGCGTCTTGACTGCGCTTCTCCTTGGCTGCCCTCCCTCCCACCCCCACTTTCCACTCCTTCAAAGTGTTTCTGTCCTCTTTCTAAGCTGCCATCGGACCGCTCCAGCCCAGGCAGGGACTGCGGAAGCCTCCCGAGCCTCCGCTCTCCACAAAGGGCTCCAGGCTGCTGGCTTGGTTCTCCCGTGAGCATGAACATAGCCACCAAGGTCGGCTTGAAACCAGAGGGTCACGCACAGACGTGACAAAGCTTCCCAGGGTGGAGGAGACTGGCGGCCGCCCCATCCCCACCCGTCTACCTGCGGGGACACCTTGGTTTAAGACTGAAAGCCAGGGAAGCTGGGGCAGGCAAAGCCGACGAGACAAGACGATGCCTCCTGCTGAGGGGCACACGACGCCTTTGTCCGCAGGGAGGGCCGCCAGCGAGTCACCTCCTCCTGGCGCTGGCGGGCGCTGCACCTGGGCCGGGGGGGCACCCGCGCCAGTCCTGCAGCTGCAGGCCTTTCTGTGCCCGGCACACATTTGCATCTCAATACCCCTGATTAATATTTAAGGAGCCAGCTGTCGGTGCCACATGGAAAGGGGGGGGGAAACGCCTTGTTCCTTTAAGGGGTGGGCTCAAGGCTCTTCATCAAGTGGCCTTCATCTCCCCACTGGGTCTTCACACTCACACAATTCTTCTCCGTGAAAAAATATGAAGCGCCATTAGCGAGTTATCAGGGGCCGACTGTGTCTCCATCAATGCCCCTCAGTCCATTGTGGCCATCGTGCAGCTGCAGGGCTGGCGCGGAGCAAGCTGCCGGGCTGGGCTCCGTCCCTCTGTCTGTCCGCTGTCACCGGGCACCATGTCCAGCATGGCCTGTCACTGCCCCGCCAAGCGGAAGCGGACAGCATGGTCAGAGCTCCCGCGCTGCCCTGGGGGCCACGGGCCCCGCTGCTGTCCCCCGACGCCTGCACACCCACCAGCACAGAGCCTTCCCCTTGCCGGCCACTGCCCCAAGTGGGGTCTTGGCTCCCAAGTCTGCCCCGGAGGCCTCCTTTGGCCTACGAGTGTGGTAGTGAGTTCAGTAGCGTCCCCCAAAACTCATGCCCACTGAGAACATGACTGTCTTTGGAAAAAAGGTCTTTGCAGATGTAATTAACTAAGAGGAGCTCATGCTGGAGGAGGGGCCCTGAATCCAATGTCCGGTGTCCTTGTAGTAAGAGGACACACAGAGGCGCAGGGAGAAGATCAGGCGACTCCAGACCCTCAGTCCCCAGACACCGACACACTCGGCAGCAGTGGAGGCAGCAACTCTGGGCCCAAGAGAACCCCACAGACCCAAGACGGCCACTCACAGCCCCCCTCCTTTCCAACCTGGGGGGCAGGGGCCAGCTGCCTCCTGGGACAGCAGCCCCGCCAAGGCCGGGGTGCAGGGAAGCAGGGCCAACAGTTGTCCGGGGACTGCCCTCCCAAGCCCCGTCCGGCCCCCTGACCCCACCTGCCCTCGTGGGTCCCGGGCCCCCTCCAAGTCCTGAGCACCCAGCCAGGAACCACCTGAGACCGTTCACCCCCCACCCAGAGGGGCATATCACCCTCATTACACACGAATGCCCGGACCGCTGAGTTCCTGAGGGCCCTGGCCGGGCATCCACGGGGGCCCCCACCTGGGGAGGGCAAGGGTCCTCGGCCCCGTGCCCGCACTGGTGGGATCTGCTCCCCCCGCCCCCACCCAAGGGCAGGTCTAGAGAAAGTCACTCTTCCTCAGAGCTCTCCCTTAAACCCCCCCAGACAGCATGGCTAGGTCCCCCAGAGCTGCGCACAGCCCAGCCCTGCCCACGGGGCAAACAGAAGAAGGGTCACGGGCAGCCCTCACCCCCTTTCACGGTGGGGTCCAGGTTGAGGGACACCGGGGTTGTCCGACTGACTTAACGTGCCGCTTCCCCAGTCCGAAGACCACAGGGACCGGCTCCGCCCTGGCTGGAGGGGAAACACGGCCCAGGGAGGCTCTGCACCCCTCCCTGCCCGCCCGCACCAACACCGTCCCCACCCCGGACGCCTACCGGCTCCCTGCAGCTTCCCTCGTGCACCCCGACCCGGGGTGCTGGGCGAAACCAACCCGCGAGGGGCCGAAGAGTCCACCTCAGCCGGTCCCTCCCTGCCACTGGCGGCCGGGTGAGTTTGGGGACTGAGGCGGGGCCTGGGCGGCCCCACTGTCACCAGCACTCGAGGTTCCCACAAGGGACACACACAGGACAGGACAGACTGGCGGCACATTCCTGCCAAACCTCGGAGAAAGCCTCTGGTTTCCACGTGAGGGACTGGGAACTGCAGACCAAGTGTGGGCTGCCCTGTGTCCTTTTCCTCAGGCGGGGAGACCCCCATCCCTGGGGAGACAAAGTGAAGCGCGCCCAGAGGTGGCAGAGGCGCTGATGAGGCCCGTGTGCCCACAGCTGCGGGGGGGACGCCACCGCGTCCCGAGCGTGCCCCCAAGTGTGCAGCAGCGCACGCACCAGGACCTCGACTATACAGGCTGCGTGAGTGGCTGGATATTCGGGAGCCAGGAGTGCCCGCCCGGACAGACCTTCCGCCCTGGGGGCCTGCAGCGGGGGTGCCCAAGCCCCAGCCTGCACACGGCGCCGAGGACGTGCGCCCCAAGGGACGGCCTCAAAGCAGCAGCCATGGGCCCGAGGCATCGGCTGCCCTTTCCTCCTACAGGGAGCTCCCCACAGGCTTCAGAATGAGGGAGGAGCTCTTCCTGGGTTCAAATGCCCCTTCCAAAGGCCGGTCTAACAGCCCAGGGGTGGGGGTGGGGTGGGGGCACCCTCCGCCAGCCAAGCGCACGCACGCCGTCTTGCGGACCCATCCCTGTGCCCCCTCAGGATGCCCACCAGTGCGGTGGCCACGGCCTTTCAGGAGCCCGTGAAGGTGCTAGGAGGACAGCGACTATCTGCAGGGCCGCCGGCCCCCGCCCGATCTGCAGCTGCACTGACCAGCCCCTCCCAGGGCAGCCGTGAGCCACGAGCCCAGGCAGGAGCCCATCACCCCCACCCACCGCACACAGCCCACTGGCTCATTCCGCATTCACTGGTATCATGGATCTTGGCTGGCGGCATACAGTTACCCAGGGGGACACCCCCTATTGTCCCTGAGTGCTGGGGTAGGGGGACAGCAGCAAAGCGCGGAGGGCCTCCAGGCGGAGGCAGCAGCGCTAGAAGCCTCCAGGCGGCTCCACCCGCTGACCCCACAGAAACACCACACCAGGATTTCCTTCCCTTGTCCCTCGGAGCAGTGGGGGCGCTTGGGAGGGGCTCCACGCCTCCTGGCACCGGCTCTCCCTCAAGCCAGCCATGCCCGAGGGGCCAGGACCAGAGCGCTGCAGTGCAGCAGGGAAGCCATGTGGGACACAGGGAGATGCCAGGATCCTGGCCTCAGCGGGGCCCACCTGCCGGGGCTGGGGTCTGTGGCTCAGGGTCCAAGAGCAGCTCTTCTCAGAAACAAGATTTCAATGGGAACGATCTCCCAGGAACAGGTTGGCAGGAAGGCAGGAAAAGAAGAAACCCAGCCCACGGCTGCCACTGCACGCGGGCGCGGAGAAGCACGGCCCCAGGGGCAGGGGGCAAACCCCACAGAGGAGGGATGCCCCATCCCAGGGGCTGAGGACAGCCAGCCCACTGCCCGTTGGAGGGGCCGACCGCACAATGCTGGGCTCTGATGCCAGAGAACGAAGTGCCTACCTGCCCTGTGGCTGACAGCAGGGGCAAAGCCGCACCCCCAGGAGAGCCTGCAGCCCAGCACAGACACCAGGACGCTCACAGGTCCCCACACAGAATCGGAGCGCTGAGCCCAGGGCCCTTCCTAAGAGGATCCCAGGGACCCGACGAGAGCCCGGTGCGGCCCCATCACTCCCACCAAACTAACGAAAGAATCCTGAAGATGTGACATGGGCTGACACACACGGGCACACACCAGGTGCGGGTCCTCATCTGCCTGCGGGGCAGGGACACACACACACACACACACACACACACACACCCCCAAGCCCCACACAGGTCGGGGCAGAAGCCGAGAAGACTGTGGAATGACTCTCCTGCCTCGATGATCCCAAAGCCCCGGATTCTGAACCCAGGACCTGTGGGTCACTCTGTGGGCTTACAAGACTGCTCGCCCCACTTTCTCAGGGTCCATGGGTCCAGATCAGGGCCAGGGAGGGGATGCACCCCTACCCTGACGTCCCTCATGCCTGCCCCACAGCTGGGGCTGTGCCAGGCACCGCCCAGACTGCAGGGACGCAGGCTGAGGAGGGGACTCCAAAATGATGCCTCCACGTCCTAAGCCCCAGAACCTAAAGATGTGACCTCACTTGGAAAAAAGATCTTTACTGCTGTCATGAAATTAAAGGTCTCAAGACGAGACCATCAGGGCTTACCAGGCTTAGTGACAAGTGTCCTTAAAAAAGACACAAAGTGGGGCGCCTCTGCCTTCAACTCAGTCATGATCTCAGGGCCCTGGGATCGAGCCCCGCATCGGGCTCTCTGCTCAGCGGGGAGCCTGCTTCCTTCTCTCTCTCGGCCTGCCTCTCTGCCTACTTGTGATCTCTCTCTCTCTCTGTCAAATAAATAAATAAAATCTTAAAAAGAGAGAAAGAGAGACACAAAGAAGCCACAGGAAGATGGAGGCAGAGATCGGAGGGACATGGCCACAACCCAAGGGACACCCAGAGCCCCCAGAGGCAGGAAGGAGCCTCCCTGGAGCCGCAGGAGAGCACAGCCCCGCTGGCACCTTCACCTCCTTCCGGCATCCAGACTGTGAGAAAGTCAGTTTCCATTGTCCTCAGCCGCCCAGTTTGTGGTGCATTGTTACGACAGCCGTGGGACAGCAACAGAGCCACCAGCCCAGACGTGATGTGAGTGTAACGGGGGCAGCCCCATCACCCCACACTTCCTCTGACTTCTCTGGTCAGCCCTGGGGGTACAGCTGCCCCTCACCCTCATCAGGACTCACCCTGACCTTGGGTGACACTGGACGCGCTCCAAGTAAGCAGCAGAAATGCCTCCCCTTTGAGAACTTAGATGAAATGGACCAATTCCTCCAATCCACAAAACACAAAACCCACCTAAAATATTAATGGATATCGAATAGTCCTACAACTATTTTTTTAAAAGATTTTATTTATTTAAGAGAGAGAGAGAGAGAGAGAGAGAAGGTCAGGGGGAGAAGCAGGCTCCCCATGGAGCTGGGAGCCCGACACGGGACTGGATCCTGAAACCTCAGGATCACGATCCGAGCCGAAGGCAGTCGCCCAACCAACTGAGCCACCCAGGCGCCCTAGTCCTGTAACTATTAGAGACACTCAATTTACAGTTGAAATATAAAGGAAAAAAGTCCAAACCCAGGTGGCTTAACTGGTGAATTCTGCCAAACACTTAAAGCAGCAGTAACATCACTTCTACCCAATCTCCGCTAAAAAGTACAAAAGGGGGGGGCGCCTGGGGGCTCAGCTGGTTGGGCGGCTGCCTTCGGCTCAGGTCATGATCCCGGAGTCCCAGGATCGAGTCCCATGTCGGGCTCCCAACCCCTCGGGGAGATTGCTTCCCCCTCTAACCTTCTCCCATCTTGTGCGTGCGTGCGCACACTCTCTTAAATAAATAAATAAAATATTTAAAAAGTACAAAATGAGGAAATACTTCCCAGTCCATTTTACCAGGCCAGCGCTGGGCTGAGACCAAAACCAGGAACGACAACACAAGAAAACTACAGACCAGTATCTCTCAGGAACACAGGAAAGTCCTTAACAACACTAGCAACGCACCAGGCCTGCACACACGGACGGGATCACGGGTGGCAGTCGGTCAAGGGTCCAACTTCCAGCCTTGGCTCAGATCTGATCTCTGGGTCGCAGTATCGAGCCCTGTGTCAGGCTCCATACTCAGCAGGGAATCTGCTTGAGATTCTCTCTCCCTCTTCCTCTGCCCCTCCCACCCCTGCCCCCATGCATTCGGTCATTCTCTCGTTCTCTCAAATAAATTAACTGGAGAAAAAAAAAATCACACTGACCCATTTGGGTTCACCATAGAAATGCAAGGCTGGTCTGAAACCGGAAGATCAATTAAAAGATGAAGAAAGAAAAAAACACATGACCTTATTAGTAGATGCAAAAAAAAACCCCACTAGACAGAACTCAGTATCTACTCAGACTAAAGAAATTTTTTACCTCTCAGCAAATGAGAAGGGACCCCACCCGCGCACAGGGGAGACGGTGCCCCCAGCAGGTGGCACAGGACAAGGGTGGCTGTCTGCCACTGTCCTTCCGTGTCATGCGAAGCCCGAAAGGATGAAAGAGGCACCACAGAGAGTCCAAGAAACTCGACGAATGCGGCTGATGGATCCCACTTATGCACAGTTT
>CM053621.1:411299-430999 GCA_028646535.1 Procyon lotor | reverse complement strand
GCTGGTGTTCCAATCTTCCACTCCTTTGCTTACTTTTGCTCCACCTGTTGAGCGTCCCAGAGGAGCGTGTTCAAGTCCCCACAAACACCCCCACCTGTGCCCTGAAAGTAACCTGTCGCGTCCGGGGCCGGGTCGCACAACCAGAGCCAGCAGTGACCGCTGTTAGCCCCGTGCCAGAAATTCCCCGGACACTGGCTCAAACACCAGGGTGCACACCACAGAGGTGGCGCCGCCCCCTGCGACGACTGCTGCTTCCAAAGAGCTAGCAATCTGCTTTAAATCTGCAAATTCTAAGCCGTCTCCCCAGGCCTTGCTTTGAAGGTATTTATTCACTTCCTTATTTCTAGTGGGCTTGTCTGGTTTGGGTTTTTTTGGTGTTTTTTCTGTTTTGTGTTTTTTGTGTGGTTTTTTTTTTTTTTTTTTTTAATTATCAAGGCAGCGCATTTTCTCCCCATTTCCTCGGAGAAGAATTTGGGAAGCGCAGGGAAGACAGAGGAATTGCATGTGACTGCGGACCAAAGCCCAGGGACATTCCATGCCCCGTCTGTGGGGCCAGTCCACATCATCGCTGGGCTAGGGCGGCCCGGGGCCCCAGGTTGGAACCACAGGGCTCTGGGTGGGGACAGCCCTGGCCCTGCGTCCCCGGTATAAGTGCATTTTCGAGGCAACTGTTAGCTTTTGACACTAAGACAAAAGGCAAAGACAACGGACTGACACAGGCGTCAGGCTTCCTACCGCATCTCCCGGCGGGGCTCACCACGCAAAGAAGGAACGCGTGTGGGTTCTTGGCTCTTTCCCAACGGTGACCCAAACATCCTGTCCCCCGAGGCCACCCCCACCCTGCCGTGGGAGGGCACGTACTCAGCGAGGACTCTGCGGAGCCTCCCCTCCCTCGGGGCTGGCGTGCCGCTCACACCCGGATCCCCAGGGTGCGTCCCGTCCAGACCAGCCCACAACGGAAGTGCGGCCCCACTGCGATGGGGCGACGCTGGCTCCCCTGGGGCACGCAGGAAGGGCGTGGGGGGCTCTGCAGGCACCCGGGGCGCCCGCGCTCCTCCTGGGGCGTCCTCGGCTGGCCGAGACAAGCCGACGACCGCGCCTGCTCCGAGCCCTCAGCAGCCACTCCCCCGACAGATGCGTCTGTCCCACAACGCGCTCGGCCAGATTCCGGACACCGGCAGCCAGGGCCCCCCTGGCCGTGAGCCCCCCAGGAAGCCCCCCGCCCGCCCCGCCGCGTCCCGCCCCGTCCCGCCCCCAGCCGTCCGCACGGCCGACCCCAGCACTTGCGGCAGACCCCGCCCCAAAGCACGTCCCCCAGACTCCGGGCCTCGCCCGCCTCACCCCCACCCCTGTGGCTCCGGGCGCGCTACCCTCCCAGCGAGCGCCCACTCACATTTGTCTTCTCGGCGAGACCGCCCGATGCCCCGCAGCGCAGAGTCCACGAACTCCCGCCGTGCTGGCCGGGCTTCTCCAGCTCAGGAACCGGGGGCGCCCGCATAGCCCGACACCCGAAATCCGCACCCGGACGGCCGCTAGGAACGAGAAGCGTGCGGACCGCGTGCGGCTGCGCACGTGGGTGACGCCCTGGGCCTGCAACCGCGCCTGCGCACGGCCGCGAGCCGGGAGATGCGTGCGGCTGCGCACGTGGGTGACGCCCTAGGCCTGCAACCGCGCCTGCGCTCGGCCGCGAGCCGGGAGACGCGTGCGGATGCGCGGGCATGACGACCAGGGCCTGCAACCGCGCCTGCGCAGTCTCAAGCAGAGACACGTGCGCAGACAGCTTGCGGCTGCACCAGGAGAGAGAGGCGCTCGCGGACAGCCCTGGGCTGTGGCCGCGGCTGCGCACAAACGTCTGCCCGCCCCCGGGAAGTTCCGCTGCGGCCGCGCGCGTCCCCGAGCCACACACGCGAGGCCCAAGTGGGGAGCGAGCACGGCCCACGGGTCTCCGCGGGGCTGCGGGCCGGAGGTCTGCAGGCTGCCAGTGCGGCCGCGGTGGCCCGCTATGAGTAAGTGACGAGTAATACTCTGCGGTGGGGGTTACATCCACTGCCATAAACGTGAACGTCCGGACGGGGCGGCTGCCTGGGACCCGCGCCCCCCAACAGGGGATCGGGCCCTGCCGCTCCCGCAAACTGCACACCCTCAAGAGCCAGGTAGTCGCAGAGTATGAATTACTCTGCAGCACTGAAGCTGGGGGGACACGCTGGACCCTGTGCAGGACAGGGGGCGCTGACCCCGCTCCCGGGAAGCCCAAAGTGAGTCCCCAGGGGCGGTGCTGACCCCTGGCTCCGGCTCCAGGAGCCCCCGGCAGAGTGGGGAGGGGGCCCTGGCCCCAGGTCCCGGGGGCCCCAGGCAGAGTCCCAGAAGCGGTGGGAAGAGGACACCATGACCCGCAGACCAGCTCCCAGACACCACAGCTGCTTCGCTGGCGAAATCCAGTTGCGAAAGTCACTCTAGTGACAGTTCCGAGGAGAAAGATCACAGGCTTCCCCCCAGAGGTGCCGAAAAAGCCTTGGGCAGAATGTAAGGCCCATTCTTGATGGAAATGGAGTAAGAACAACAGGAAGCTACTGCTGCTTTCTTACCACAGTGACATAGATATGCTAGTTCGTAAACCCATCACCTCGCTGAAGAAGCAGATGCGGGCGTACTTAGGGCGTGAGGAGGGCCATGCCCGCTGCGTCCACTGCCCGTGAGCCCTGGCACCGGAGCCCTCAGCTGCCGCGGTCTGACGGGGGAGGGCAGAGCATCAGGGCCACGAGAATGGAGCCCGTGCAGGCTCTGTTCACAGAGGCTACACCGATGAACCCGGGAACCCCTGCAACACTGATGTTCAAGCAGACTCCTGGTGATGACGGGATGTCCCGCTTCCTCGGCATCCAGAACCAGCCAAGCCCAATCGGCCACTAAGCACTGGAAATGGGGCACATGTGGCTGAGTAGTGAGCGTGTGGTTCCATTTCATTTCGCCTTCTGCACACAGGAACTTAGTCACACTGGCAGCAAGCACAGCACCAGACCATCAACAGAGAGAGAGTGGACTTTTCAAATAATAAACTCAGTAAGGCTAAAACTAACACACAGATACCACAAGCCCACGTCTGCACAAAATCACCAGCTGCAGGGCGGACTAGCAGAGGAGCCCCATTGACGGTGGAGACAGACAATAAGATACTTGGAAGTGACCCTAGCGGGAAGTGTGCGAGTGTCGTTACGGGGACAGGTAAAGGGCTGTGATTGCAGACTGCAGCGTAGAGATGACATCGCCGTGTCGCCACTAACAACCCCCCACAGGGGAAGCACCCTGAAATACTCCACTCGGCCGCTCCAAGTTGGAGAAGGAAAAAGCCAGTGTGTGGCCAACCCAGAAGAAAAGAACACAGGAATTCGTTGTACCGTTTTTGCTGCTGTTCCCCAAAGGTGAGGTTATTTCAGAATAGAGAATTTATTACAAATGCCCACATCCCGGGACCGGGTGCTCCCCTGGCAGGAACCCAGCTCGTGCTCAGTCGGTGAGTGCGGCTTCTGTGAGGATACGCTCTGCTCGTCCCGGCCTTGGTGAGACCTCCTGAAGGTCGCCCGGCCGCTTCTCACACGCCCACTGAGAACCGGGCAGCTGCAGACACACTGATCCTGAGCGATCCCCGACACCTCGTGGGAGTGAGGGAGGAGAGCAGAGGTGCACGCGGAGAGCACACCTGCGCGAGGCATCTGCCTGCCACGTGTCCCTGGGATGCCTGGCCTCGCAACCACGCACCTCTCGGCGGGAGCTGGCGGCCCCCAGGTCGGGAAAAGCCATGTCTCTGGGTGTCTGTCTAAAAAGTGGTTTCTTAAATGAAGATGGTTTTCAATACTGTCAAAGACAAGAGGCTACAGCTGGGACCCTGCAGTGAGCTGAACCGTCCCACAAAATGATAGGCCTCGGTCCTGACCCTCAGGATCTCAGGATGGGGCCCCATCTGGAAATAGGGCCATTGCAAGTATGACCGGTACAAACGGGTCGCTCACCTGGAGTCGGCCGGCCCCACCCCAACAAGACAGTGCCCTTACGGCGAAATGCCGTGTGACCCAGAGACCATGACTGACAGGGTGAGGGACGCCAAGGATCGCTGCCACCACGGAGACTGGAAGAGGTGGGAGGTGCCCCCAGAGGCAGCACGGCCCCCTGACGCCGCAGTCTGGGACTTGCAGCCTGCAGCCCAAGAAGGGTCAGTGCAGTGTGAGCCCTGGGTCTGTGGCTCTGTTAGGGCAGCACTAGGAAAGTAAAACACACAGAAATGCCTGGTCCAAGGTGGGAGCCCCCAGCTCAGGCTGCCAACACTGTGCTGGCTGCAGAGGCCTCCTCCATCCTGTCCTCGTCCCTGTCCCAGGATGTGGAATGGGTCCCACCCACTATAGCTACAAACCACCTCTGGCTCGTTTGGTGCAAATGTGGATTCCTTCCAATGCGAATCAGCACACGCATGAGGCCCCGAAAAGCCCAGAGGCGCTACAGATGGGGCTCTGCCACCTGTAGCCGCGGGCGCGGGGTAAGGGCAGACGGGACAGGCCCAAGCACACTGGCAGGCATTCCCGTGGCCACGGTGCCCACAGCCCCGTGGAACAGGAGCAGCCGTGCCAGCCTGAGCCGCTCACAGGTGCACAGGTGCGTGGCCTCCAAGGGTGGGCACGACCCAGCGGCGGGGGCAGGAGCAGGTGCCCAGGCAGACGCCGCTCGTTCTGCTGCCCCGGACACAAACACGGGCCACAGCTGCATGCACACGCACACCCCAGCCGCAAGGGCTCACCGGGCACCACCGCGTCTTGGCATCCGTGACCTGCCTCCAACGGGACAATCCGCGTCGTCACCCCCCGCCCTGAGGGGCACGGGGTGGATGCAACCATCCCCAGATCTGGTGGCGGAGCTGGGGTCCCTTCTCCCTGCCGGCCGCGAGCAGAGCCCAGGACGGACGGCTCTGCCCTTCCCAGAATGAGCAGCCCTGAGGCCACGGAGGGATGGAACAAGGCAGGCTCCTCCGTAGGGACTGGCAGCCGTGCTCTGGGCGCCACAGGGAGCACGGGCCCCATGGAGGCCAGAGCCACAGGCTTGGACGCGGAGAACCCGAATGAGCCTATGGACCCATAGGACTGGGCACCAATGAACTCACAGCTCCGATGTGAGTGCCCGCAGAGGGAGGTGCCCGTGTGAGTGTGTGTGCCCAGCAGTTTCTCGATCCGGCATCCACCAGAAGCTCCAGGGGGAGGGGCAGGGGGTCTCGGCACCTGCATCCCGAGAGCAAGGAAGGCCACCAAGCAAGGGCCTCCCGAGACAGACCCCCACCGGCCACGGCTCTGGCAGCCAGAGCACGACAGTAAGAGGCAATCACACGAGTCAATGAAGAGAGTTTGATGGAAACAGGCCACTGACCATCCCCGGGCTTTGAGGGGAGAAGGGGCCCGGAGGACTGCTCGCTGACACAGCCACACGGGCAAAGCAGGCCATCCTCGGGGGGGCCAGGTGCCCACCCCGCACCAGCACACACACGCCAACAGCAAGGCGCCGTCGGGCAGAGTCAAACTGGGGGACCTACCAGGCATTCAAGGAGCTACACACACACCCGCCTGTTCCCCCAGATCCCACCCTGTGCACGCGCCCCAGCTCGCACGGGGCCTCCACGCGGCAACTTGTGGGTAATCACAGCTGGTCCCCGTCCCGGAAGGACCCTACAGCACAGATTAGCTTTACGTCACCTCTGCTCTGGAGTTTTCCTAAGAATTGAGTGACACCCCCGCCACCTTGGCACAGAGAATGAGCTGAGATTCCAGGTGGGGGTCCTGACCCAGAGGAAAGGCCCCGCGTGACTCTCTTGCTCCAGGCAACAGGCTTGCCCTCAGATCTGCCTGAGGGGCACCAGCAGCACCTGCGAGCACACGCGGCCACGAGGGTCCGAGGCGGGCGCGTGGCGGGGTCCCGGGCTGACGGCCCCCCCCCCCCCCCCCCCGCCCGGAGCGCAGCCCTCCTCTCCCCCGCCGACACGGGCGCCTATCACAGCGTTTCCAGGGGCCACTTCACACCGCACTGGTTCCGGGGGTGCCGGGCAGGGCCCCCGAGGCCGGCCGCTCGCAGTGGCCAGAGCGGTGGGCGAGGAGCCGGCGACCATGAAGGGAGGCCCCCCCCATAGCCCGACCTCCAGCACAGGCTGCCGTGGGCCCGAGCTGCACGGCCCGTGCGGATCCCAAGGACCGTGGCTCTGCGGCCCGCGTGTGCAGGACAAACCAGGCTGCTGCTCTGAGGGGACACGGCCCCATCCTGCCGCTCACCCCAAAGCTGCCTGGTGAGATCCAAACCCACTTCTCTTCCTCGTGTGTATTTTCTCTGGAGCCCAACCCATGGACTTCTCTGCCTTCTCTTTGAGATAAAAATCAAAACTGAATCTTTAAAGGGCATCTCCAAAAACCACAGAGTGGCTGGAATTAACTAAACATGAAGCTTGTGGTTTTCCTCTCAGGAACTTCCTGCTCATCTGATACGCAGAGTCAGCAGCGCCGGGAGCCCAGGCGGAGGCTCCCGGGAGGGTGGGGGTGCTCAGCCCCGGGGCAGGGGCCAGGCCCGCGGGCCCAGACAGGTGTCCGCATGCGCGAGGCTCCCTGTGGCGGGCAATCTCACCGAGGTCTGCACACCATCAACACACTGTGGGCGGAACAGCGTCCCCCAGGTATCCACGTCCACAGATGAGGGGCTCGGGGAGAAGACCCCTGACCACACCCGCGGGCACAGAGACAGGGCCACGCACACAGGGCCCGGGAAGCAGCCGGGTGGTTGGGGCATGAGCCTGAGCTGGGGGCGACCAGGCCACAGGCTGGAGATTCGGACGGGCTGGGGCACAGGGCCGTCCACCACCGCCTGGCCCCCAGCCCCGGCAACACAGGGATGGAAGGCGGGTAAGGGCGGTGAGGCCACGGACTTGGGACTGGCCCGTTCCACAAGAGGCTCTGAACCCCCACCCCCTCCCACCCCAGAACCGCCCGCCACGGCCAGGAGGCCACGGCGCCGCTGAGCCACTCTTACTCACCGGCACTTCCGACGCCAGGTGTGCGGTTTTTTCCTGACACAGACCGACTCTCGGGCTCTCTGGACACCCGCCGCAGGTCCTGCAACCGCACTGCGTTCCGACACTCACCGTGGGCGCTAGTGAAGCCCCACAGGCTGCGGGGGCCGTCGAGACACCCTTCCCTTCGCGCACCGCAGCACCAGGTCCGCAGGCTCCCCGCACTTGTGCCCAAACTGGCCACAAAGCCTGCGGCGTTCTTGTAAAGGATGCGACTCAGGAAGAGCAGATGGAGGAGACCCACAAGGCGAGGGATGGGGGTGGGGCGCGGAGCTTCCGGGCCCTTCCCCGGGAGCGCCCCCTCCCCCACCGGCACCGGCCCCTGCTCGAGACCCGCGGCAGTTCAGGGGCTGTCAGGGCATCTCCTGACAGAAGCACACTGATGAAGTCAATGGCGGTTGGGGACTGACCCCCATGGCTTTGCTCCTCCGACCAAAAGGCCCAACCCCCCAATCAGGAGCCCCCATCTCGGGAGCACGCCGGAGACACTCACGCTCCCCGGGTGCCGGCAGCTGGGGACGAAGACGAAATGTCCATGTTTTATTCCCCCACGGACATCTGACGAACAGCATGCTGCTGTTTTGAAAGCCGAGTCCATGAACATCTTCGACTGTGGAAGCGGAGAGGAAAGCAGTGGCCCCCACAGAGCCGGAGCGCAGACACTGGGTCTGCCCGTGGCCCGCCCTCCCCTGAGCCCAGGGAAAGCGGGGCCAGGCTCCCCCGCAGCCTCCCGGCACGCTGGCGGGCACACCACCCCCATCTCAGAGGGGCCCCAGGAGGCCACTCTGGCGACCACGCGCAACCACCCAGCCCTCACAAAGTTTACCACAAAAGCGCCCCACGGCCGGCAGTCCCATCCCTGGGCGGGCGCCCGGGCGCCGCATCCACTCCAGTCCACGTGAGAACTTGTGCACAAATATCCGCCCACGGAGGAGGGGTGACCAAGACGTGACCCAAACACAGGACGGATTACCATCCGGCCTCAAAAAGGAAGGAAATGCTGACACGCGCTCCAACGTGGATGCACCCTGAGGACGTCGTGCTTGGGGAAACAAGCCCTCGTGGGAAAGCCGTGGCTGCGCTTTTGCCCTGCGGAGTCAAATCCACAGACACCAGAAGTGGACAGTGGGTGCCAGGGGCGCGGGCGGGAATGCCAACTGCTGCAGGGTTTCACGGGGGGCTGGCGACATGCTCTGAGCCTACGCAGAGATGATGTCACGTACCCTGCGAATGCCCCAAATGCCACTGAGCCGTCCACCTTAAAATGGCTTTGTGTCACGTGAGTGTTACTTCGAGAAGCCTTGAGGCCCCTCTGCCAGCGGACCGGGCCCCATCGGCCAGACAGGCAGCCTGCTGCACTGCCCCCCTTCACCCGATCGCTCGAAGCCCACCCTCCCTCCCTCACCTCAAACTGCCATTCACCGCCCTGCGGCCTCACCTTTCCTCGGGCTACCCCACGGCCCACCCACTCAGTGCCCAACAGGACACCACCCACGGAAGGAGCCAAGAGGATGAGCCCAAGGTGGACCAAAGCAGATGTGCCCACCAGGCCCCCACTTTCACCTGCCTCAGGTGAGCCTGAGGGGGTCGGGCCAGGCCCTTCCCCCTGGACCTGGAGCACCACCCGCTTTAGGTGGAAACACAGGCCTCAGGGCCCAAATCCCCAACGAGCCCCCCCGGACTCCCGCGCTCAGCCAAGGTCCTGAGAAATGAACTCTGGACCCATTTTATCATAAAAATCTTGGCGTTCAAGTGCACCTCTATAAAGGCCTCTTTGGGCAGAGGCTTGAATGGTTAGCCTCCGTTCCCTGAGGCCTGAGCCTGAGAACTCAGTGCAATGAACACAACTGGCCACTCCAGCGCCTGGAGCCTGGGGGCAGCTCCGAGAGGCTCGCCGGACAGCCGTGGGGCCCGCGAAGCCTCAGGCGGGATGCCGGGCATTCAGGTCTGGAGGCCACGCGAGGACTCCTCCACGGGACTGAAAGGGCTGTGGGAGAGGAGTCAGAGCCCTTCCTAAAGGGCGGCCCCACCCACCCCTGGGCACAGAGCCTACAAGAGTGGAGGCCGGAGCTCAGGCCCGGCCCCACCTCACGGCAGCACAACAAACAGAGGCGGCGGCAAACCACACGTCCGTCCACAGATGGACAGAGGAATAAAGTCCACCGCCCACATGTGGGACTCCACTCCCGGGGAACATCCAGAGCCGACAAGTCCACAGACGCAGAGAGCACAGGGAACGGGGGAGTGGCCACTACTGGGTATGAAGCTGGTTGTGGGGTGGGTGACGGGAATGTTCTGGAACTCAATGGAGGGAGTGGGTGCACAACATTGCCAATGTGCTAAATGTCACTGAATTGTTGAATTTTAAGTGGTTAATTTTATGGGCATTTCATCTCATTTTTAAAAAAAGAAAAGAAACTAAAAAAAAACCCCATACGTCTTGAATCCTGGAAGAGCGGCAGCAGGGAAAGTTGGGGGTGAGCGGGCTGGTGGGTTTGACGGCCACTGTGCAGTGCACGTCTGAGGCTCCCGCACACGGTGAACGCCCTGCAGGGCGGCATTCTCAAAACGTGTCACTGATGCAGACAATCAGGACAGAGACAGCCCCATTTTCTCTGTTGTGACCGTGAGTCTGTCCCTTTCCTGCCCCCCCGGCAGGCCCGAGGCCCCCACTACCCAGGTGTCTGCTGGAAACCAGCCCATCCTGAGAGGAATGCGTGTGTGCATCCGTGCTCGTGGGCATGCGTACACTGTGCACTGTGCTCCGTTTGGATCTGCAGTCACACACGTGTGCATGTGTTTGTGTGACAAAGGGCTCACGTGTCCACACGTACCTTCTGTTCCGTTCATGTGTGTGTGTGCAGATGCCTGTGTGCGTGTGTCTGCGTGTGTTTGTGCAATGGTATGTGTGCACGTGTGTGCACGTGTGTTCCAAGAAGGTAGGCTGTGGCACAGCTCCATCCAGAAGTTTTACCACGTGAGCTACAGATTCAACCCTTTTAAGATTTTATTTTTAAGTAATCTCTGTGCCCAACGTGGGGCTGGAACTCACAACCCCGAAATCAAGAGCCACAACTGTAACTGTAACTTTTCCAGGAGCTACCCGTATTTGAAAAGTAAAAGGAAACATAAAATTAACGATACACTTAAACAGGCCTAACTAAAACACTACCATTTCACCATATAGCATACACCAAGTTATTGTGTTTTTTTGCACATAACAAGTTATTAACCCGCTGTCTTGTTATCTGTGCTAAGTCTTCCCACTGGGTGTGTTTCACACTCGAAGCGCCTCGCTCCGAGCCACCCACCCGTGCAGGGCCCGGCGGCTGCGCCATCCAGCAGCACGACGGGGGGCAGCCCAGCTCCTCCTAACCGCACCCAGCACGAACGGCCAGTGACACAACGGAACAAAAACCACCCACGGCCACCGCCAGCCCAGTGGGCAAGAGAGATGACGGAGGAGGTCTTCATCCCTGGGAAAGCCACTTTGTGTATGACCAGCCCCTCTGACCATGGCGTGCCCCTCACCACAGGCTCCTGCCACACTCGAGGGGACCGTCCGCGGCAGGCGGGCCCGGAGAAGGCGTCTGCCACCAGCCGCACACAGCACGAAGGCGGCCCTGCGGCAAGAAGCTCCTCCCGCTCTGTAAGGCCCTGTCCCACACCGTCAAGGTCAGATCGGGGACACGCAGGCTGAGGCCATCCGAAACCTGCTCAAGGTCTCTGCTGAATTCCACACAGAATTCAATTCACGCCACATGAAGGGCACCAAGCCCCACGGCTCCGGCGCCCTCGGCAACCTGTGACCGGCTCAGCGGCCGGTCCCCGGACATGTGCCAGTAATGAGCTATCAGCTCCCCTGGACGGATCGAAGCCCTAGTGCTCATGCACAATACCCTTTCCTTTCCTGCACCGGTAAGAAGTAACAGCTGTTCTTAAAAGTCACTGTCCACGCAAGAGAACAGAAGACAGCAGACTATCAAACCTGTTTTGGCTAAAAAGTGGCTGTTGGGAGGCAAACCCAATTCTATTTCGGTGCATGAGACAGCAGGTTAGCTTTGCCAAGAACAGGAACTTGGAGACACAAGGCGTGAGGAATCAGATGAACTTCTTCTGTTAGGCAAAATATTCTATCAGTTTGCAGCTATAAAATTCTTACAAGCTCTACTGAAAAGAAAAAAGAAACCACACACGCACCCAACACATAGCCCAAGGCCCAAAGCTGTTCCAGAACAGAAGTCAGTCGGAACAAAAGCAAAATCACACTCACAATTAAAGCAGGGAGGCTCGGGGCCCCTGGGGGGCTCAGTGGATTAAAGCCTCTGCCTTCAGCTCAGGTCAGGGTCCTGGGATCGAGCCCCGCATCGGGCTCTCTGCTCGGCGGGGAGCCTGCTTCTCCCTCTCTCTCTGCCTGCCTCTCTGCCTACTCGTGATCTCTCTCTGTCAAATAAATAAAAATAAAAATCTTTTAAAAAAAATTAAAGCAGGGAGGCTCAAGGAAGTGACGGTGCATCCCTGGTTTTGTGAATACACACCCCTGGGTATCTACCGGCCAGGAACCAAGACATAAAAGTAAAGATTTCAGATAAAGGCAGAGGGGTGAGGGCTGGGTGGTGGGGAGACAAGAGGCATCTAATTTCAGTTGGCTTTTTTCCAACAATAAAATCTATTCCATCCTTTTCTTCAGGTGAAAGCTCTTAATACAAATGTAGTGTGACTGAAATTTGGAATTCTGCAGGGATTCTGCTGGGACGGGGTCTAAGAGCCGCGTGAAGCTCCGTCCAGCACCAACCCCCCTAAGAAAGGCCACGCACAAAGCCTCTGGGCCATAATGTGGCTTCTGGACCACTGTGTCCCTGAAAACGAAGATGGGCTCGTGCTTACGCCCCCAGCCCCCTCCCGGCCTGGGAAGAGGGGGTGTCTCCTGCAAGCCTCCAGCTGGCAGCCCTCGGCCCATAAGCACTTGCAAGAAGGGCGAAAAGAAGACGGGCAGGTCCTCTGCTCCACCTCTCAAAGCCACAACCTCCGTCCCTCCCACAGCTTCCCTCCGTCGGGGAAAGGGTTTTACTCTGTCCTATCGTGCAACCATGACCCTACCTAGTGTCAGACTCTCCCATCAGCCCAAAAGGAAACCCCATGCCTTCCAGTGGTCTCTCCCTGAACCCCTCCCTGGCCCCTGGCGGCCACTGATCTTCTTTGTTCTCCCCAGATTTGCCTGTTCGAGCGTCTCCCGGATGTGGACTCATTGGATATGCGGCCATTTGGGTTTGGATCACCTCACTGAGCGAACACTCTCGAGGGTCCCGCACGCTGCGGTGTGTGCCAGAGCTCCATTCCTTTTTGTGGGCACGTGACAGTCCCCTGCGTGGACGCGCCACGTTTGGCTTATCCATCCATCTACAGACATTTTGGTCATTTCTATCTTTGGCTACTATGACTAGACCTGCTATGAACCCGGTGTACAAGGATCTGTTCAAGCCCCTGTTTTCAGTTTTCTTGGATGTGCACCTGGGAGTCGAATTCCAGGGTCACGTGATAACCTGCTGAGGAACCGCCAGACTGTTTCCCACGGTGGCCACCCCGACTCCTTCCCCGCCCGCAGCGCGAGCGTTCCAACGTGCCTACCTCCTCACCCACACTCATCTTCCCTTTCATTTTGTTAGAGTCACCCTCCTGGGTGTCAAGTGGTAGGATTTATATTTTCTAGGCATCTTTTCAGGGGCTGCTGGCCATCTGCATATCTTCTTTGTGGAAATGTCTGTTAAGGCCTTTGTGCGTTTGTTAAAGTGGGTTGTCGTTGTGTTTCTGCTCGTCCTTCTTGAGCCCCCTGAACGTAGGGGGTTCTGGGCAGGGTCTGGGTGCAGGGGGATTCCCCAACACTCACTGTATGGCTCGCGGGACCCCCCAGCACAGCCCGCCCTGGAGAACGACGGGCTGGGCTAGGTACGGCAGCCTCTGGTCAATGCTGGCAGGAGGGGCCAGCTCGCTCTTTTGATGTTCTCCTGGGTTCCATCAAAGGATGTTACCATCCGGGATATTTTATTTGCTTCAGGAAGAAACGGATTCCAATTATCACATAACTTATACGAGCACTGACCCAGAGGCCAGGTTGACATCTGGAGCCAGAGAAACATAAACTATCCAAACCATCCAAACGGAAGCCCACTGCAACCTGAAATCGTGAAAAAGTAGGAACCAAACTTCACCCTCGTGCAAAGGGGAGAATGGTTTCTGCTTCAGACAGACAGCATGTAGCGATACCAGGTGTCACCATTATGCTCAAGAGAGTCACAAATACCAAGCACAAAAGATACCTTCTGCCACGTCAAGGTTGTGCCACGGCGGGCTCCGCGTTCCTTCGGCTCTCTGCCTGTGACGGACCGTCTGCGTTCGTCTCCACGAAAGCAAGGCCACGGAACCCTCAACAGACGGGCTCTCAGCACAGGAGACTCTAAGAGCCATGTTCCAGCACTTTGCATTTTAAATCTCTGCCCTTCCAAAGTGCCTGACCCTGAAGCACCAGCGTGACCTAAACGGAGCTACCGAAAATAGAGAAACCACGTCTTTCTGCGCCTACGTGCGGATATGGGCATGACCGCTCACGCCTGCAAGCTCCTCATGATCAATACTCCCGGCCACGTGAGCGCACCTCTGTCCCCCCGGAGAAGAGGGCCGGGGTGTGGCCTCCAGGCAGAGGTTCAGATGGCTGTTCTCCACAGCCTTGCCCCACTCCCAGTTCTCCTGAGGCTGGGCGCTCACGGCGGCGGCCTGAGCCGCTGGTGTCTCTGCTGTCCCAGGCGATGAGGGGCTCCCAATTTTCTCTGAGCACCGAGGAGTTGACAGGTGTGGGATACAGTAGTGACATGTGGCAAATCCCCCTTTCATTTCTTACACCAGACATTCTGAATCCGATTTAAACCAACCACGAGAAAAAAACTAAATGTTCTTTGGAATTTTCCGATATCCAATGGCCACCCAAGGCTATGACAAGCCACCTGCCCTCTGGAAGTGCCCCTCCCGGCCGGCTGCATGGGATCCCACCTGCCTCCAACTAGAGCCCCTTTTCTCACTCCCCTTCATAACATGATACTGTCTGCCAAGGAGATGATGAGAAATCTTGATCTTTCCACTCATTCTGCTGAGTTTTGTGAGCACAAGGTCACACATAAGGGGAAAAGAGGCAGATGGAGGATGGAGGGGGCCTCGGTCCCAGCAGCCTCTCCCCACCTCACTTCCATCCCCGTTCCCTCACCCCACCTGCATGTCTGGCCAAGTTAAGGAGCATCTGTGAAGAAGGCTACAGGAGTACCTCTTATATTCTGTCCCTGGGGTCTGTCAATTAAACTGACAAACAACAGACTAACAGAAGGAAAAAGTTACGAATATAGGGAAGCCAAGAAAAGTAGCTGGTCCAGAAGTTTCAATTAGATATTTCTATACCTAACTTAGCAGATAAAAGGAAGAGGGAAAGAAAATCCTTTTTTTTTTCTTTTTTTTTTTAAGATTTATTTACTTATGGGGGGCGGGGAGAGGAAGAGGGAGAGGGACAAAGAGACTCCCCGCTGAGCGTGGAGCCAAATGCAGGGTTCGACCTCACAACCCTGAGATGGTGAACTGAACTGAAGTCGAGAGCGGGATGCTTTCTGAGATACCAGGCGCCCGAGAAAAATTCTTTTTAAATAAAAAACAAATAGGTTTCTTTAAGAAAGACAAACGTGTTTCAGGAAGATAACTGAGATATAAAGAAGTCTGTGATAACAGTTGTCTGTACAGGAATAAATGGGCTTTCCGTCTCTTTCAGAGCCATAAAACTCCCCCGGAGAAGGGATTTAGGATAGGTTTTATTTGTGGTGTCCCCTTTGGGAGCAGACCCACCCTAAAGAAGGAATTTACGGCAGCCTTACTTCCCAGAAGTTGCGTCTTATAAGGAAAGCTCCAGCAAGGATTCTTTCTGCATCTACCAATTCTCAACTGTCTTCAGCCCCAAAGAACGCTCATCCCCAAGTGGCATATTCTGGGGTGGCATACCCCAGTCCCCTTCAAATCCTTTAACCACGATACAATCACCCCATCACCCAGCTATAACCGGTCCTCCTGAGCCCATGGGAGTGACTGTTGTGTGAACTCCATTTGCTCTTTCCTCTAAGACCAGGCCCAACAGATCTTTTAAGGGCCGCTCAATCTCCCAAGTGAGGATGTTTAGCAGACCCAGTGAAGAGAAGAGTGTGGTCCCCGGGGCAGCAGAGGAGAAGGAATACGTCGGGTCCTCACTCCAGGAAGCCGCTGACAGAGCCGAGGAAGGGGGAGGGGTGGATATGTCAAAGCCTTGCTGTTCCCCCGGCCAGGCCAGGGGCTCACGGTCCAGACTGTCCCAAGTTAGTAAAGGTCAGAAGAACATCCCCTGATGGCAACCACTCAGCTACCGGCTCTCTGGAGCCCTGGCCGCACGGATGATACCGAGCAGCTTACAGAAACATCGTGCTTATGCCCGCTGCCCTCCTGCTTCGCATCCAGCGCCCGACGTCGCCACGGTTTGCTCTTTCAGCAAGACCACGGCTGTGTTTAGGGCACCTGAGAAGTTACTGTGACGGTAACAAAAGTCAAAGCATCTGTCCCAACACATCAGAGTCTCTTCCACTGGGCATAAGATGAATGAATTCTCCCCCCCCTTCCAAAAATAGAAACAAAAACACGTACAGGTGTTCCTAACTTCCTTCAAAAGACCCGAGCTCGGAAATGTCTGCCACCCAGAGATTTTATCAATCCCAAATGCACTGGGGCACTGAGGACGACGAAGCAGTGAGCCTTCCCATAATTCACGTCATCATTTAACTTACTTAAGTGTGCACACATCTTGTTGGTTCGTAAGCAGAGCCCACTACTGCACTCCGTGTATGTGTTTCTTTTCTAATTTAAGAAAAATGCCCCGGATGAGACGAGATGAAATGTTACCGCATCACAGTCCTGCGTGTGTTCCACGGCCAAAGCCAGGGGGTTGGAAAGAATGGGGCCAGAACCCGTTCCGAGAGACGGGGGTCAGGACCCTCGGGCGGGGTCCTGGCCGTCGGCCGCAGCTCCGGGATGTGGTGCAGGCAAGGCTGTGCGGCCCAGCCCCGCCACCGTCACCACCGTCACTACCACCAGCTCCAGCACCACCGCCACCCGTCAACACCGTCATTATCACCGTCACCGGCACCATCACTGCCGTCACCTCCGTCGTCACCAGCTCCGTCACCGACCCGCTCAACCCAGAGCACTGCCCGGCTCCTACAGCACAGCGCGCCGCTCTGTCGGGCCTGTGCACACGCCCGTGTAACCTCTCCCCTGCCACCGGCTCCCCACGGAGCCCGGGCGTCAGCAGGTCACCTGCACTGGGCTGGGGGCAGAGCTGCCTTTACCAGCCCCCGCTGCCCTCCACACGTCCTCCGCACCATCGCCCTAGGGCCTGAGGAGTAAAGCAGGTAAAAGCCGCACCTCCAGGCCCTAAGAACTCCCCACGGCCACAACGAAGCCTCCAGAAAGGCCAAAGGGAGACTGTGGGAGACGGTGGCCTGAACACAGTTTCCCACTGGCTCAGCTGAGGAGATGGCAGGTGGGCCGGGGTGCCCAGAGGGTCCCTGGAGACTGACGGGCTGAGGCGGGAAGATGCGCGCTCCCTGCACGGAGCCCAGCCACCAACAAAGCAGGAGCTCCCCCGAGATGAGAGTCCAAGCCAGGAGACGCAGCGGAGCCCCCGGCCGGCTGCTCCCAGCCAGATGCTCTCACCAGGTGCTCAAGAATGTCGGGCCCCCATTTCCCTTGGCCCTGCCTTGTGGTTGTCACTTCTGGGACACCACGCGCTCCTCCAGCCAGAGGCTGCTACGGGTCCCGCGGACAGGTGCGTCCCGTGCTCATCCTCTCCCCGCTCCTTCCCTCCCCTCTGTTCCCCCCCCCACCCCCAGCTCCTCTCCTCAGGGAAGAGAAGGGGGACACACGGAAAGATCACAGGGCGAGACGCGGTCGCCATTTCCCCACCTAACCGCAAGAGAAGCCCCTCATAAACCCCAACTGACAAGCACCCTGCACACCTCAGATGGTCAAGGCCATCGAAACTAAGAAAAGCCGAGACACGATCACTATGGTCCCAACCCAGTGAAGTCCAAGGGGACAGGAGGATCAAACTCCACCGGGTCCCAAGACAGACAGAGGCACAAGGGAGCAACTGAGGACGCGCGAGTAGAGCACCGGCTTCAGAACGCAAGCCCACGGCAGCCAGCTCATCGGCTGTGACGGGCACCGCTGTGACCGGGCGTGGGTCAGGGCACGCACGGGAGGGGCAGGGCAGCGCACGGGAGCTCTGTCCTTTCTGCCCTATCTTCTCGGAAACCTACAACTGTCTAAGTAGAGGGGTGCCCGGCTGGCTCAGCTGGTAGACTGTGCAACTCTTGGTCTCAGGGTCATGAGTTTGAGCCCCACACCGGGTGTGCAGCCTACTTAAAAAAAAAAAAAGAACAAAAAGCCTATTAACTATTTTAGAAAATACCAAGACTCCCCGTAATCATGCCAGCTTGGTCTCTCTACGGACCTCCAAAAGGTACAAGGCCCCTGCCCTTCACGACTGACCTGCAAAGTCCCTGATACAGATGTATGTGCGGTCCCCCCACTGAGTTTCCGCAGGATTTGGGGACCAGATCCCACATTACTCCCACTCACCTGCAGTTCCTCTCGGGGTTTCACGAGACGGTGTCTTCTGGGAATCCCAAATAACCCGGGCCTCAGCAGGACTGAAAGGGGTAGCTCCTTAACGTCCAGAATAACCTAAATTACAAACCAGACTCATCTCTGCCCATAAAATCATATTAAATATTTTATGTCTGACTCTCTTTAACAACAGGAGTCAAAACGCAGCAAATCACTGTAGACGGAACACCGGCAAGGGCGTGAGGCAGCCATGCCTGCTTCTCGGGGTCATCACAGGGGTGTGGGGTCTGCAGGGCGGACACAACTGTCACAGGACTGTTAAGAACTGCCTTTCACACCCGTTCTCTAAGAAGGGGCACCTCGGACGGCTGCAGAGGCTCGCTGATGGCAGTGCTGGTAGGGACTGAAGGCCGAAGCGGAGTAGGAAATGCAGCTCTTCCTTGAAGGAATCAGCACAAACGTAAAACAACGCCTCCAAACTTATTTTAGAAAAATAATGCTGCTTTTCCTTAAAAGAAATTGTTTGTGTACACCGAATTTTATTATTGTTGATTTTAAAAGAACACACACACATGCACCATATTCCTTGTTTTCACTTCTAAGGTAGTAAATGCTCTTCTCTACGTGGCACCACAGGGCAGAAATTCAAACACCATTTAGAGAGCTAAAGGGCCCTGAGCCTGGGGACCCGGGCGGAGCTGCGTGCGCCTGTGGCTCCACCTCGCGGCGAGGACCAGGCAGTGGCGCACACGGAGCGGGCAGGGCCACGAGGAGCCGCCGGACACCACCCACCACCCAGAGGCACAGGGTTTCTGTTTTCTGAGTTAAATGGGTCCCGTGGAAAGATCCAGAGAAGGGCCTTTCTGGGGTGCCGATGAATGCCGTGTACCATCAGATTCTGTCCTGGCAGGTCCCCCAAGGCGCAGCCCCTCAGTCCTCGGCCCAAGGCCTCCTCGGGCTCCTCCAGATTCTGCGGGAGCATCTGTCCCTGGGCGCTGGCGCCTCCGGGCCCGTGAGACAAGGGTCCCACCCGCACAGCACGTCCCACTCAGGCCCCGGCCGGGCGGCCCCGGGCGGCAGGGAGGGAATGCACGGGAACACAGCCAACCGGAAGGGATGAGAGACAGCCTCCAGGCCACAACTCGGGGACCCACCGAGATAGGACAGCGGGGGCCGAGCGGCACTCCTGGCCCCCCGCCTACAGACCCAGCAGCACAGACGGGGCGCCGACGGTGGTGGGGCCAGACTGGACGTGGGTCACCAGGGACACCAGGCTTCGCGGGGGCAAAACATCTCAGCTCCTTTCCTGCGCCCCACCCAGGCCCCATTCTGTCTCCCAGCCTCGCCTCCCCACTCACCTGCAAACCCGCCATCATCCATCCCTCCTCGTGCTCCAGGGCCACCACCAGGCCGCTGGGGACATCGCCTGCGCCCCTCGGCACGGCACATGGAAGACAAGCCTCGCCTACCGTCAGCCGTCTGTCCAGCCCGCACCTCCTGCACAGCTAAGTGGCCGATGTCAAGCTCTGGGACCACAGAAATGCCTGGTCAACGGTAAGCACGCGGCGCGGTCAGGTACCTACAGTAGCCCCTCAGCGGGGAAGAGGAGCTTCCAGTGCTTTCCACCTAGACGCCGTCAAGTGGGGAAACCTGAGCGGGAAGGCTGGGGGGATAACTGGGGGGGGGAGACCTGGGGGAGGCTACTTTGGGGGGTACCTTGGAGGAAAACCTGGGGGAGACAACCTGAGGGAGGACACGTGTTGGGGAGGGAACCTGAGTGGAGAGTCACTGAAGAACTGAAGGGGTTCCCCCTCAGCATCTCCCCACTCAGGTCCCCCCAGCTCTCTTCCTCACACCTTCCTTCTCAGGTACCCCCACAGTAAGGCTGAAGGGAGATGCTTAAGGAAGACATCTGGGGGACCTGAGTGGG
>CM053621.1:384790-410799 GCA_028646535.1 Procyon lotor | reverse complement strand
CTCCCGGGGTGAGCCAGCATGCCTACACCTTGAGGCGACCCCCGCCCCTCCGCCCTCCACAAGCCCTGACCAAGCAAGAAGTTCACTCCGCCGTCCCCGCCTGCAACCCTCTGGGGTCTCAGGGCTGAGTCAGGACGGAGCTGGCCTCCCTGCCACTCACCTTGCGTTCATCTCCACGACGCAGTACCCAGCATGCCGCGCAATCACGTGGGCCAGGGTGGTCTTGCCAAGCCCCGGGGGCCCACAGAGCAGCGCCACCTGCGGCCAGGACGATACACACAAACACCTGCTACACTGTTACCACTCGGGGAATCCCCCCACCCGCCTCGACCTCAAAACTGAAAACCCCGTCCCATGAGGCCTGCCACTAAGGGGCGGCCCCCCAGCCCCACGGTGCTGGCCGACCAAGAACAGACCCCAGCACACTTATGCCTCACACCTGACACAGCAGAGCAAAAATCAAGAAACGAGAGTGTGTGACAGAGGCATGGTCATTCCTGACGTGACTGACCCCAGAAACCACCATCACCATGAGCATCCTGGGAAGGGCCAGGATCCTCCAGAGAGCACACCCTTTACCTAAATCATGAAAACAGACTCAAAGTCCTACCGCGGGCACCAACGATCCACACCGACACGTTGACGTTCTAAACGCTCCAGCCGTGGGAGCACTATGTGCCTCAGGACCCCGAGAGGCTGTGAAGGCACCGGCTGCCCAGAAAGCACGGCCCTGGGCTCAGACCTGTGCGGCACAGCCAAGAGGGGCTCACCTTGTGCCGGGGCCGCCGGCTCGGGTCCAGCTCGGCCTCTAACATGTCCTCCAGCACCTGCTCATGGCTCTTCCACTTGCCGGAGCTTGTGGTCTCCTTGCCACCCCGGGCCAGCTCCACGCCGGGCCTTGGCCTCCTAGCAGGCCTCTCTCGGCCGAACACCACCAGGTCCCACAGCTTCAACCACTTGAGGAGGCAGCGGTTAGTGAACTGCAGGAAGAGGAGCACGACCTGGAAGAACAGCCAGCACAGGACTCCCTGTGCCCACCCTTCGTATCAACGTGCTGTCGCGAGCCCCGGAAACCCCCGAGGAGGCTGAAGTCAAGGGACGAGTGACCAGTGCCCGGTCACCCTGCCACTGAGTGACAGTGAGGCTCATACCAGACTCTCCATCCCTACAACCATCCCCAAGGGCATTCGAGCCTCAGCATCTACGAGAGTGAGAAAGGAAACAAAGCCCAGGAAGCGGGTGTGGATCCCCAGCCCAGATCACAGGTAACGTAGAGCGTGCCGGCCCCATGCTGGGCTCACTGTCCCCATCTACAACTCAAACGGGCAAATCAAAACCATCTCTTCTAAGGCGCCTGGGGGGCTCAGGCAGTCAGGCGTGTGCCTGCGGCTCGGATCTCAGGGTCCGGGGATCGAGCCCCGCATCGGGCTCTCTGCTCAGCAGAGTCTGCTTCTCCTTCTCTCTCCTCTGCTCCTCGGCCATCTCATACTTTCTCATTCTCTCGAAATAACAGAACGCTTAAAAAACAAAAAACCATCTCTTTCGTTCCAACGCTCTGTGAGCTGAGGACATCGAGTTTAACTGAATTCTCCGTCACTTCTTGCAACAAAACAGCCAGTCACGCTTGAAAAAGAGTAAGGTCTCACGTCATCACTAAGCAGCTCCGTGTAAGACCGAGGGGCGAACTCGTCCACCCAGAGGCAGTGCCGGGAGTCATCTTGGTTGCTGGCCAGCTCTTCCCCAGGAACTGACAAAGGCCGGACCTCCTCCGACCTGAGGCTGAAGAACATCGTGCCTTTGGAGAGACTGCGCACCCCCCAACTACAGGCTAGAGGTCAGGGCTGGAAGGGACCACTGTGTCACCTGCGAAGTGTGTCTGAGAGTCGATGGGCCTCCTCGAGCAGCTGCTGCCTCCGCTGTGAGAACACCAGAGGTTGGCATCTAGATGGCTCCAACGTGTAGTCCCCCCAGAGCGGCCACCCTCTTCCTGGGAAGCCCCACCTCACTGTCGACCTGCTCCTTCAGGGATGCGAAGGACACACCCAACAGATCCAGCTGACCATGGCCTCGCCGCCAGATATCAAGGAAACGGGTCTGTAAGGAAAGGAAGACAGCATCCATCACCTTCCAGGACATAACCGTCCATGGACCCCCTCCCAGCAGTGCTCAGCTACCCAGAGAGCATTTTTCAGCATAAACAGACCAAACACAGAACAAGCCCCCTCTCTAAGCAAGAGTTCCAACGAAAAAAAGACACCAGAATGGGAACAACTCTAAGGAAGACAAAGAAAAAAGAAAACAAAGAAGGAGATGCGAGGTAGAAAGGGGAAGACGAGCCCACTGAACTTCCTGAGCGGTCCCCAGGGTTCCAGTGGGGCTGTGAGATCTAAGACTCTCCTGGGCAACACTGAGCCCCCCCAGCCCCCCTGGCCACACAGCACCCACCTGCACCCCTGTGCCCACTGGGTCAGCCCGGAGGACCAGAAAAGCCCGGCTGCCACCCGTGGAGGTCACAGTGACATAGTCCTCCAGGACAGGGGGCCGCCTCAGGACAGGATTTCGGGCTGCCGGCGAGGCCTGCAGGAGACCCACATCAACACCAGCGTCCAAGGCCCTGGGAAGGGACAGGGGCTGTCTTGGGGTCTCTCACCTCCTGCTACCATCAGAGGAACCCAGATCCCAACTATACATCCCTCCCACCTACCCTCAGCTGCAGGCCTCCGGAAACCTGTGCCCCAAGCCACATACCCCTTGCTCCACAGTTCAGTGGGGACCTCGGGACTCGGTGGGGGGGTGATGTCCCCAGCAGGGGAGTCAGGGAGAGGCGGCTCCTCCATCTCCTCGGGCCTGAAGTTCAGCTTCTTGACGACTTCCAGCCTAAGCCGTTTGACCCTGGGAGCTGGGGAGGCAGACCGAAGGAACAGAGGCTCTTCCCCAGCCTCCTGCCCCACCCCCGTGCCCTGGGGTCCCGAGGACATACTGGGGGGCAAGGCCCCGTCCCGCGAGACGTGGTCGGCCGGCTGCCTCTTCCTCGCACTGCCTCTGTGGTTCCCTGGAAGTGCCCCTGGAGAGCAGTGAGTGGCAGCTTCCCCTCCAGCAGCGGCCTCCTCGGACGTCAGGCGGGACCGGCCCACCGTGGGCCAGGGGTCCCTGGAGGGCGACAGGGCCGCCGTCCCTGCCAGAAGACAAGGCTGACAGCGGCTGCGCCAGGCGGGCGCGTCCCCACCTGCAGGCAAGGAAGGGCTCCCGCGGCCGGCGGCGCCGGAGGGCCCTTCTCGTTCCCGCTTCGCGCTCCCCGCACGCCTCCCCTCCTCCAGGCAGCCCTCCTGGAGTACGAGGGACGAGGCCGCGGCGGGGCCCGCGCCCACCTTCCAGCTCGGCCAGCACCTCCAGCTCATCCGCGAACTGGCTGTGGAAGTCGTCCTGGGCACCTCCCAGCTCGAGCTCCGGGTCCCCCATGGCGCCCGCTCCCACCGGACCAGCCGCCAGCTCCGAACCTCCCGCGCCGCCGCCGCGCGCCGTGCCCGCCCCCAGCGTCCCGGCGCCGCCAATCCCCGGCCGGCGTGCCCGGCGGCGCTCGCCATTGGCCAACGGGAAGAGCGGCGGCAGAGGCGGGGCTGCGCGCGCAGGCGGGGCGGGGCCGAGCCAGTGCGGCGGCCCCGAATGCTCACCATTGGCCCACACGGCCGCCCGTCCGTAGCGTGGGCGGGGCGGGGGCGGGGCTGCGCGCTCCGGCGGACCCCGGTGAGGCGCCGCTCTGGGGTCGCTGGGTCGCCAGGCGCGGGGACGGGGTGCTGGAGCCAGGGCCCGGCAGCGGCCTCGCGGGGCCCGGGCGGCGCGGCCGGGGTGCAGGTGGGTCTCGGAGTGGGAGGGGCCGTGGGAGGCGCTGGCAGGCGGCCTGTGCCGATCGGACGCGGGGAACGGGGGTTCCCGGGGAGGGGGTCGTAGGGGGGTTCCCCTCACTCGGCTGACCTGGCCCGCCCGGGTCGTGGGGGGCGCGGCAGCCCCTTTGCTTGCCCCTCCCGCTCAGGAGAAGGCTCCCGCGGCACGTTGGCGCACTGTCCCCGGGGGTCCGCGGGGGTGGGCCGGGGCGCAGGACGGCTTCCCGCGGCATCTGCGTCTGGGTGGGGCAGCCCCAGGGTCACAGCTCAGGGGCGGGCGTGCGGTGGGATCCAGCGGGTGCGCACGGAGGGGGGCCGTGTGCCTGGCCGACCCCGCTTCAGCAGCCCCACAGCCGCGACCCTGGGGACCCTGCGAAGTGCAGTGCCGGACTCCCCGCGAGCCCGCCCGGCACACGCTGGCCCTGCGCTGTAGGCCTCCGCCATGGAGCCAGGCCGAATAGAGAACCTGTCGGTGGTGTACCAGAGCCAGGACTTCCTGGTGGTGAACAAGCACTGGGACCTGCGCATCGACAGCAGGATGTGGCGCGAGACTCCTACCCTCCAGAAGCAGCTGCGCCACCACTTCCCCGAGCTCGCAGATCCTGACACCTGCTACGGGTTCAGGTAGGCGGGGGCGGGCCCTGACCCCCCGCCACCCCGGCTGCGGGAGGAAGTGCCCCCCTCACCTCTAGCCGGCCTGACCCCATCCCCCATGTCAGGTTCTGCCACCAGCTGGACTTCTCCACCAGCGGGGCGCTCTGTGTGGCCCTGAACAAGGCGGCAGCCGGCCGCGCTTACAAGTGCTTCAAGGAGCGGCGCGTCACCAAGGCCTATCTGGCTCTGGTAAGGCCTGACCCATCCCACCAGCCAGGGATTCCGACCCTCAGCCACTTCGGCAGGGTCAGTGCCAGTTGTCCCCCCGCCCAGGTGGTGGGTGGCCCTGAGAGCAGATCCAGAGTCTCTGCCCAGCAGGTGCGGGGACACGTGCAGGAGAGCCAGATGACCATCAGCTACGCCATTGGCAGGAACAGCACCGAGGGTCGGGCTCACACCATGTGCATCGAGGGCACTCAGGGTACGCGGGGCGGGACTCGTCACCCAGTGGGGGCCCTGCGTGAGCCGGCTGGGGCGGGCTGGCCTGTGCACAGGTCCAACCCGCCCTCACACCTCATCTCGCTCTCCACAGGCTGTGAGAACCCCAAACCGAGCCTTACGGAGCTGGTGGTCCTGGAGCACGGGCTGTATGCCGGCGCTCCTGTCTCCAAAGTGCTGTTGCGGCCCCTCACAGGTGTGTCCAGGGGCGAGGTGGGTCGCTTTCCAGGCCCACTGGCCGGCTGCTCAAGGCGTGCCTCTGCCCCCGTCCCCGCCCCTGACGTGCACCAGCGTCCCTTCCCCAAGGGGACTGCGGCGTCTTGGTCGCCCACGAGAGGAGGAGGTGGCCTGCCTGGGGCCACTCTGCCACTTCCACCCCCACGCCCGGTCCTGGGCCCTGCTGTCCTGGGAGGCCGGCAGGGGTGCTCTAGCGCACCTGGCTTTGCCCTGACGGGCGGCGATCTTAAGGCTGCCTCTTCGGACGTTCCTGTCTGTCACTGGAATCAGGGTCTGCCGTTTCGAGGGGTTTTGTGGGGCTTGAGCAGGACGATGGGGAATAGCGTTGGGGGTGATGTGAGCGGGTGAGGGGCGGGCATGAGACGGCACCCCCACCCTACCCGTCCCCTTGCCCCCTCACCCCAGGCCGGACGCACCAGCTGCGTGTGCACTGCAGTGCCCTCAGCCATCCCGTCGTAGGGGACCTGACCTACGGGCAGGCGTTGGACCAAGAAGACCAGCCCTTCCGCATGATGCTGCACGCTTTTTATCTGCGCATCCCCACTCACACGGAGCGCGTGGAGGCCTGCACACCCGACCCCTTCGTGCCGGCCCTGGACGCCTGCTGGAGCCCCCACACCCTGGTGCAGTCCCTGGACCAGCTCGTCCAGGTCCTGAGGGCTGCTCCCGACCCTGATCCCACAGAAGGGAGCCCTGCGCCTTGCAGCACTCCCATGCCCCCCAGCAAGCCCCCCGAGACAGAGGCACAGCGGGCCTCTTGCCTGCAGTGGCTGTCTGAGTGGACTTTGGAGCCCGACAACTGAAAACGGCGGGGCCCACTCGGGGGGGAGGGGGCTGCAAGGGGGAGCCCTGGGCCTGCCCTGTGTGTGCAGCCCCACTGTGGACGGGGCCCGAGGTCCCAGCTCCAGCAACCAGGCCTGGAGGACAGGCAGGGCCAGCAGGGGGAGCCAGGCCGCCGGGAGTTTGGAGGATGGGACCTCCCTCCCAGCACCGGAGCACCCGGCCCGCCTTCCTGGCTCAGAGCTTCGCTCCTGCTCTGCTCCTCGGGGCTTGTTTCCTAGATCTGCCAAGGTCACCGTCTGAGAGACAGAGCCAACAGTCGGGCCAGCCTGGGTCAGCCTCCTCCCGGGCCCCCGGGCCTCCGAGCACCCTGCTCCCCATTGCTCTTCTCGGACCTTCTCTGTCGGTCAGGCGATCCTGGCTGGGGCTTCTCCAGCTGCGGACCCTGCCCCATTCTGCCTAGCCAGTGCTGCTCGTGCCTTTGCTCTTACCAGCCTCTGCTTGTGGGCCCCTCCTCCCGACCCACGCCGCACCTGGGGGAGGGTCTGAGCCACAGCCCTCGGTCCTGGGCTCGGCCACCCAGGTTCTCAGACTCCAGCTGGGGACCAAGAGTGGCCGGCACCCACCTTCTCCATCCGGAATGACATGCCCACATCGGCCTAGTTGTAGCTGAGCCCTGGGGCCTCAGAATAAATACTCAGTGACTGACCTCAGGAGTGACCATGAATCCGATGGGGAGGTTTTGGGGGGCCCCAGACCGCTGCCCTCTCCCCTGCACTGAGCAGGCCTCTGCCCTAGGCCCCCCAGCAGGAGCCAGGATGGAGCTCATGGTCCTGACTGCTGACCCGTCCCTCCCGTGCCATGCAGCGAGCACTCTGGAGGCTGGGCCCTGGGTGGGGGCTGAAACCGGGTCAGTCTCATGCCCAGACACCCGCAGCTCTCTAAGCCGAAAGCACTGGAGTGCCCATCTGTTCTCACCAGGGTCCCTCCCTAGAGCTGTTGTCCCCACATCCTCCCTAGGGCCCTCCACCATCAGAACACCAGCTACCCTACAGGGTAGGCCCTCCTGGCTGGGGGTGGCCGTGGGGGAGAGCAGAGGGCAGGCCCGCTGGAGGACATGGGTCTGGACACTTCGGCCTGATGGGACACACAGGCTGGGCCTACAGAGCAAACAGCACAGAGAAGCCGGAGGGCTGGACAGACTGGTGGCCCCAAGGTAGGGCAGCAGGACGGGAAGGCACGGAGGGGTTGGCCCCACCTGGGGAATGTATGCTATGCTGCCCCTCCCCCAGACCTGTTGCTCCCCCTGAACCGTCTCCTTGGCCCCTTGAGTAACCCCAGGACCCAGAGAGCCAGACCCAGATCTCGCTTCCTGCTGTCTCCCAGCACCCTGGGGGCCTCTAGGCTGAGGCTGCGGAGCCCAGACACTGGGGCGCACACAGTCCTGTCTGCCCCCCACACACCCCACCTCTGAGTGGGCAAGGTTTGGAAGGCGTGGGAATTGAGCCGGGGCTCCCGGACAAGGACGGCACGGGGAGTTTCTTCAGGCAAGAGTTGCCAGAGGGGGACGCTGCGGGTGGTGGGGGGCAAAGCGTGGGGCAGGCCCAGGACAGGCAGGCTCCTGGGGGCAGGGGTGCTGCTGGCAGGGCACATACAGGCCAGGGGCACATACAGCTCTACATAGTGAGGCTGAGCTTCCGCGAGGGTGGCCCAGGGCTGGGGAGCCGTCCGCAGCTGGTCGCTCCAGCTGTTGGCCCTCTAGGGCCAGCGTGTCCGCTTGGCCGTGCAGTAGACCCTTTGGGCATGTGCAGCCCTACTTGGGGTGCTGCTGGCTAAACCAGCGTCCCCCGGTTCAAGGCCCGGTGCCCTCCTGCCCCTGCCAGGTGGGAGTTGCGCCCCTCCGAGGAAATGAGAGCCAGGACTCAGCGCCCTGGCCCCGCCCCGCCCAGCCCAGCTGGGGCACCTCGGAGCTTCCCGTCCAGGTCCCAGAGCGCGTGCGCACAGCTCTCTGCCACAGGCCACCTACCTGGAGCCTGCACCCCTCTTGGCCTCCGACCCAGACCCGGCACGGATGCGCATGCTCACAGCGCAGATACCGCCACACAGGGCACTGAACCCAGGCACCACACTGGGTCTACGCGTGCCTGGCATCCCGCGAGGAACACGTGCGTCAGACGTGCACATAGTTGGTGCTCCGAGACACGCACGTGTGCACAAAAGCACCAGTACACACGGCAGAGGCAGACACGCACGCGTATGAAGGCACATCCCATCCTCGGGGCACAGACACGTCCCCCGGGGGAAGGGGTGAGCGCTGGGCAGCCGCCAACCGTGAGCTCAGCCTCCCGCTCCCTGGGGAGCAGGTGTCGGCTGGGCTCGGGCCCCCAGGGGTGGGCACGGCAGCCTCACCTGCCTCACCTGACACCTGGTCCCTCCCCTGCAGGCGTCGCTGCACGAGCGGGCGGCCAGGCAGGCAGGGTGGAGGGTGAGGCATGGAGCCGAGCAGGAGCCCCTGGGCCCCCACCCTGCACCGCCGCGGTGCCCCGGGGCTCGGCTGCAGGGGCTGACACACTCCGTGGACTGGGTCGTTGGCAGCACCTGGCACCTGGCCTACACCTCCCCCACCCCCCACCCCTGCATCGGACGCAGCAGGGCGCAGGAGCAGCCTCCCTCGCCAGCAGATGATCACGCTCCGGTGAGAAGCGAGGGCTGGGGCAGGGCCTCCACCACCTGGACCCCCGGGGCGCGGCTGTGAGGCAGTCTCGGTGTGGCTCTGGGTGGGGGGCGTCCACTCTGTCCCCTGCAGAGGACACTAACTATCCTGGGCCGTGCAGAGGCTAGAGCCCCACGGGCACCCCGACACCTTCGCCCACAGTTCAGGCCTCCAGCTGGACACTGGGCAGGGCTGCCAGTGGGGCTGTGGTGCGGGCTGGGGCCGCAGGCCAGGTCCGGCTGGGCCTCTGAGGCACTGAGAGGGGACGGGGGCTTCCCAGGCCACCCAGGAATGGGGACAGGTTGGAGAGCCCCCCGGCCTCTACCCGCAGCTGCCTGCAGGGGCTTGCTGGGACCACCACCCCTCCCCTGTAGCTGAGGAGATCTGTTTACTGGAGACACCGAAGCCTGTGGGTCCCAGGAGCCCCGACCTGAGATAAGAAAGGCCCCGGGGTTTGGCCCGGCCCCCCCTCTCGCCACTCCCTTTAGCTCCAAAGAGGCACTGTTTGTGGGATTTGTGCCCCTCCCCAAAGACAAGAGACGCAGTTGCAGGGAGCCCATCCTCTGCGATCCTGGACGGCACCTCCCTCCCGGTGCCCTGTGCCAGATTGGGCAGGGACGGTGATGGGGTGGGCCTCGCCACCTCCTGTCTCCCCTCCAGCTTGCCCCGCACCCACCGCCCATGACCCCACACCTTTCTGCCAGGACCAGCAGGGCACACCGCACAGCCATGGGCCCTGGAGCAGGTGAGACAGCCCTCACCGAGGGGCACCTGGGACCCTGGGGGGTGGGTCCCATGGCCAGGCTCCCCGGAGGGGTCAGGGCCTCCCCTAAGACCCAGGGAGCCCCGGGCCGACCCCATGGCCCGAGCGGGCAGCGCCCAGCTGTGCTGGGGGGCCAGCCGCTGCTCATGGCCCGTTCTGTTCCAGGTGTCCAGGTGAACCTGGGCCTCGCCCTCCTCGTGTGGCTCATGGCCCACTGCTCTTGTCCCCGGGCCCAGGGCTCCTCCCAGGGAGGGCTAGAGGCCAGCGGGGATGACCTGTGGGGCAGGTAAGTGCCAGGTCACGTTTCTGCAGCTGATCCTCTGCAGGGTGGGGGGCACCTCCGCGTTCCGCACCCGACGGCCTGATTACAGCTGAGGCAGGGCCCCTTCACTCACCGACCTTGCCCCGAGATGGCCCAGAGCTTCCAGAGTCCTGCATCGGACTCACCCACGTGGCCATAAGTGGGTCCCCCATGTGTCGCCACTGGACGTGGCCCCGAGCCCCTCACGGCTTGTGCTGGTCTCTGGCCTGGCGGGCACTTACTTCTTGTCCTGAGTCCTCTCGGGCTTCTTCTTCTGCCCCGAGACTTGGCTGCTCTCCCAGGTCCCAGAGACCCAACCGTTCCCAAGACTGTCCCAAGGTCTCGTGTGTGGTCCCGGCCACCCTTCCTTTTCCTGGGGAGTTAGAGATCACTGAGGAGGCGTCGGTCGGCGGGTCGAGCCGGGGACCGATGAGGCGGGGTCACAGGCCCAGGCTGAGGTCCCACAGGACGCCCTCCCACACGGAGATTTCGTTAGGTGGACGCACGCCGTGAGCAGCACTGAGCCGGAAGCCAGGCCAGCTACGGTGACCTGGCTGGCGCTCGGGCCACGTCTCCTCCCCACCCTCAGCCATCGCTGAGACAGTGGGGCCCCCGAGCTCAGAGCCCGCCGGGACCCCAGAGTCCAGGCCAAGGCCACACCAAGCCCCACTCGCAGTTTGGACCGTGGCGTCTGCTGCGTGCCCACGGCAGTGAGTGAGCGCGGAGTGAAGCCGCGGTCCTGCACGTGCCGAGGCGCCGCGGGCCGCGCTTCCCGTGTCTCCCTCCCTCGGGGCTGGCGATGCCGACCTCGACGCCACCCCTCACCGCCTGTCCCCCTTCTGCCCAGCGCCAATACCTCCCTCCTGCACGGCTTCTGGTGTCAGCCAGCCAGCCAGCTGCCCCGGGACCAGCTTTCCGCCCTCATCCGGGGGATGGCCACCCAGCAGGTCCTTCTCAGGGCCTGGCAGGTAAAGGGCTGTGGCTGGCGGGAGCGGCCGGGGTGCTGGGGGCCAGGGGCGCGCTTCCTGGAGACAGGCGGGGGGGAAGGGCGTGCCCAGCAAAGGACACGGGTCAGCAGGGGGCCCAGGGGACGTGGACGGGCACGAGACCCAGCCGGCCTCCCAGGCACCTGAGACGCCACTGTTGGGTTGACCCCGACGTGGCAGCAAGTGTGGCCGTCGGAGGTTGGGTTTCCCTCCCTTCGGTGCTGCCCACGTGGGACCACTTCCAGGACTTCTCAGCCCACTGCCTGCAGACCCCTGACTTCTGTCTGGGCTCGGGGGAGGGCTTGTCCAGCAGGCCTGCACGGGCGCTCCCACTGGGACAGGTCCTCTGGGCCCCGTGGGGTTCTTCCGGCCTGCTGGCCTCTCCCGTGTGGTCTGAGCCCACCTCGACCTCCCCCTGAGTTTAAAGAAACAGAAGAGCTACTATTTCGTCTCATTATAAAGTTAGTATGAAATCAGCAATACATCTGAACCAACCCCAAAGTAAGTCAAGCGAGGCAAAAAGCCTAGGCAAGAGGCGGTGTTGGATTGAACAACTGAACCACAGGAGAGCCGTGGGGGCCAGGGGTGGGAGGCTTTCAGGCTGGCCGGGACGCCCCTGAGATGGTGGGGACGGCCGGGCGTGCAGGGGACAGAGCCGGGCAGGCGGGGAGGGCCCCACGCCAAGGGCGAGGGTGAGGCGGCAGAAAGTCTGGGAGCCCCGGGGTGGCCAAGCCCCCGACATGCTGCTGCCCTGCCCAGCTCAGCTGCCTGGCCAACCTGGCCGCTCGGCACGGCCTCCAGGACGACTTCGAGCTCCATCCCCCCGACCTGCTGCTCTTCTACAAGTGAGTGCCACCCCCGGCCCCGGTGCCCAGTGTCCCGGCACAATGGGCTGAGAGTGCCTCCTTAGGAGTCCCAGGGCCCCCAGCTCCCCAGTGACATGTGGGGCACCCCAGAGGAGGACCCTCGGGTGGCCCCCACCCTCCCAACGGCTCCCCAACCTGCCCGCAGCCTGACACAGGTAGGGGCAGCCAACTGCCGGGCCTTCACCCGCCGCGCAGCCCAGGGGGACACGGAGCTGCTCGCAAACCTGCCAGACCAGAGGGTCGCCCTGCGGCACGTGGCCTTGGCCTGCCTGGTAGGCACGACGGGCGGGCCCAGCCAGGACTAGGGGGGCGGTGGGGGTACAGACAGGCAGAGGGGCCGGCGCGTGCTGACCCGCTGTGCGGCAGGGAGCGCCCCACCGGCCGCTCAGCGCCACGGATCTGCTGCTCCTCGGGGCCCTGCTGTGCGACATGGACGCGTCCCGCATCGAGACCGCAGACCCGCGGGTGCTGGAGAACTTGCAGCACTGCCGCCGACTGACGGCCCCCCAGCAAGCCGCCCTCAACTCGCTGCTGGCCGGCGGCAAGACCGCGCTGGGGTAGGCTGGCCCTGGCGCCCTCCGGACAGGCTACCCCTCCTCGAGACCACCTGGAGACCCCTAATGTCTACCGGCCTGCTGACCTTTGACCGGTCCCCAGCTCACGGCCCCACTGACCCTGCAGCCTACGGTGCACCGTCTCAGGGTGCTGCCGCCACCCTCTAGAACCCCCAGTTCCCCTGACCCCACACCTGGGGTGGGAGGGTCTCTGCTGAGCAGGAAGTGTCCCCAGGAGGCAGGCCCTGCAAACTGGGTGCTCAGGGAGGGGCTGGCCGCCTCCGGGGGCTGGGGCTCCACTGCTGACCCTAATCCGGGGCTCCCTCACGACACACCAGGCCTCCCGGTTCCTGGAACTTGGAGGGGCTACAGGCCCTGGGAGCCCTGGCCGCCTACATCAGCTCCAGCCTGTGGGTGCAGGTGCAGGAGGTAGGACCCTCTGCAGCCGGGGGGTGGGGGGGTCAGGCTTGCTGTGCACAAGGACAGGGGCATCCAGCCGACCTTCCGCCAGGCCGGCCAGTGCCTGTTCAGCGTCCCCAGTCACTCCCTGCCCAAGGTCTCCATCTGTGGGATGGGAGGAGGAACCGGGTGGCCCCCGACACCCCTCCCCAGGCATGGAGTCCCTATGCGCGCCCGGCCAGGCTGTGGGCCTGGCCTTCTTCAGCAGCATGGTGGCCACATACCGAGCTGGGCGGCTCAGCCAGCGTGACGCCAGGCGCTTTGTCACGGGCTTTCTCAAGGCTAAGGCCACGTCAGTGTCCTCCCGGCCCAAGCGGGGCATAGGTCAGTACGGCCACCGTGGCCAGGGAATGCTGTCCTTCCCCTGCCGGGGGCTCCTAACCCTAGGGAGGGGGGCACCCAAAACAGTCCCACCTGGGCACTGCCGGGAGTCTGCATCCAGCCTGGGGTGGGGCTCAGAGTCCAGAGGGTCTGAACTGCAGGTCAAGGTCAGGGTTGAGTCTATCTGGTCTGAGCGAGGTTCTCAGCTAGAGGTCAAGCTCGGCAGGGTGTCAAGGGTGGGTCTGGGTTAGGAGTGTGGCGACAGGGGCCCAAAGTCAGCAAAGGTCAGCTCAAAACCCCCAACCAACCCCCCCCCAGACACAAGGAGACCCTGCGTCCGCGGGGACATCACGGCGGCCACGCTCCACGACGACCTCTTCCTGGTACGCTACGACTGCGTGCAGCTCGAGTCCTGCCTGGGCAGCCGCGTGCTCCAAGCCAACCTGGACCCCCTCCTGCAGCACCCGCTCCCGGCCGAGTGCCAGCGCGTCGTCAAGGCCAAGCTGGCTCGGGTGCGCCGCAGACCAGCTGCGGGGGGTGGGGGGGGTACCTAGCCGCCGGCTGACCCTCCCACCACCCAGGTCTACCCGCGCGGGGTGCCCGAGAAGCAGCTGCGGCTCATCACTTCACTGGTCTACCTCTACTCGCGCTCGGAGATCAGCCAGTGGAACATCACGTCCAGGGACACAGTTGTGGCCTTGCTGGCCTCGGACGTGGCCCTGGAGAACCAGACCGAGGTGAGGGCAGCACAGGGGGCAGCGGGGGGACGCCGCCCCTGACCCTGCTGACCCGGGCCCTGCCTGCAGGCTGTCCTACAGAAATACCTAGACCACAACGGCACCATCACCAGCGCCCTGCTCGTGGCCATCGGGGGCTCCCGTCTCTGCTGGATGAGCGCCAGGCAGATCCAGGCCATCAGGCCCGCAGAGTTCCGGTGAGCCAGCCCGGGGACGCGCCCACCGGCGGCTCAGCCGAGGGAGGGCTCGGCCCGAGGTGTGGTAGGTTTCCGGGCTGCACAACCAGGTGCCACAAAGCGAGCGGTTTAAAACGAGAGAAAGTTCTCCCGCGGTCCAGACACCAGAAACCTGAAGTGTTGGGGTCCCAGAGCCGCTCCCTCGGAAGCCGGCAGGGGAGCCTGGATCCTGCGTGTGGTGCTGCTGGAACTCAGCCTCCCCCAGGTCGGGGGACGCCCGCCCCAGCCCCAGCCTCCCCAGCCGCACAGCCTTCCCCTCGGCACGCGGGTGCGGCGTCCCTCCCCCGCTCTAGTTCGTAGTCTCGGGGCCGCGCTGATTCACTGTGATGTGGTCTTCACTGTAAAATCTACAAATAGGAGAGTCTCTATGTCCGAACAAGGTCACGTTCTGAGGTTTTGGGCAGGTGTGAGTCTCGGGGGGACACTGTTCAGCGTGGCACAGGGGGGAGGAGGAAAGCTGTGGCAGCCGGGAGCACAAGGGGCTCCCAGGCCGCCCACCAGCCTCCCCTCCCCCAGGCGGGCGGGGGCCCTGGATATCTCCTCCTGCCCGCAGAGCCGGAAGGATGCACTCTACACCAAGGCCCGCGAGGCCTTCGGCAGCACCAGGAACACAGCTACCTACTACCGCTTCATGCGCCCCTACCTGGGTGAGACCCCGCCCCAAGTGCAGCCCCCCCCAGCCCCAGAGACCCCCTGCCCGTGTCCTCTGACTGCTGCCCGCCCCCAGGAGGGGCCCCCGTGGAGGAGCTGCGGCACCTGGCCCAGGCCAACGTCTCCATGGACATCGACACCTTCACCAACCTGAACCCCCGAGTGCTGCAGGTGGGCCCCCGGGGTGGCCTGTCCGGGGCACGGGCTGGGGCTGCGGCTGCCACAGTCTACAGGCCCCACGCGCCCCAAAGTCCGAGGTGTGCAGTGAGCCCCGGGTCGCTTCTGCCAAGCCCCACCTCGCGCTCGCTCCTCAGTTGAGTACTGCCCTGCCGGGTCCTCCCCAAGCCGGCGGCCGCAGGACCCTGCGGCCCTGCCCCTCACAGCCCCCCCTCCCCCGCAGAGCCTGAGTGTGGGCAGCGTGACGACCCTGCTGGGCCAGAACGTGGGCGACCTGCAGAAGGCCCGCAGCCACCCCACCATCAGCTCCTGGCTCCGCAGCCTGAACACATCGGCCCTAGGAGAGCTGGGCCTGGACACGGACGCTGCCAGCCCCACCGGCCCCCCGCGCTCCACCACAGGGACCCCCGACACCACACCCTGGGCGCCCCATCTAGCCCCCACCTCGGGCCAGTCGGGGAACGACGCCCCCACCTCTGGTATGCCCCAGACCCAGCCTCCCCCTCATGCCTGCCGGGCCCCGTCTGCCCAGGGCCTCCGCGGACCCCCGACGGCCCCAGCTCCGCATTCTGCACTCCACCTCCTGCTCTGTCGGCCAGCTCTTTCCCTTTCTCCTCTTGGGTGACATCTGGGTGACACTGGCTTCACTCCTCACTGGCTGCTGGCTTACTGAAGGACAAAGTCCCCTCTCCAACACCTGCTGAGGACCAGAAAGTGGGGTGGGAGAAGCTTTGAGAGCCCTGTCGGGGCCCAGAGGAGCAGCCTCGGTGCAGTCCCCCCGATGGCCTTCCCAGCCGCAGGAGCACACAGGGAGGGGCTGCCCAGGCCCGGGAGGCTCCCAGCTGGGCCCGGCAGGCGCTCCATCCACGTTCCCCCTACAGGCAGTCCGCCGGCCCACCTGGGATACTTACCGCTCGCTGTGGCCCTGCCCTCCGGCCTCCTGTGGCTGCTGTGCTGGGCCATCCCGGGGCCCAGCCAGGACCGCTCCTGGGGCACCTGCACCAAGGCCTCTGAAGACGGCGCTGGCCCAGCACCATGTGCAGGGAAGCTGGGGCTGGCCGGTGGAGCCGGACACCCGCCCAGGCTCCAGGCCCAGAGGACCTGGCCATGTCCCACCTTCTAGGGGCGCGCAGGGCTGGTCCCCACTCACACCTGGCTCCCGGGACATGGGGCTGGAATGAGGACCTGGGCCCACCCCATGGCCAGCCCCAAACAGGTGACCGAGATGCTGGCCCCTCAGGATGAAGAACCGGTACAGGGGAGGGGGCCGTGCTGACTGATTTGAATAAAAGACAAGGTGATCTTCCTGCCTGCGTCCCTTTCTCTGAGCCCAGGGAGGGGCAGAGACCCTCTTAGCAGGGAATAGGACTTCCGTCTGCATGTCCTGGGCCCTGTTGCCAGAAGCCACCCTGAGTGTTGGCCTGGCCTTGGGGGGAAGGTCCTGGGAACAGAAACAGTGCTAGGAGGGCCTGAGGCCGCTCCCCTCCCCGTCCCGCTCAAGGACCCCATCTATCACGTCGCGCAGTCAGGCCTCCCTGTCCTCAGAACACCACAGCCGTCTCTGCGGGGAAGGACAGGGGCCTTTTATTGAACTCTAGTACCCTGGGGTGGGCCAGGCAGGCCCTCACGGCAGGGGCACGTTCCACATCCAGGACGGTGGGCTCACTTGGGCATCAAAGCCAGGAGCAGAGTGGGGATCGCAGTGAGCGCTGGTCCGGGTCCCACGAGGCGCGCGCCCCCTGAGCGGGCCTCTGCAGAGAGAGTGACTCAGGCGCCCCGCATGGCTCTGCCCCAACCCCACCCAGCCCACCGCCTCAGCCCACCTCGGAAGCTGAGGTCCATGACCAGGTAGCCATTGGGGATGCCGCCGTGGAGCCCCAGGCCCAGACTGTCCAGGTCATCCTGCCGCTGCCGGAGGATCCAGTCCCGCACGGGGCTCCTCTCCTGCTCCGCCTTCAGGTCCACCAGGTTTGGACCCAGAAGGTTTTGCACCTCGGCGACAGTCAGCGGCTGCCAGAGTCCCCAGGGGGCCGTCAGGGTCACCAGGCCTCTACCCCAGAAGGCTGCCGCTCCCTGCTGTGCCTAAACCTTCCGGGGCTTCCGGGGCTTGAACACCCTGCCCTGCCTGGCCCCTCCAGACTGCTCCCGCCCCCACAAAGCCCCGCCCCTGTGTGGCCCCGCCCCCCACGGCCCCGCCCCCCGCCTACCAGCACCGCCTCCGTCCGCAGGGTCTGGAACGTGGCTATGTCCATGTTCACCTTCTGACGACTGAGAGCCCGCAGGTCCTCTGTGGAGGCCCCACCTGCTCCCGGGGAGCGGGGCCCCAAGCATAAGACCTCACAACAGCCCCGTCTTATCCTCCCACCATAAGGAAATCCTGGGCCCCAGGTCCCCCTGAGTGGGTGCAGAGGCTGGAGGGGGCTCGGACTCACAGGGTCCCAACCCACACACACATGTAAGGGCAGGGGGCGCGTTGACCTCTGCTCACACCAACAGCGGCAGCCTCGTGAGGCAAGAGCCTGGCTGCACCCATGTGGGCCGCCCATGCCATCTCGCTCACCCAGGTAGGGCTTGATCTTCACAAAGTATTCAGACCCGCTCACGTTCTGGAAGGCAGTGCGGGCCCTGGGATAGAGGACGTCCATCTGTGTGGGGCGGCACGCGTCCAGGTCCCGGGGCTCGGCTGCCCTGGGGAGGCAGAGTAGGGCCAGGCGGTGAGCCGGGAGCACACGGCATGCCCACGCCGCCCGGCCGGCCCCGGCCCCCGGGACTCACCAAAGGACGCTGAGTGGCACGGAGCCCAACTGCTCAGGGCTGAGGAAACACAGGTACGTGGGGCTGAAGCTGGCCAGCATCTCCAGGGTGGCCTTGTCCAGCTTGCCCCCTCCTGCCACGTAGCGGGCAATCAGGGCAGCCACCTGGGGAAGGAGGCCAGGGAGCCATCTTGGGGCTGGGAGAGAGCTCACCCTGCACAAGCTCACCCCACCTGCTCCCTCCGGGGAGGCTGTCCCCTACCTGAGCGTCCCTCTTCTGCCCTTTGCTGACTTGAAGAAGAGATCTCACGGTTTCCAGGGACGTCACGTTCCACTTGTGGATGTCCGCGGGGGTGAGCTCAAGGAAAAAGTACCTCAGGCGCCGGATCAGGGACTCCGGGTACCCCTGCGGGTAGAACTGCCCAGGGAGGAGCCTGTGAGGGCCGCGGCCTGGCTGCCCGGGGAAACCGTAGCACAGCGGGCAGGCCTGAGCCCGTCTCCGGCTACCTCGTCCAGTTTGCGCTTAAAAACGTCCAGCTGCTGGTAGGTGAAGGGCACCATGTTCACGCGGTCCATCTGAGCGGCCAGGAGGGCCCCATCCACACAGGCCTCCAGCTCCCACTCCTCGTAGAAGACGAGGTTTTCGTCTATCACGTGGGCCTTCCGTGCGGGCGGACAGACCTTGCCTGTGGGGGGCAGGCTGGGGGTTGGGGGCTGGACTTGTCTTGTCAACCTCCTCCTCCTCCCAGACCTCGCTGAGACCCTGGGGAACGCATGACCCCCTCCGGACCTCAGTGGACACATCTGCAGAATGGGGTGATTCTGTCCACCCTCTGGGGTCATCACAGCTGAGCAAGCCGTGCAGTCGGGAATGGCAGCTGCGACCCCACAGCGCTACCCCAGCCCCACATCAACAGCCAACGGGGCGGGGGGTCCTGCTTACTCTCTGTGTCCCGCCGGTCCCGTGAGAGGACGACAGTCAGCTTAGGTCGCTGCCAGGACGCAACCCGGGAGGTACCTTGTAGCCGTGGGGCCAGAACACCCTGAGGACAGAGCAGGTTTGTGGCTGTGCCGTGCAGGCTCAGGGTCCGAGGACCCCCCACCCAGGACCAGACGCCTCCCTCTTTCCTCCCAGAGGCACCTTACCAGTCTCGGGTCTGCAGCCTGGGCCCTGGAAGGTAGCACCCACCCTGCAGGGGAGGGGGCACAAGGCTTGAGGGGATGGCCGGGGCCTCCTGGGGGTGCCTGCCACAGGCCCCCACCCTGGGTAGGAAGGAGGCAAAGCCGGCCCTCCAGCCTCGGCACCCCATGATGTCACAGCGTACCCCACCCCAGGGAGCCCAGGCCTCCTCTCAGGAAGAGCCCACATCCTCCTCGTGCGACCTCACTGCTCAGGGCAATCAGATACCCAGGCCATGGACACTGTCCCTTTGGCCTGAGCCCCCGTCACTGCCCTGGCTCAGCTTCCAATGCCGCAGGGTAGGGAGGGTCATAGCCACCCCGAGGAGCAGAGACATAGATGACAGCCCACCTGGGACTCGGGCCACCTGCCAGGGTTGGGGGGCACTGCCCACCCCCAGGGAGGAGGCACGGGGCTGGCAGCCTTTCCGAAGACCCCTCGGCTGTCCTCTTGTGTTCTTTGGCCCCCCAACACTTTATGGCAGCGCACCCCTATTACTCACCGAGGCTGAGAAGCAGGAGCAGGGGCAGGAGGCTGCCGCGGGCGGGGGTCCCACAGGACCCCAGGGGAGGCCGGGCAATCCGCATGGCCATTATCTGCGGAGAAGAGTCCCTCCGATATCCTCCCCGCCTGGACAGAGCCCCCACCTTGGCCACTGCCCCCAGTTGCCCTGGGCCAGTGCAGGGCCTTATGGGGCTGCCGGGGTGTCCAATTCCCTGATGGAACCTTCTCAGGCCCCTGCCGGCGGCGTCTATAAGCCTCTGGCCCCGCTCTCAGGACCAACCAGTCCACCTGGCCCGCCCTGCCCCCTCCGGGAAGCGGGCCCCTACCCCTCCTGCCGGGTACGGCGTACTGCGTCTGAGTCAGCGGGCCCCCAGCTGCGAGGGCCCAGGAGGGCAGTTAGTGGCTGGTGTCCGTGCCCTCTGCCCACAGGGCAGGGCAGGACGAGGAGGGAGAGTTTAGTGCGAGAAGGCAGGGCCACCTCTGGCTCAGGCTGGCCCCAGTTTTCCTGTTCACACCAGGGCTGGGCACAGGGCTGAGTGACCCCTCCCCACTACCTGGGCCATGGTTCTCTCCTCCCCATCCTGCCCCACCCCTGGTCTGGTGGGCAGGGCCGCTGGGGCCTCCCTGCATTCCTGGTTTTCCTCCCAAAACAGAGGCCTCAGCGGGTGTGCACTCCTTCCTCCCTGTCAGTCCCTTGAGTGGGGCAGCGAGTGCAAAGGCATTCTGGGAAGACGCCCCCTCCGTGCGTTTCTGGAGTGGAGTTCAGGAGGCCTTCCCAGCCCGTGGGGGGCGGGGGGCGCCATTCCCCAGGGAGTATTGTTCCGGGGGAGGGCGGTGGCCTGCAGGAGACCTAACCACCCCTGCACTCACCCCTGCAGGGGAGGTCCAGAAAGGGAGGCTGCCCTGGACTGGGTAGAGCGAGACATCCCCTCCCTGCAAGCCTCCGCCCAAGCCTGTGTCAGCCCCACCTCAGCCCAGAAAGAGGGGGAGGCAGATTCCTGCTTCTGCAGCTCCTTCCGGCTGGGCAGGGAGCCTAGCCCTCAGGGAGTGTCCTGGGGAGTGGCCCCCTCGAGCCCCAGCCCTCAGAGGAGGTGGGAGGAAGCCATACCCCCAGAGCCAGTCGGGGCAGGGGGTAAGGGCCCCAGCCCTTGGATGGAGGAGGCCAGGCAAGAACTGTGCCTCCCCCTTGCGGTCCCCCACAGCCCCCTCCCGAGCCCCGTGTCACCAGGGAACCCCAGCACTGTGGGTGGGGCGTCCTGGGAGCCTCTGCAGGCCACCGTGAGCCCTGGAATCTGCATCCTCCCCTTCCCCACCCCACGGAGACAGATCGGCTGTCCTGGGGCTCCAGCCTCCCAGGTGGCCTACACTTGACCTGCAGTTTCAAGTGTGTCTCCGCCAGCCTGGAGCGCCCATGTTTGTGTGTGACCTGGAAACTCCCCAGTCATGGCTGCTGCGTTGCCTCCTTCGCTGTCCTGCGTCAGTTCTTAAAAAGGCCGGCTGAGGGGCGCAGGGCTCCGTCGGCTGGGTGTCTGCCTTCGGCTCAGGTCATGATCTCAGGGTCCTGGGATGGAGCCCCAAGTCGGGCTCTCTGCTCCGGTGGGCAGCCCGCCTTTCCCTTTGCCTCTCTCCCCAGCTCTTTCTTTCGCTCTGTTACATAAATAAATAAATCTTAAAAAAAAAGCAACAACAACAAACCAGTTTCGTGGGTCCCAGCAGGGGCAGGATAGGGAAGGTGTCAGGGCCGGTCCCACCTCTAACCCCGAGTCCTCCCACGGGCTGAGCGCCTGCGGCGTGCTCGGCATCATCAGACCCGGAGATGTGCCGGAGCCGAGGGGTTCAGGCCCTACCCCTGCCTTTCTGCGCCCAGCCTGCGGCTGTGTCTGGGACAGAGTTCGGTCAGCTACTGCCGGCAGCCGGGACTCCTGAGCTCATAACCCTGGCAGGCCTCCCACCTGCAGAATCGCCCAGCCCAGCCCGACCTGCTGAGGTCCGGCCCTCAGAGATGGAAGTCAGACCGCGCTCCTAAGCTCAGGCCCCTGTGCCGAGAGTGGGCAGGGGAGCGGACGACCGGCTCAGGATCTTGGCCTCGTGGTCATGTCATCAGCCCCAAGCCCAGAGAGGCTCTGCAGCTGGCCAGGGTCACACAGCACAGCAGGAGCACCCGGGGCTAGGACAGAGCCGACCCTGAGGGCACCGCTGTCCCAGCAGAGCCAGGGTGGGGGGGGGGCTGTCTTCAGCACCCCCCAAGGGCCATGAGGACCTAGGCAGGGGGCATCTAAGGTGGCAGGGGCAGGGTTGCCCCCCAGCCTGCTTCTGGGAGATGGCCAGCGTCCCTCCCAGGTAGGTCCCAGGGCCAGCTTGGCTAGTCCCTGCTCCTGCTCAAACCTTCTTGGCTGGAGGTGCCAGGAGTGCAATGATCGTGACCCCCCCTTCACCTCCCCAGGCATGCCCGGGCAGGTCACCAGAGCCCGACTGGGCCATTGTCCCCACCCCACACAGAGGAGGCCGTGGTCAGCCCCTTGTGACGCTGGACACTGGGCTGGGTCCCAGGAAACCCCTGGGACAATCCCCCGGTGACCCCAGGCCGGTAACTGTTTCAGGGTGATGACCAAACCCTGAGCCTCCTCTCCCTCGGCCTCAACTTGGAAGTGAGGGGATCAAGAGGCCTCAAGCCCCCAGAGTCTGTCACAGGAGACTAATGAGGCCCTGCCGAGAAGCCACCCAGGGAGGGGCGCCCAGGGCCGAGTGCTGCCCCAGTCCGGCCTTTCCGCCGTCATGTGGGTGGCCAAGACCATGCATGCATCAGAGCCGAGGCCTGGCTTCACAGGATCGCACGCCCCTGCTTCTCCCCCCAAGAGACGGGGCTCGGTGAAGCCGAGTAGCCAGGACCGTGTGGCAGAGCCAGGGCGTCGTGTCCCGGCTGGGGCCGTGCCAGGGTCCCTGCAGGCCACCCTACCGGCCCCAAGGTCAGCAGACTCTGGGTGGGGCGGCGCAGCCGGGGAGTGGCTCCCCAGGGGCATCGGCCAGAGGAGGACCTCTTGGATCGAGTTCCAGGCTCACGGCAAGGTGGCACGGACATCGCTGGTGGGGGGACGGGGTTGGGTGCAAGCCCGGGGGTCACAGGAGGCAAATGCGCGCCCAAGCGAGAGCCCACAGGCATGCAGCTCTGCCCTCCACGGTGACGGGGCCAGTGGGAACCCGCCGCCCCCGGCACTGGCGTCCACCTTCCCGTGGCCATGGCCACTGGACAGTGAGAACGACGTGGGCCTTGAGCTGGCCAGATGCCGGCGTCTGCACGCTGAGGGCCAACTGCGGACCGCAGCCTCCTGCTACAGCCTTGAAGCCAGTGTCCCCGGGGGCTCCCGGTCCCCGCTCCAGCTCCTCCAGTAGTTTTGTGACCAGGAATTCCCGGTGGGGAAGCTGTCTCTGCGTTTCGTACCTGCAAAGGCTTCTGTTTGCAAAGTTGTGCGGAGACAGGTGCCCGTGTCTCATCCTTTTTCTGCAGGCGGGGCTTCCCAGTACACGCTGTCAGACCAGCTGGCACTCCAAGCAATTCAGCAAGGCCGAAGGTACAAAAAGTCAACTTGCAGAAGTCAGTAGAGGAGTAAACGCCTTAAAAAAAAAAAAAAAAAGTCCCACCCACAGATAACGACTGAAACATTCTGGACAAAATGTTAAAAAAAAAGAAAAAATTCCCTGAAGTTTCGGGGGAATGAACAAAAGTGGGCAGATTTTGCAGGGGAATCGACACTTGAGGGAGGAGATTTCCATGTGTGTAGTTTTGCCCTGCAGACGGCCAGAGGCGAGGCCGCACTGGGACCAGCGCTCGGGCTCCAGGAGCGATCCCCCCGTCTCTCCGGCTGGAGGAGGAAGGAGCCCAGGACAGGCAGACACCGGAGAATGAGTGGAGAGCCCTAGAAGGGAAAGCGCCAGGGGAGGGGACCCAGATTCTGTGTTGAAACTCTACCCGAGACCCCTGCCCTGCTGACCCCTGGGTCGTGCATGTGCGGGGAAACCGGAAACAGCAGAGCCGAACTCAGAACTCGGACTGAGACGGACCTCAGCCCCCTCAGCGTTAGCAGACCTCACAGCGCGAGCCTGGCCACGTTCACTGCCGCTGAAACAAAAGCACCGAGTCTTCACAGGAAGATAACAGAATGCAGAGTCTCTACAACCCGAGGGTCACCGCGTTCTTGATAAAATCCAACACTGTGTCCACCACACGATGCTCAGAGGGCGAACCAGGAGACTGTGACTCATCCTCGGAGGGAAGGAATCCACTGAGGCCAAAGCCAAGATGAGTCAGTTGTCAGAATTGTCACACAGGTTCTTTCTGAAGATTTTATTTTTAAGTACTGTCGGCATCCAGTGTGGAGCTTGAGCTCGTCACCCCGAGATCAAGAGTCCCAGCCTCGCAGCAGCGACACAGGCTGGTCACAAAACGCCTTAGAGACGGGCACGCGGCAGAGCGCGCGGACAGGCGTGACCGAGAACGATGCCGAGACCCAGCGAAACTCCCGGCTGGTGATGACGGGTAACCTTGACGCCGTCAGAGCTCTGACTTCACACTCAACAGGCACTTGGCGGTGACAGGGAGACGTGAACTAGGTGCGGGACCCCAGACCCCCGAAGGGCCCCAGGCTCAGTGAGCACCCAGAACACGCAGCGAACGGGAGCCCAGGCAACCCCAGGAGCCCCCGTGCAAGCAGGGGGACTCACAAAATCAGAAGGGTGAGTGGTAACGGGTGCTGGTGACCCTCCGAGGGACAGACCGACGGCAGACGTCCAGACGCGTGGAGCGCAGCCCCCGCCCGGCTCCCACGGCCCTCCCCAGAGCCTTGGCTCCCAGGGTCCGTCCTCAGCGCGGTTGTGGCTGGGTCGTGGCTGGTCTTGGGTTGCACGCCGGTGCACCACCGGCTTCTCCTTCCTTGTGCACGACCTCCGTTTGCCCTTGCTCGCCGCAGGTGTGGGCTGTGAGGATTTGCCCCCGGGCTGTTGCTGCCCCTGTCACTCTTCTTCGGGTCAACAAAACAAACTTGGGACTGTTTATTCTGCACCAGAAGAAAAAGCCTTTCTTTTTCTTTTATGTTGACATGGCTAAACCTGTTCCTCGTCGGGGGAGGGGTCCGGTCAGGCCTCCGGAGCTGGACAGATGGTCACTCCTGGTCTGAGTGCTGGTGGGGACGCACTGCACTGGGGCCTCGTCACCCCCCCCCGAGGCCACAGCCGCCCAGCCAGCAGCCCCAGCAGGACCCATGTTCTCGGGGGGCAGCGTCCATCGCCCCGAGTTCCGTAGGCTGTCTCCTGTCTGATTGTCAACACATCCGTCCCCCAATGTGGACAGAACAGAAAAAGGGGCCAGAGTCTGCTGGCCTGGGACAGACGTGTCATGGGTGTATGCACCGGGCGGCCTCTTCCTGGAAGCCCTGCTTGGCTGGCCCAGCCTTCCCGACTTTGGGAACTCAGCCCCCTCCCTCTGAGCCACGGTTTCCTCCACGATGCCAGGCCAGAGCACGACGTTCGTTCTGTGAAGGAAGAATCACTGGGGACGGTTTTTTTTTTTTTTTTTTAAAGATTCTATTTATTTGACAGAGAGAAACACAGCGAGAGAGGGAACACAAGCAGAGGGAACGGTAGCAGGAGAAGCAGGCTTCCCGCAGAGCAGAGAACCCGATGCGGGGCTCGATCCCAGGACCCTGGGGTCATGACCTGAGCCGAAGGCAGACGCTTAACGGCTGAGCCACCCAGGCGCCCCTGGGGACGGTTTTTTATCCCCACTTTACAGAGAAGGAAACTGAGGCCCGGAGAGGTCCGGCGGCTGGCCAGAGCTCACGTAAGAACCAGGTCTCCGGGCTTCAGTGAGGATCCTGGGGCCACGTTCCTGCTCAGCTGCTGCCCTGGGGGTGATTTCCAGAGCCTCGGTCTTCAGCTCTGCAGAATGGGCATCAGTGTGCAGGGGGCAGGGGCGCCCGTCATCAGTGGGCTCCGGGGGCCCGACAGCTTTGCTCCGTCAGAGTGTTGCCGACCTCAGCAACTGAGCCCCCACTTGAAGGGAGTGAGAGGGGCCCCTTCCTGGCCCCCAGAAGTGGTCGGGTGTGGTTGAGGGGCAGGGAGCTCCCCTTGCTGTTCTGTTCCCAGGCTGCGGGGACTGCGGGGAAGGGACCCGAGGCAGATGTGTGGCAGAGCCCTCCGAGGGCTGGTGTAGCTGCAGCTGATCACCGGCCCCAGGGCTCGTGCCCTGCCCTGCCGAGCCTGACTGCTGCTCACGGTGACAGACCTGCTCATCTTCTTGGACGTTCTGGGAGTGGCTGCCAGCCCTGTGGGCTTCTTGTACAGCCGGCGGTGGATCCCCCGGGCTGCAGGGGCTGGAGCGACCTCAAGACCTCACGGAGGATGTACTGCGGTGGGGCCCTGCCCCGCCCTCCCACCACCTCCTCCCAGGGGTCCGCACCATCATCGGGGAAGATGCATCCCACTGCCTGGGGCCAGAGCTCCCACCGTGGCTGTCACTGAACTCAAGAACTGCTTCTGAGGGCCACTGACTCTCTTCCTGGCCTCTGGGACTCCTGTCCCAGCTGGAGCCCCTGTGTGTACCCCAACCCACACCCCCAACAGGGGCAGGACTGTGGGCAGGGCTGGACTGCTCCATCCAGGGCTGAGGAACCCATGCCAGAGCCCGGGGTTGAGGGGGGCGTGTGGGCCAGAGCCCGGGGTTGAGGGGGCGTGTGGGCCCAGGGTTGGGGTGCTTGTGGGCCAGGGCCCAGGGTGGAGGGGGTGTGGGTCAGGGTCTGGGGTTGGGGGGCGTGTGGGCCAGAGCC
>CM053621.1:354274-384290 GCA_028646535.1 Procyon lotor | reverse complement strand
TATAAGAAGGTGCACTCTTGAATAAAGCTGAACACAATCTGGACATCATCCTTTGTGTTCCTCCCGCCCCCATACTTTGTCTCTTTGTCTCTTTTTTTTCCTCATTCCCTTACCCTCAGCCCTGGTTCGGGATTGTCGCGCAGGCCGCGGCAGGATTGTTCAGACTTCGGGCATCCTATCTCGGACCCTGGTCGGGTGTTGCCAGGACAGGGGATGGCTGGGGCCCGGAAGCCCACCTGGGTTAGCTGCTGGGGAACGTCTCCCCCACCTCCAGCCGCAGCTGCTGGACCGGAAACTCCTGTCCTGGCAGCCGAGAGGGGCAGCGGCAGCCCCCGGTCCCCAACCGGGAGGCCGTCTGGCTCCCAGCTGGGGAGCAGCTGGGCCTTGGCTCTCTGGACCTCTGGCCCCACAGGCAGGTGTGGGAGTCACCAGGACAAGCCCGCACTGGGGCAAGAACTCCAACAAGAGTGGGAGCACAGGCCAGTCTGGGCCCTGAGACACGAGATTACCCAGCCGCGCTCGCTGGACGGGCCAGACGCGACTCCTGGAGTTCTCCGGGGAGCCCTAATAAAAATCGGTCGTTAAGATGAAAGCTGTACTCGGCGCGGTTTACAGCGGCTGGAGACCTGGGTCTGACCAGCCGCCGCCCTGTTGCACGCCCTGTTTTCCCCGTCTGGTCCCCAAAGTAACAGAAGAGGGCGTCGGAGGCCGGGACAGAAGCGCCGCGAGCGCCCTCCCAGAACCCCGAGGCTCGGCGCCCAGCCGCGGTTTGGCAGCAGCCGCCCCCGTCCCCGTCCCTGTCCGTCCCCGTCCCTCTCATTTTCCTCACCCTGCAACACAACGTGGGTGCCCACGAGTGCCGGGCGCCCTGCTGGGGTCTTGCGCGGGACCAAGTAACGCAAAGCCGCCGCCTCTGCAGTCCCCCAGGTCAAGGACTGCAGGGCCGCACACCGGGCCGCCGGTGAGGGAGGCAGACGTCATTCTCGGGCTCCCGGCTCCCTCCGCCGGCGCCCAGGACGGCGGGGAGGCGACAGGCTCCTCGGCGGGGCTGGCGCGCCAGCAGGGGGCGCGCGCCCTCCAGGCGCCCGGCGGAGGGGCCAGACGCGCATGCGCCAGGCGAGACGCTTTCCGGCAGCGTGGCGGAAAGAGCTTGCCGTTTCGCGCCGTTTGGCGACTTCTGCGCCCCGAGCCCTGCGGCAACACGGCAGCCATGGCGTCGCCCTTCAGCGGGGCGCTGCAGCTGACAGACCTGGACGACTTCATCGGGCCGTCTCAGGTGGGGCGCGGCCCCCGCCCCCTCAGCTTCTCCCCCTGAGACACGGGGTCGGGACCCAGGGACGCCCGCCCCCCCACCCCTAACCCCGGGCCTCCGGCGCTCTGGGCAGCTCCTGCCGATGCGGCCCGAGCCGGGTTACGGCGCCGCGGGGCTTCGAGGAGCGAGGCGAGGCCGAGGCCGCGGGTGGGGGGCGTGCCGAGTGCCCCGTCGCTGTGGGCACCCGGAAGCCAGGGGAAGCCGGGCAGGCCCGCCGGAGTCACCGCGCCGGGCAGTGGCGGGCTCGGGCCGGGGCGACCGTGTCCGCTTCCTCGGGTAGACGGCAGGGACAGTCCCCCAGGTCTGGAGGGCAGGGGAGTTGGTCCTCTGGAGGCTCCGGCCCGGACTCCCCAGTACACGTCAGGGTGTGTGGTCGTGGGTGACAGCGCTGCCCCTAAGGGAGGCGGGACAGCGGCACTTGAAAGGGGGTGTGGTCCTTATCTGGTGTGCCTGCCTATCCAGGGCACCAGCTGTGCAGGGCCAGGGCTGGGAGGGCCACAGGGGCCGGGACAGCGGCTGAGTGCCAGGAGGAGGGGAAGGCGTGGGGCTGGGCACAGCACTGAGGACAGGGCTTCTGGGGCAGATCGTCCCTGGGAAGGCAAGGGCCAGAGAGGTTCTTGTGGCCACAGTGAGACCCCCAACAACTTGGGGAGTGGGGGAGAAAACTGAACTCCTTTCACTGGCCTGGGCAGGGCGGTGACCTCCGAGCATCTGGCTGTGAGTCGCAGTGACCGTTGGTGCCTGCGGCTTGTTAGAACGTGTGCCCCGTGTGCAAGCGAGGTCAGCAGCCTTCCTGCTGAGACTGCTTCCGTGGCCGGACGAGAGGAGTCAGGCGTGGCGGCGTGACCATCAGGTTGCCCCTCTTCTTGGGGAACCTCTGTGCACTCGGGCCATTTGGGGTCTCTTCCCGGTATAGGACTGCATCAAGCCCATGAAGGTGGATAAGAAAACAGGAAGTGGCGTGGCCAAGATCCACATCGAAGAAGATGGGAGTTACTTCCAGGTCAGTCCGGTAAGTTCCAGCCCAGACGACCAGGAACATGGTTTTGCTGCTCTTTGCAGTCACGAGTACGGTGACCGGGAGACCTTTCACAGTGGGCAGATTCACGGTCATCGAGGTCAGGAGGGCAGGGATGGGGCTGGGGTTGGGGTGGAGGGGCACAGAGGCTGAACATGGAGCTTCGCCTGTTCTCAGAGGGGCTCTTTTTGCAGAGTTGGTGGCTCCTGTCGTCCCCTTTTCTTTCTCCGTGAGCTCTAATCATGTGCGGTTTTCCAGTTCAGACAGCTTGTTGTCCGTGAACCCCTACGTCTTGTATAATCGCACAATAACGAGATCCTGGTCTAAGGGCCATCTGCTGTTTACACCCTCAAGAATGTGCCGTTCTGTGGACCACAGGCAACTGCTCCCAAGCAGGGGAGGGGCCTCAGGGTGGCACATGGTAGGGTTGGGCCGGGGATCAAGCATCCGCAGGGAGAGAGCTGGCCGTTTGCTCAGGCCAGGAGCATGACCCCACAGCACACCACAGCTCCTGCCCGAGCCCAGCACAGCACAGGGTTGGGGGGGTCCCACAGGGATCCAGGAGAGGTGGGGGCACCAGTGGGCCCTGCTGTCCCAAGCAACAGTGATCCATTCAGAGGGAAGTTGGGAAGCTTACAGGTCTCTTGGCACAAAATCAAAGTCTCGGCCTATGGGTCCATTTAACTCTAAAAATATGCACTGAGCTCAAAGAGTGGATGTGGTGTGAAGCGCCACCGTGATGAGCTGGGCTGGAAGGGGGTCTCCTCCGTCTGCTGGTCACATCCTGGGCCCCCGGAGCTTACCCTGGCTCAGACCCTTCCTGAGTTTACAGAGAGAGAGAAGGCACTCAGGGGGGATCGCTTGCGTCTAGGGAAAGTCGCAGAACATCAGCCTGGAGGCCCTCGTCCCGCACCAAGTTCTGCACCTGCTTGGGCATCCGGCTGTTGCTGCCTGTGTGTCTGTCCGCCTCTCCGGACAGAGCTCTGCCTTGCTCTGCCCTCCCCGCTTCATCTCAGCCTTGCCTTTCTCATCTTCTGTTGGAGCCCGGCCTTTGACGTTGTCCTGTCTTCACGGCCCACGTCTGGCAAGACACACGATCCTCTGCAGACGGCACGCCCGCGCCCCCCCCCCCCCAGGCTACAGGCCTCATTAATACAATTCTGATGTGCCAGCTGAGCTTGCGCCCAGGTTAGAATTCGACGCAGCTAGACTATATATAGAATGTCTGTATTTCTCTAACAAGTATTTAATCTTTAGAAATTCAGTGGCATTCAAAGCCAGCCAACTACCACGCTTGGTTGTTGGTGTCGCGAGCCAGAGAATCAAGGTTTCCTATAGGTCCCATTATCCCAAGAGCTCGTGTCCTTGTGCAGAGGGCCCTGTTGAGCACTGAGTGCTGTGCTTCCAGGACGGAGGGGCTCAGAAGCTAGAGAAGGCCAAGATCTCGCTGGATGACTGCCTGGCATGCAGTGGCTGCGTCACCTCCGCGGAGACCGTTCTCATCACGCAGCAGAGCCACGAGGAGCTGCGGAAAGTCCTAGATGCCAATAAGGTAAGCGTGGGCGGTCTTGGAGACTTCTTTAACCTGACGTCGACCCCTCATTCTTTGCTCTTGCTCTCAAGGGTCGCTCATCTCCAGGTGACTCCCGCATTTGTGAAGTGGCATCAGCAGGATGTCAGTGACCTGTCATGCTTCAACCCTGAATTGTTGGGCCCTGCCCGTCCACAGAAATGACCTGCCCCAGAGACAGGGCCCGCCCTCACCAGCACCGGAACACGCTGAGTGAGCATGTGTCCCTTGCTTTGCAGACGGCGGCCCCCGGTCAGCGGAGGCTGGTTGTGGTTTCCGTGTCGCCCCAATCCAGAGCGTCGCTGGCTGCGAGATTTCAGCTGAGCCCTACAGACACTGCCCAGAAGCTGACTGCATTCTTCAAGAAAATCGGTAGGCACCAAACGTCACGGAAGCGCTCCAGCTCAGCATGGGGGCTCTGCGAGGGGGCGCCTCAGGCCTCTGAGTCACTAAACTCAGACACACCAGAACTTTCTGAGTCAACGTCAGCCTGAAGTTTTGGTTTGACGCGCAAGAGCCGTGCCTGCTAGGAGAGACCTTCTGAATCCTCCCTGTGCCCTCCCTGTCTGGAGCTCACCTGCTCCTCGTGTTGTTTTTAAGTGATCATCATCGAGGCCAGTTTCCCGAGTCCCTGGCAGGTTCTGGCTCAGATGGACTTTGGTCGACCTCCGTGAGCCCGGAGCTGGGCTGGGGGGTTGTGGACCGGGCGCCACCAGGGCGTGGCCCGGTCCCGGACAGGCCAGACGGGAACAGCTCCTGGGGCCGTGCTCGGCAGGGCCTCGCGATTCAGCCGCCCTTCCTGGCGGTGAGGTGGGTGCTTGCTTTCCAGGGGTGCACTACGTGTTCGACACTGCCTTCTCCAGAAACTTCAGTCTCCTTGAGAGCCAGCGAGAATTTGTGCAGCGGTTCCGAGGACAGGCCAGCTCCACACAGGCCTTGCCCGTGCTCACGTCCGCCTGCCCAGGTGTGCCCACGCTGCTGGATGCGGGGAACAGGAAGGCTGCGGGGGGCGGGGGGCAGCACAGACTTCTGGCCGGATGGCCTCCCTGGCAGAAGGGGGCGCCCTGAGAGTCACTTAGTTCCCCAAGAGCATGATCTCATGGCTGCTAGCAGCACACGGCAGTGACAACAGACCCAGGGGCGTCCTGTGATGGACCGTGACTCCTTGTATGAGTAGGTCCTCCGCAGAATGCCCCGTCACTCGCTGCCCAGCCGGTGCGATGCTGCGTTTGTTCCCTGTTTCGGCCTCAGGCTGGATCTGCTATGCGGAGAAGACGCACGGGAGCTTCCTCGTCCCTTACCTGAGCACGACCCGGTCCCCGCAGCAGGTCATGGGCTCTCTGGTCAAGGACTTCTTTGCCCAGGAGCAGGTACGGGAATGTTCCAGCTGGGGACGATTCACTGCCATCATCCTGAAAGATAAGCCAAGACCTACAACATCCACAGACCCACACAAAAAACCGCAGTCCTGGCCGCTGGCTGTCACCCCCACCTTCCCGATGGGCCCCTTTCCTCTTGGGTCAGGCCGTGACTCCACATCTCCACATTTCTCGGCAGCATTTGACCCCCGACAGGATCTACCACGTGACAGTGATGCCCTGCTATGACAAAAAGCTGGAAGCTTCCAGACCAGACTTCTTCAGCCAGGAGCACCAGACCCGTGATGTAGATTGCGTGGTCACCACAGGTCGGGTCCCGCCACCCTAAGCCCATGGCACAGATGGCGTTGCGTGGGTCCTGCCCGTCGGCTCTGGCTGGAGCCACCGTCCCCTGTGCTGTCATCTCGGGCACCTGTGGCCCACGGGCCCCCCGGCCCTGCCTGGCCATGTGCTCTCCAGCAGTCTGCATGGGGGTGGGCGGGGATTCTCGCCAGCCGCTCTCACGGGGGTCACCCCATTTCTGAGTTGAGCAGCCTCATACAGTCTCCCAAGTGCTTCCGATACAGGAAAGTAAATGCCTGGGAGCCTAGCCAGTGGGGGGAAGGCCCCCGTGCACCAACGCATGCCCCAGTCCGCCTGGGGGGAGCCGTGCGGGCGCGCCCTAGGAATGGGCATGCCCCCCACCGCCCCGCCGTGTTGCCACGGGGGTCGGCTGCGGGTCTGGGGAGCAGGCTGGCTCTTCTGAGGGGCTTCAGAAGTGGGTCCTTCCTCGTCCTCCGCCCACAAGCCAGGAGGTGGGCGTCTGGGTGCCCGTCCACCAGGGACACAGATGCCATACGTTTCCTCACCATTTTTATTGGGATCCCAGCTGAAGAGCGTCTGTGTTGGGGTCTTCTTGTAGGAGAAGTCTTCAAGTTGCTGGAGGAAGAAGGCATCTCCCTCTGGGAGCTGGAGCCGGCCCCCCTGGACAGTCTGTGAGTCACCTTCTAGTGTGGAGCCGGGGTCAGGGTGCTCCTGCTGGGGTCCGGGGGTTGCCAGGGAGAGGTGCCTTTGACAAGCAGGAGTGAGCATGTGGGGATAGGCAGGGTCCCCTCCCTTGCTCTTCCCCAGCACGGCTTCCTTCTGGCCGGTCCTGTGTTTGCTCCGTGGTCTGTCTCGGTGTCCAGGTGGTCAGGTTCATGAGATGGCCGGTGGACAGCTAGCCAGTGGTCCTCAGAGCTTAACCCTACTCGATCCAGGCCTGAGCTCCCCAAAACAGGGTACTCAACAGAGGGACAATCTTTCTCCCGCCTGAGCTACCTCCCGACACACAGACGAAGCCCCCAGGTGTCAGACTCCTTTCCCATTTAGAAAGCAACTCCTTCAAATGCGAGAGACAGAAATTACCCAAAACCTCCATGGACGGCAGCCCCTGCTGCCACCTGAGGCCGTGCCCTGCTCCCCAGGTGCGATGGCCCATCTGCCCAAGAGCCCACCAGCCATCGGGGCGGGGGCTCCGGGGGCTACCTGGAGCACGTGTTCCAGCACGCGGCCCGGGAGCTCTTTGGAATCCATGTGGACGAGGTCACCTACAGACCCCTGAGGTCAGTGAGAAGGGCTGGAGCTCGGGAGCCCGGCTGGGGCAGCCTCGGCCCTGGCGCCCCTGGCTGAGGGGGGCTGGGAGGACGGCAGGCGGGGTTTGGCGAAGACCCAGGGCACCAGGCAGGAGCCGAGCCCTCCTCTCCGGCCAGAGCTGTCCAGGGCTCTGCCTCCCCGTCACGGTGGTCGAGAGCCCCCAGAGGCCAGGGTGGCAGGGTCTGTCCTAACGTAATGCCCCCTTCTCAGATGGGGGCGGGGGCTGTGTGACCTCGCCACACGGCTGGCTGTCCGTGGGAGGGAGGCGGTTCCCACCCTCAAGATTGGGACACTGAGCAGGCGTGAGCTTTCCGCCCTTCCCTTCTGTCCCCGTCCTCCGCGGAGGAGCCGGTCGGGGTGGGCCGTGTGCCTGCGGGGATGGGAAGCAGGAGGGAGCCGGGCCTGTGCTCCCCTCAGGAACAAGGACTTCCAGGAGGTGACCCTGGAGAAGGAGGGCCGCGTCCTGCTGCACTTCGCCGCCGCCTACGGCTTCCGCAACATCCAGAGCCTGGTGCAGAAGCTGAAGCGAGGGCGGTGCCCGTACCATTACGTGGAGGTCATGGCCTGCCCCGCAGGTGGCTGTGGCGGGGGCACTTCCAGCAGCAGGGCTTCGGGCGGGAGGGGTGGGAGCGGAGCCCTGTCCCCTCCCCGACCCCGTGCGCCGGCCTCCTCGTGACCGCGGCTCGCCTGCCCTGCCCGGACAGGCTGCCTGAACGGCGGAGGCCAGCTCAAGGCCCCTGGCACGCCCAGCAAGGAGCTTCTCCAGCACGTGGAGATGCTGTACAGAGCAGTGAGGACCGAGGCACCGGAGGACGCGCCCGGCGTCCGGGAGCTGTACAGGCGCTGGCTGCAGGGTGAGGGCTCCGAGCGGGCCAGCCGCCTGCTGCACACGAGCTACCACGCGGTGGAGAAGGCCAGCTCCGGCCTCAGCATCAGGTGGTAGGCCGCCTCCCCATGGGCTGCCGGGCCCAGCCCAGCAGTACGGGGACCCCCACGAAGCTCACGTCCTGAGACCCCGGGGATCGCCCCCAGAACCCTGACTGAGCTGCAGGAATGTGCTGGAACCCACAGAAAGGGGACTCCAGACCCAGAGCCAGTCAGGGTCACCTCCAGCCTGCCCGCACCCAGACTCCCCAAGGCGGGAGGCCAGAGGTTCCACGGGGTCCCGGAACCTCCCCGTGGGCCAAGGTCTGAGATCAGTGTCCTCGCTGCTCCTGCCTGGAGACCCAGGTAAGGCCCAGGCCCATCGGCAGCTTAAGGCAGAGTGAGAGTGGGATTCCTCATCCCCATTCCTGGAGTGACCCCTGCCAAGCTGGTGGAGAGCCCTCCGGCCCTGGACGGCGGGGAACGCTGGCCGGAGAGGAGCGCATGCCCCACAGCACCCCTCGCTGGGGATGGTGTACCTGCCCCACCTGGAACGGCGTTGAGGATGCCGTGGCCTCGGGGACCTGACAGCTTGCATTTCTGCGCAGAGTTCCAGGCGGGAAGCAGGCTCTGTTAGAGACACCCCATGAGGTCAGGCACTGAGTCCCATCTCACAACTGGGTCCCCACTCACGGGGTTGGGGGAGAGGGCAGATCGAGGTGAGCCCTCCAGGCCTGTTGTCACAGGGCTCCCAATCTAATAAAGGGATCTCTGAAAACACTTCCAAGTCCAAGAGCATCCACCAGCTGCAAAAAGAACCCTTTCACAGCTTTATTCAAAGTTCAGAAGCCCTGTGCACCCCAGCACAATTCCCAAACACCCAGGCCTCGGGGCTCACATGCACCCCAGAGAGGGACCTCACACGTCCAGTGCCAGGTGCCCACCCTCCAAGGCTGGACAGCCAGTGGGGCAGGGCCATGGAGGGTTCCAGACACAATCCTCCCACAGGCTCAGTTGGCCGAGGGGTGAAGGAGAGATGTGCTGCCTGGCCCCACAGCCGGTCCTCCTGGGGCTCACTTCTGTCGAGGTGTGCCCAGGAGCCCCCACTGCAGGGCCAGGAGAGCCCGGGCCTGCGGCTGCAGCGGCTCAGCCGCCTGCTGGAAGCTCGCCCGCTCCTTGCAGAGTGCCTCCAGGACCTCGGCTGGGGCTGCCTTCCCCGTGAACTTGCGCACAGGCTCCTCTCTGTGGGGAGAGGGGACGCCGTGGGGAGTCTGTTGGGGATCTGCCAGGGGGTGTTGGCAGAAGACACTTAAAGAGCAGCTGCTCCCTGGTGCCTGTCAACCCAATAACCAGTCCCCTGGCACCTCCTGCGGTGCCCAAGTGACTCCAAGGAGGACCAAAGGACAGCAGGCTGGCCAAGAGACACCCTGCTCTGGGGTGCAGCCCCTGGGGTGGGCACAGTGCCCCCACAAGAAGGCCGGGGACGCCAACCAGTACTCACGCCACCCTTAGGAAGGGGTTGTAGAGGAGCTCCTCGCTCAGGGTAGATGGCACTGTGGGCAGGTCGTCCTCGTCCCTCTTCTGGAATGACCACAGGCCCTTGTCACAACCTCGAGAGCCCTAAGCCACTTGGGTCCATTCAGCCCCGCCCCTTCCTGGGGGCGGGAGCAGAAGAAGGGCTTGCTCGCCCCATCTGGCCTTTGAGGGCAGCTACCCCACCAGCTGCGCAGGCCCCTCTCCGGAGCCACCCACTCCCCTCCCCAGTAGGAGCCTCAGTCAGTGGTGGAGCCTGAGCTAAACCAGGTCTGGTCCTGTGTGACTCCCCCTGCAGTGCCCCTCCTCTGCCCCAGCTTCATCCACCCTCCAGACCTCTAGGAGGAGAGAGGAGCAGCCGCACCTTGGCCCATGACAGCTTTGCTCTCACATGGTCATTGCCGGGCTCCACTTTCTGTGCAAACTCAAGGTTGCCCAGCGTGTGCTCGTGGCCACAGAACACCTTCTGGAGAAAAGAAGCACTCGGGGGGTGCACGGTGCTCACCCGGGCTGGCCTGGCCCCTCCCTGCACCCCAGCACCCCATGCCGGGTCTGCCCAGGCTCCTTGGCTGATGAGCGCGCACTCTGCAGCCCCGTGGCACAAGTCAGGGGCAGAGTGTGCAGGCTGTGCAGGGTGGCGGGGACCTGCGGGAGGAGGGATGGCTGCTCACCGTCTCCGGAGGCAGGCTGCCCAAGGTCTCCGTCAGGCTCTCATACATCTGCTGAGCTGTGCTCTCCAGGCGCAAGCCACAGCCGGCCACCAGCAGCGCATCCCCTGGGGAGGACAGCAGGTCAGAGAAGGTGGAGCAGGGTCAGGGGCCGGCGGGGCCCGTGGGCCGGGGCAGCCAGTACCAGAGAACACCGCGGGCGGATCCGGACACTCCTCTTCCCACAAAAAGTAGCTCATGTGGCCGGAGGTGTGGCCTGGCGTCAGGAGACAGCGCACGTGGATGGCCCCAAACTGCGGCAGAGGGGCGGGCGGCTGGTGAGGCGAGAGGGCCCAAGGCGATTCCCCGCCCTCCCGGACGCGCGCTCACCCGCAGCTCCTCGCCGTGCACCAGCCTGCGGGTCAGCGCGCAGATGCGCTCGTCCGCGCCCAGCACCGCCAGCCCCGGCCGCAGCCGCGCCAGCTCCGCGTTGCCCCGCGCGTGGTCCCTGCGGACGGGCGGGAGCAGGATCACGCCGGGGTCGGGGTGGGGCAGGGGCGATGCCCTCGCGCCTCAGCCCACCCCGACCGCGCTCACCAGTGGTGGTGGGTGGTCAGCACGGTGGTCAGTGATACCCCCTCCCGGCCCACGATCTCCAGCAGCTGAAAGGGACAGGAGTTAGGGAGATTTGGAAGCGCCAGGTGGCCGTCCCCAAACCCCGCCCCACGCTAGCGCGCCAAGTGTGATGTACAGAGTCCCGGGAGGGCCTGGGGCGTGGAGGTAGGGAAGACCCAGCAGACAATAACTGAGCGCCCAGGGCGCAGGACAACAGTTAGGCACCAGTGCTCGGTCAGAGATGCTCAGACCCGAGACAATCAGGGAACCGTAATCGCCAAGTACCCAGAGATCAGAGAACAGGAGAGGGGCCTGCTCCAACCACGGTGGTCGAGGGACCCCAGCGGCGCTCCCTGCCGCCCACAGGTTGCCCTCACCCTCTTGGGCACGGCCACGTCCACGGCCACAGCCTCCCGCGTGTGCTCCTCGATGACCAGGTACATGTAGTTATCCTCGAGCACAGGGATGACCTTGACCTTCATGGTCGCAGAGCTCAGGCACCCCGCGTCTCCTCGTCGAGAGGCCCCCGGGCTTCCGAACCCCTTCCTCAGGGAGGGGGCTTCCCTTTCCAGACCAAGGCAGGGCTGCGCGAGGGAGGGGTCAGCTGGACACACACATTGGGGGCCAGAAAGGGAGCCCGCTCGCCGCTCCACGGACTTCCCGGAGGACCAGCGCGGAAGCCCACGCCCCGGGCTCAAGCCGGGCCGGCCAGTACGGACGCCAGCCCCCAGCTACACGACCGCCGCCGCCGCCACCGCCACCGCCGCCAGCCGCCCGCCGCCAGGCCCCGCCCCCGCGACGGCCCCGCCCCTCGCAACGACGCAACCGCCCGGCCCGCCCCCTCGAACCACGCCCCCTTTGCCACTCGGCGCTCTACGCCTAGGCCACGCCCTCTCCGGGCCGCCCCGCCCCCCGGGTCCCCCTCCCGCCACGGCGCGACACCGGCCCGGAACCGTTTCCTTACCCGCAGGGGCTGACTGCGTGGACCGCCTCAAAGGCTGCCGTACAGAGAAGGGCCTCAGGCGCTGGCCACGGCGCCTGGACGGAGCGCGGCGCTCGGCCCGGCCGCCGCCATGGCCGGTGCCCCGGCGTAGGGAGAGAGCGTGCGCGGGCGGGGGCGCGCGCGTGCCCGATGGGGGCCGCTGCTCCCGGCGCTCGGGCGCCGCCTCCGGGAAGCCCTCTGGGAGCCAGGCCCGGGCCGGTTCTCCTGAGTCCCCCAGTCCCTTGCCTGGAACGTCTGCAGCCCCCTCCCTCAGGCTGGGGGCGGGGGAATCTGCCGAGTTCGTTCACCTGCCCATCCCAGCGCCCAGCCAGAAGCAGTGGGCACACAGAAGGCGCCTACTGTGTGAATGCCCATGACCGGGCAGGGCACCTTGCGCGAGGACACCAGTGACGGCGGCGGTCGCTCCATTCTCCGCTGGGCCTTCTTAGGAACTCCTGGTTCCATCGGCGCCCAGGATAAGTGCTGCGGCGCCAGTCTGCATATCCCAGATGAGAACACGGAAACTAGAAAGGATGGCTAGCCATATACGGAATGACCTGGAGAGTCCTCCCTCCCTGACCACCCTCGTGGGTGGGGCCCCAGACACTCCAGGGACCAGCAGGACCAACAGAGGCCTTGGCAACACAAGCCACTGTGTTGCAGCAACAGGCCTGTAGGCAAGGCGGCACTGCACTTGGGGGAGGCCTATGGAGCATGCGGCAGCCCCAGGCCCCAGGCCAGGGCCCCTGCCTGGGGCCCCTGAGAATGTGAGTCCTTCCCGGACACTTCTGCTTCTGCCATGGGGTCGGGGGTCCTCCTTAGTCCCTCAGACACCAGGAGAAACGGCCCTAGCTCAGACAGGCTGTGTGTGGAGGGGGTATTGGGGAGGGGGCAGTGCATGGCTGGCGGCTCTCCCTGGGAGTGGAGGCTACTGCCTGAGACCCAGGTGGGGGTTGGGGGGTGATGCCTCCCCAGGTTCTGCCACAAGCAGAGGACTGGACAACCAGCCTCAAGACAGAGCTTCCCTCAGACCTGGAGCTGAGTGAGGAGCAGCGACTGCAGGTGGGTGAGGCCCTCGGGTGCTAGCTAGCAGGAGGGAGGGCCCCCCGGGCACCGCCTCTTACCCTAGCCCCCCACAGATCTCCAAGGAGTTGGTCGACCTGCAGATCACAACTCATCACTTGCGGGAGCAGCATGAGGCTGAACTCTTTGAGCTGAAGAGTGAGGTGGGTGCTGGTACGCGCCCACATGTGCCAGCCTGGGCACGCAGGGGGAGGGTGCATACCTGGGTACAGTGCTGTGAGAGGTCCAGGCACGCCCATGTGATCGCACACGCTGGGTGGCCCGGCAGGCAGGTGCACCCGCTCACCCCGGTCACCCTGCAGGTCCTGCGGCTGGAGAGCCGGGTGCTGGAACTGGAGCTGCGGGGAGATCGTGCGGCCCCCCCGGAGACTGCCTTGTGGCACCGCCAGGAGCTGGCTCGGGGGCTCCAGCACAAGGCCCGGGAGCAGCGACGCTCCATCCACCCCGGACCCCAGGTCACCGTGAGTGCCTGGAGGGCCTGGCCGGGCGGGAGCCAAGCAGGGGTGCAGCAGTGACACAGAGAGGTGGACCGGCTGTCTCCTACAGGCACAGCCCGCGGACTTCCTGACCCCTGAGGATGAACAGCAGAAGCTGGGGAACTGCGTGAGTGCGCAGCCTGGCTAGCCTGGGGGTCCGTCCGGAGTTGTCCCGGCCCAGGGTGGTGGTGGGCAGTGCCAGGACCCCAGAGCTTGTGTACCCTGCAGCCACAGGGAGAATGGAAGCACATGCTGGAGGAGCACAAAGCCCAGAGGCAGGCACTGGAGACTCGTGTGTGAGTGGGCCTTCCACGGGCCGGGGAGGACCCAGTACCGCACCAGGCCCAGAGCGGCTCTTCCCAAGAGCATGGGGAGTCCCCAGCCTGGGCCCAGCTGAGCTTCACACGCATGTCCGCAGGGCAGACCTGGGCCGGCGGCTGCAGGGAGCCCGAGAGGAGGCCAGGACGGCGGGGCAGCGACTAGCAGCACAAGCCGCGGTAAGGCCCAGCCCTCCTCACGTTGAGGTCTAGCAGGTGGCGTCCTACATCAGCAAAGGTCACCTCGTTGAGTGTAGGTCGAAGGCTGCCTCCACCCCCAGGTGTTGTCGGCCTGCCAAGGCCAGCTGCGCCAGGCAGAGGCAGAGAACGCCCAGCTGCAGCTGCAGCTCAAGAAGCAGAACGAAGAGTACGCCGTCCACTTGCAGCGATGCGCCCGAGCCGTGGCCGTGAGCACCGGGTGGGGCGGCCCCGTGGTGAGAGGCAGGCCTCGCGTCCTGCGGAGTCCGAGCCTAGCCTGGGTGTGCTAGAACGCTTCCGGGAGACCCCGGGGGCCCTGCCTAGGCCGCTCCCCGGAGGGGACGGTGGGAAGCGGGGTGCGCCCAGCAAGCCCCGCCCCTCGGCCCTGGCCCCGCCCCTCCAGGAGTACGCTAACGGCGCGGGCGCGGGCCGGGAGCCGGCGGTCGCAGCCCTGCGCGCATTCCTGGAGACCGCTCTGGAGCACATCCGGGCAGCGCACCGCAGCCGTGAGCAGCAGCTGGCCCGGGCTGCCCGTGCCTACCGCAAGCGCCTGGCAGATGTGAGCCGCAGACACGAGGAGCTGCTGGCCGTCCGCAGGTGGGCCCCTGCCTGAGCTGGGCACCCGGGGTGGGGCGGCCCCATGTGACGTGGCATTTGGCTTAGTGTGCAGCAGGTGCTGGCAGACTCCAGGGGGGCACCCGGGACCCCCAAAGCTACTTTTGATGCAGCCACGTCACACCTGGAGCCCCTGTCTCTGCACCTGGTCACCAAACTCGGCCACCCAGGAGAGGAACAGGCCAGGCAGGAGACAAGGCTCCAGAAGCTCCAGGCCCAGGTGAGCGCCCCCTGCTGCCCCACACTGGCCTGGGGCAAAGCACCCCAGAACGCACCCCAGGCCCATCACAGGCTCAGCAGAGACCCAATCCCTGAGCAGCCTCAGGGATTTCAGCCGACCAAAAATCCCTAGCACAGCCCCCCAGGTTCATGATGCTGTCCTTCTTTCTACAGAAGGGACCCAGTGAAGCCTCCCAGGGGAGCACATCAGACCCACAGTGAGTACCCTGGGGTGAGTGGTGGGGGGACCCGCAGGGGGGTCATTCATTTATTCCCCCAACTCCACGCCCTGGGTGGGGTTTTTGGTGGCAGTATTGAACAAGGTGGCCCATCTGTGTCCCTGGGTTTCGGTCTGAATGGGAGACATCAGTAATCACCCAGAACCCAGTGCCTGGGTGAAGTGGGGCCCCAACAGGAGAGGGGCTAACCTTGAATGGGAGGGCCAGGGAGATCCCGAGGAAGGGACATTTCAGTGAGACCCAGGAGACCTGAGGATGAAGGGGTGTGGGGGGATGGCCCGGGGTGGGGGGGGGGCAGGACAGAAGCAGGTTGCCTGGTGATGTTCACAGCCCTCGCCTCTGGGCCTCATGTTACTAACTGTGCAATGGGCAAGGGCTTGTGTCAGCCCAACTCCCAGAGTTTTGAGAAATAAATCCCTAGAATGGGGGGAAGTCCCCCATCAACATCTGTACAGCAGTGGGGTCACTGTCTGGCCTTGTGGCTTAGCCCTCCGTGAGTAGCCAGTGGGCCCTCTGGGCCTGGGCTCCCCTGCCCCCATGTACCCACAGATGGCTCGAAGGCCCAAGCAGGGCCGAGTGGACAGGTGGGCCCATGCTGTCCTGACCTTGCTCCCAGCAGGGAAGTCAGGGGTCTAGGGGCCTCAACTTGAGCAAGGAGATGGGTCAACACCTGGCATGATGCTGGCCCACCTGCCTGCCGCGCTCTCTCCTCACAGGAGCCAGGAAGCTGCCTCCTGGGCCCAGATCCACCAGAAGCTCCAGGACTTCTCCCGCGGCACCCAGGTAAGCGGCAAGGCCTGGCTGGGGCCCCTGCTCACACCGTGTCCGGCGGCGTGGCTTAAGCCCTCCCCATGCCAGGCGGAGCTGGAACGTGAGCGGGCGCAGCTGCTAGTACGGGCCACGGTGGCTGAGGAGCAACTTTCTGAGCTACAGGAGTATGTGGACCAGCACCTGGGCAGGTGGGCTGGGTGTCACCTACAGGCCTCTGTCCGGGGCAACAGCACGGCCAGGCAGGTGACTAACCCGGACCCCTCCCAGCAGGTACAAACAGGAGATTCTGAGGCTGAGGAAGCTCACGGGTACACAGGACGCCTGGGGAGCGGGGGCTACACCGTCCATCAAGCCCCAGCGCCCAAGGACCCGAAGCCGCTAGCCAGTTATCAAACTCAGAGCAGAACTCTTCACAGCCAGCACGGAGCCCTCCTTGCAGCACCCTCTGGGGCAGGAGTGGAGTGGGGGCGTCACTCCACCCAGCCCTCCACCCAACAAGAGTCAGAACAAGTCCACCCACCAAGTCTTTATTGTGTCCAAATGGTCAGCCAGCCTGAGAACTGGGGGCCCCAGGGACTGAAGCGGAAGTGGGTCCTGGGGAGGCCTGAACAGCCGGCCCGCCCCTATGAACATCATAGGCCCAGACGCGGTCCACACCCTCACCCATCACAGCCACAGGCTGCCACGTGGGGAGGGGGAAGCGCCCTGACACCACTCGGGCCCCTTCAGGCAGCTCTGCCCGCAGCTTGTCTTCCAGCAGCGGGAGCTGTGGGAGAGAGTGGAGGGTAGGGTGTGCAGGACGGAACACGGGCCGCCCTGCCCAACTCCTTCAGGCCCAGCACCTACGAGAAGGACGGCCTGGGCCTCCCTTGCACCAGCAGCCCCAGACCTACCACACTAGGGGCCAGGAACACAGACACGTTGTGGCAGTCCCTCAGGTCCACCTGCAAGGAGAGGTCGCCCAGCAGGGCGCAGAGCCCCAGCCAAGGAGGAGGTCTGGTGGGCACGGGGCCACTGTGGCTCCCAAGTCCCGGCCGCAGCCCATGCGGGTGGCAGGGGAACCTGGGCTTGTCAGCCGGGCCCAACCCAGCCCCGGAAGTGGGAGGTCAGGTGTGGGGTCTCAGGGGCCCCGGGGCTCCCCGGGTTACCTTCCAGAGGTCCTCGCGGCGGTAGCAGACACTGCGGGCACAGCCCGCCCTCCAGGCGTGCAGCCGGGCCAGCCCCACCAGCCAGGGGTTCAGCTCGTAGCCCACAGCCGGGCGGAGGCCGCACCTGTGGGCGGCCAGCACCTGTGGGCACGGGACACTGTGGGGCAGACGGTGGGGAGGGGCCGGCGACAGGGGCCCCCACCCCGCACGCACTCCTTACAATCCTGCCGTCGCCGGAGCCCAGGTCCACCATCTTCCCGGGACGGCCTCGCAGCAGCGACAGCACGTGCTGCACCTGCCGCCCGCTCGCCCCCACATAGGGCACCTGGGCAGGGAGACAGGCGGGGCGGGGGCCCCAGACCCGAGTCACGCGGCGGGGCGGGGCGGGGCCGGCCTCGGGGCCTCCCTCCTGGGCGCGCGTCCCGCCCCCGCGGCCGCCGTCCCCCGCGCCGCACCTGCAGCCGCAGCGGCACACGGCGGAAGCCGGGCTGCAGCAGCAGCGCCCACACGGCGTAGGCGGCCAGGCCGGAGCCCACGGCCGCCTGCAGCAGCTCCGGCGCGCCCAGCCGCCGCCCCCGCAGCTCCGCCAGCGCCTCGCCGGGGTCGTCCTGCTCCATGGCCGCGGCTCTGGGACGTCCCGCCCCCCCGTTCCCCCCCCCCCGGGCTCGCGCCCACGCCGGTCCAGGCGGCGACGCCGGAAGTGGCGGCGCGGAGGCCCTCGGCGGGGACCGGAAGCGCCCGTCCACTGGCGTTCCGCCCGGGCCCCGGGGCCCTTCCCGCGCGTTCCGGCCGCGGAGCCGCCCCCCCCCCCCCCCCCCCCCCCGCGGGTCCCGTTCGAAGCCTGAGGCCGCCGGCCCCAGCGGCCCAGGCGGCGCCCGGCGCGACCCCGTGGACCTCGCGTCCCCGCGCAGGGAGACGCGACACAGCCGCCGACCTCAGAGAGGCCTCCAGGGAAACGGGGTGCTGCGGCTGCAGGGGGTTCCCGCGGGCCCTGCGCGGCGGCCGAGGAGCTCGGGGCGGCGACGGGGCCGCACCTGCCCCGGGGAGGCGTGTGTCCGCCCGCCCGGCGCCCCGAAGGCCGGCCCCCGGCCCCCCCGCCCCGCAGCTGGAGGCAGGGAGTGGACGGTGCGCCCTGCCCAGGCGCGGGGTTGACCCGCAGACGGGCTCTCTGTGGGTGGGGGTGGGGGGCTGGCCCAGCCATAGGGGCGCGAGAGAGCTCCAAGGGGGGGTCACCTTCCTTCTCCAAAACATGTCCCCAAACGTGAGATTCGAGAGGTGACCTGGCAGAGCCTGGGTCAGGTGGTAGGGCCAGGACTTCCTCCCCATCCCACCCCGAGGCCGGGTGTCTCAGGAATGTGAGCGACTTGTGCGCCTCCTCGCCCGGGTCGAGAGCCTCGGCGTCAGCCTCCACCCCCGACTGCAGACGGCCCCACGTGCCTGCCTGTACATGGCCCAAAAGGCAGGTGTCCCTGCTCCCCAGGCACTGGGGAGGCGGGTGGCCCCATATGGCTCACAGCATTGTTTTCTTTGTGGCTGTTACGGGGCTCTCCCCAGAAAGAAAGGTTGTGTGCTGGGCTCTAAGCTGGGGGTGCTTACCTGACACCCCGCTCTTGGGTCTTTTGTTCCCTGCATTATTGCCAGCACCTAGAGCAGCACTTGGCACTCAATAAAATCCTGTTGACTGAACAAACACACCTAGCCCGATTCCTCAGTGCACACCCCACAATGCTCACATTCACATCGGGCACTCCGCTCCTCAGCCTTCGGGCACTGGGCAGCTGGGTGTGTACCCGTGCGAGTGTACACGTGCCCAGGGGTGCCCCACAGGCCAGGTCCCGTAGCCCATGGCCCCACACACGTGCTCACCCACACCGTTTCCCCTTGGCCCCTTCCCGCAGGCAGGCACGAATCCTGGCGCAGGGCTTCGAGGCATGTGTTGGAGCACCCTGGGGGCTCCTCTGGCCCTACTGGCCAGCCCACAACTGCCCTTGCTGCATTTACGAACACAGTCGCAAAGCCAGCACTTTCCCAGAGGAGGGTGTGTGCGTGCGAGGCTCAGACACTTCCTGGGGCAGGTGCGTAGAGACGGCTGTCCCACCAAGAGCGCACCCCACAGCAGCTGCCCCCCAATGTTTTAGACAGGTGGTCTGAGAGGCGGTCCACAGTGGCCCCTAGTGTGGCCAGGATCCTCCTTCCGATGAAAGGATGTGCAGAGCTGACCAGGAAGTTGGGTCAGACACCAAGGGCGAGGGGCTGCTGAGCCCTAGGGAGTAAGCCGTCCTGGGGGCCCGTCTGGACACTGCAAACACCTCTTGGAGCATGCCCTCCCCTCCTCCTCCTCTGATCTCTGTTAAATCAGTCTTTGGTGAGGGGAAGGGGGCAGACAGGGAGACAACCGTCTGCAGTCCAGGGAGGAGGTCCAGGCTGGAGATCAAAATGTGGGAGGATCATCAGCATCCTAAGGGTTTTTAAAGCCACAAGGCTGGTCCCTCGCTCCAGTGAGGGACTAGTAACAGTGAGGAGAGGGCTAGTGACGGGGCACGGAGCGCCCCATGCTTGGGGGTTTGGGAAGAAGGGACCCGCAGAGAACCTCAGGAGCCTACCCATACCTGTCAGCAGAATCTGGAAGAAGGGGCCCTGTGTCTGGGCCCTGCCTCAGTTCCCGCCCCAAAGATGACATGGCTTCTGGCCTCCAACCTCACTGTCAGGCCCTTCCTCGGTGCAGACTGGGGGGTAGGGACGGGAACCTGCTTCCAGGGTGCAGCCCAGCAGCCTCTGCACCCCTACCAGGACCTGAGCTTTGGCTCTCTTGGGAATTGTGGGGTTGGGGTGAACAGTCCACTTGGCCCCAGTTTAGGAGCCCCTGCATGCATCCCCACCCCAGGGACACTCAGGGCCCTGGGCTTGTCCCAAACTGCACTGCGCCTTTTGTGTGGCTGAGGAGGAAGGCACAGGCAGCAACCATAGGGCCCGCGGCAGAAACAGTCCTTAGAGACCCCATCGTATGCCCCTGCCCTCCAGGAATGAGCAACATGCCCGACTTTACAGAGGAGACCCCTCTCCCGGGAGGCTTCGAGCCCTGTCGAGATGCTCTGCAAGGTCTCGGCGCCCTCCAGACAGACGGGCTCATCCTCCCCAGAGGGTGGGATGGGCCAGGAACAGCGCACTGCCACGAGCCGTCTAGCCCCAGCCAGTCAGCCCGCCGGCCCCCACTAAGGGACCCCGCCCACCTCTGACCCTGGCAGTTACAGCTGTTTTTCCGCCCCCACTCTGAGCGGCGGCCGGTAGGGGCAGCCGAGTGGAGGCTCGCGTGGAGGGGAGGGTCCCTGCTTCACCCCACGCCAAGCCGCAGCTCCTCCCCTAGGCATGGCTCTGGGCCACTCTCCCGCTCACTAGCTGGGTGGCCCTGGACAAGGCACCCCTGCCCTGAGCCTCAGCATCTTACTCTGAAGCAGAAATCGGAGCAGCCCGCAGGGGGCGGGGGCTCAGATGAGGTAAGGGCCAGGTCAAGCACAGGACACTGCCTGCGCTGGCTAAGGAAATCTGTGTTCTTACTACTTGTCACTCTCACCTCCCAAGCCTGGAGGCAACCCCCCCCACCCCCTCGACCAGCCCCTCCTCAGTGCCCTGCCCCCGGCACGAAGGGGACACGGTGAGGGTAGGTCCCGCCCCCTCCTGGACCACCCTAGGCGTCCCCCCTCCCCCCCGCAGGAGGCAGGAGGGACAGGGCAGACCACCAGCCCTCCCCTCGGGGTCTGACGGCACCGGGGGACCCGTGGGAGCACGTGGGCACCTGACACGTGCACGCTCATGTATGCGGGTCTAGGGGCTGTGCCCCGCGTGCGGGCACGAGGACTCACACACCGGGCATGGGGGTCCAGGGGCACACTCTCACACCTCCGCCTGAACACATGTACCCCAGCGTGTGGAAATCCCTATGGCTTCCCAGAGCTGCCTTCCTGGGCCCCCAAGACACCAGCCCAACCCAGGTGGGTGGCAGGAGGCTATCGTGGGCTTTGGGGTCTCGGCCTGGGGCCCGGGGCAGAACGAAAAGACCGCCAACCCCCGTGGGGTCAGGCTTCAAGTTCTAGGAAAGCGAAGAGCTGGGCCTGGTGCCCTACAGGGAGGCAAGGCAGCGTCTCCAAGGTGACCAGGCACACGCTGGACTTTTGGGCCAAGGAGCCCTGGACAGCTTTGGCCAGAGGCTTTCTGTTCCCCTCATCCTCTCCCCCCATCCCTCAAACACCAAGGGTCCTGCCAGCCCTTTCCCTAAGCTGAATCCTGAGGGTTTGCCCACTCCTATCTGTCTCTCCGACCTGTCCTCACTAGCTGTGTGATCTTTAGCAACCCGCTTCACTCTCATGCCCCAGTCTCTCCCTTTGTACAGTGGGGAAGGCAGGCGCATCCCCATCACTCACCATCAGCACCAAGACCGCGGGCCCGTGGAGGCCGTTATGGATGTCTGTCCTCGGGCATTTCAAAAGCGGAAGGAGGCCACTCCTCGGCTGATGTCTGGGTGCAGCGCGGCCTGCAGGGAGAGGGCCAGGCGTTCGCGGAGACCGCAGCGCACGCCGGCAGCTCCTCGAAGACTGGCGCGCCAGGCGCAGGGTCGGGCGCAGCTACTGGCCCACGCCCTCCGGACAGGCCACGCACAGCTGCCCCACCGCGCGTCTGCCCCGCGGCCCCGTGCGGGGCGGGGCCAAGAGCCGGAGGCGGCCAATCGCGGCGCGGCGCAGGAACTTTCCACCAATCGCAGCGGCGCTCGTGGGGCGAGGGGCGAGCCCCGGCCAGGGTGGCGCGGACGCCGGAGCTCGGGCTCTGTGGTTCGGCCTTGGCTTCCCGCCGCTCCCCGACCCCGACGTTGCCGCATGCGCCCTTGTCCTCGACACCCTGGCCGGAGCCTCTCCGGGGGTTAGGAGGAAGAGCCGCTCGTCTCGGGTGGCCCTTTCCAAGAGTGGGCCCTGGGCTCCCAGTCCCAATCCTGCCCCGGCCTGGCTCTGCTGATTCGTCCCGAGCGATGGCGCGGTAGCCCTAGGGGTGCGGGGCCAGATGGTGGGCCCCCGTGGGCAGCGTGGAAAAGCAGGAGCCAAAGGACAGCCCTGAGCTCCAGGAGGAGGCGCCCGGGAGGTCCAGACAAGCTGAAAGGGGGCCGAGAAGTGCGGAGGCTGAGGGGAGATTTCCCTGTAGCACGGACTTTCCCTGAGGGGAGGGTGCGGAAAACAGATAGCCAGGTAGGGACTGGGACAATTCCAGGCAGGGGAGCAGAAAGCCCTGGCACAGGCCGGGAACAGGGCGAAACTCCAGGCCGGGCCACAGAGGCCATAGGCACAGAGCCCAGAGCCCAACCACGCACTGGAATGCTTGGGGCCACTGAGACCTTTAACCAAGGACTGCAGGAGGCGGCGTGGACTCTCCCCCACCTACGGGGCAGACGATCCACCCCACTATCCCCCCGACCCCAGCCCTCCAGCTACCTCGAGCCTGAAGGCTGACAGATGAGGGAGGGGGCCCCGGAGGGAAGCGGGAGACACTCACAGGCTACAAGAGACCCCTTGCTCTGGGCAAGGAGAGTGAGAAGCAGCCAAAAGACAAGTGCAACCTCAGTGTGTGCCAACAGATGGAGAAACAAAATGTGGCCCAGAGGCTTTAACCCACTGAGCCACCCAGGCGCCCCGATAAATAAAATATTTTAAAGAAATAAATATAAAAAAATAAAAATTCTAGCGGCACCTGGGGGGCTCAGTAGGTTAAGCATCTGCCTTTAGCTCAGGTCACGCTCTCAGGGTCCTGGGATCGAGCCCCACGTCCCAGGCTCCCTGCTCCGCGGGGAGTCTGCTTCTCCCTCTCCCTCTGCCCCTCTCCTCCACTCGTGCTGTCTCCTGCATGTAAATAAAATCTGAAACCAAAAAAAGGAAGGAGATTCGGATGCCCGCTACAGCATGGAGGAACCACAAAAGGGCAAATACGATATGATTCCACTTCTGTGAGACCCCTGGAGGCATCAAGTTCATAGAGACAGAAGGTGGGTGGGGGGCGCCAGGGGCTGGGGCAGGAGGTGGGGAGAGGGTGTGTAATGGAGACAGAGCTTTGGCTGGAAAGATGGAACGATGGGCCGCCTGCACAGCGACGCGAATGTGCCAAACGCTACTCAACTGCGCACTTACTTAAAAAGTGGTGAGGGTGCCCATTACTGCAAGGGGTAGACAGGGCCTGTGCTGGGCACGTAGAAGGCCAAAGAGGCGCCAGGAGGAGGAGGAAAGAGGGCACTCCGGTCAGCACTACAGCTGCCCGGCGGAGGGGCCCGAGTCCCCTTCCCACCTCCTGCCCAGGCTCTGGGGCCGGAGCCCCTGCCGGGTCTCTGAGGCAGACGGTGGGCTCCAGGCGCCCTCTGGCGGCAGCGTGAGGACTCAGCTGCGGACTCACCAGGGCGGCCTAGGGCCCCTGGCTCCCCAACCCGCCAGCTCTCCCCTCCGGGGGATGCATCGGTGCCTGTGGGTGCGAGGGAAGGGTTCCTGGCCAGTGGCCTGGCCCAAAAGGGGCACACACACGGCTCCGAGCCATGTCCTCAACACCAGGCTTCCCCTGCCTGGGCCTCTTGCCCAGGGTCCAACTGTCACCCACAGAAAACCTGGACAGGGGCCACCTGTCTTCACAGGGGCTGCCCCCCACCAGCAAAGCCATCAGAGATCTGCCGCCCATGGGACAGGGGGCCCAGAAGGCCACGCCTGCCCTGGATCGGCAGTGACCAGACACACTGCAGGTGCTCAGTAAACACACGGGCAAGGAGTAGGTGCACCTGTGAGCGAATGGAGGAGTGGATGACACCCCACATCTCGGGCAACTCCCCCCAGTGTCTGTGCTCATTACGGGGGCTCCCGCGCTCCTACCCCCAGCTGCAGATCCTTCGGGGTCCTGACCCTCCGCAAGGGGGCTCTCTCCATTCCCACCCAAAACCCAGTTCTTGGCAGGATCCACAGAGGATGCTGGGACAAGGAGCGGCCTCCCAGCGGAGCCCCATACTCCAGCAGGAGGTGACCCCACATGGCAAAGGGCACCTGACAGGAAGCCCGCAGCACTGGGGGCATGAGGAAGGAGCACTTGTGACCAAGGCAGCTGCTGGGCTGGTCAAGGACCTGGGGGAGTGACAGGAAGGTGGGGTGATCCGATGGGCAGGGAGACATCCAAGGTCCAAGAAACAGAGCGAGAGTCCCACGGACAGTATGGAGCCCAGGGCAGACCAGGAGCCAGGAAGGTGGCCAGCGGGAGGAGTGCAGGGCCAGCCCCAGGCCCATCAGCCATGGCAAAGCTTGGACTTGGCCTGCAAGGGGCAGTGAACGGGGCCGAAAGGGTGAGAAAACCCAGGGAGAGAAGTCAAGGTGTTTCTTGACTTGCATGAGACCCACCTGGGCCCTCGTGTCAGTGACGGCGGGCAGAAGGAAAGGTGTGGCCTGATCTGAGGCCAGCCCTGCCCGTCCCCAGCTGAGCCTGTGGCCACCCGGACCCCTGCAGCCAGGACCACCTGAATGTGCCGCTCCAGCTCGCCCAGAGGAGAGTGCCACACCCCGGGGCGGGGCCGAGGGCTGCAGGAGGCAGAGACAGTTCCCCAACTGAATGCCAGGAGGTGCCAGGAGCCTGCCAGCCCTGGGGCCGCCCAGTGATGGGCTCTGATGGCACCCGCCATGAACACTGGCCCGAGTTGTCCCTACCCAGCTTGACCCAGGGAGTCCCAGGGGGCCCGAGTGACCAGCCTGCCCAGAGACCTGATTAGGGCCACGGTCGTGTCTGCCAGGCCCTCTGGCTCCCTTCAGCTGCACCCCGTTGCCCTGACCTTCACCCCCAGCGGATCCTGGCCCTGCCCACCTACGGAGGCTGTATCATCCTGTCGCCCGGATGTGTTCTTCCCTCTGACAAGAAAATCCGCCCCCAACACACCTTGCCTCTTCTGGAGGAGCCAAAAATGCAGCTGCACACTGATTTGCAGCTGAGCTAAAAATAACTGCCGGGCTCCAGCCAGGGCCCAGGAAAATATCCCATTGCTAGGAGACAGCCGTTCCTGGGAGACCGCCATTGCTAGGCGACGGGGTTGCCGTGGTGACAGCTGGGCCCCGAGTCCTGCTCAACCCTGGCCGCTCCGCCCCTCTACCTCTGGCAGGTCGGGCCTGGGTCGGCCTGGGTCGGGGAGGAGGAAAGACCAGGAGCAGGAGTGGGCCCACCCCTGATGCCCGCGGTCCCCATGGCCGCCCGGGCTTCCCCACTCTCACTCCTGTGGGCGCCCGTTCATTCTGGCGGCTGAGCGGCGAGGACAGCTGACCACCCCCGTGGGCCCCCCGGCCCCCCCCAGGGAGGGTTGCAGTGTCCATCTGACCCTGTGCCTCCTTAGCAGGGGGAGCACAGTGGGCCACTTACAATCAGGCATGGGGCTCTCAGCACCTATGCTGTCCTCGGTGCCACGCTGACCTTCAGGGAACCCCTTGGACCCCAGACCTGCTTGCCAGGAGGGGCAGTACTTGCCTGAGCACCCCTTCTGCCCCCATGGAAAGCAGGATTTGAGCCAGGCAGGTGGCTCCAGGGCTCATGTACCCAGAGCCCCCCGAGCAGCGGCTTGAGGACCCTCCTGCAAAGAGCCTCGGGAAGTCCAGAGCGGCTGCCCCATCCTGACGAGCCAGGAGGCCTGGCCCCATCGTAGGCAGCCCCAACCCCTGAGGTGTCAGGGGCTCCCCTCTCACCGTCCCATGACTAAAGAGCTGGAAACCTCCAGGAGTCTGGTCTGGGGTGACTCCTCCGTGTTCAGGCCTTGGGACAAGGAGTGCTCCAGGTGAGGGGTGCTCCCGGTGAGGCGATGCCGTAGAGGAGGAATGTGGCCCTGGAGGCAAGCCAGTGTTGCTGAAGTCCCAAGAGCAAGGGACCCGGTGTCGGGCAGAGCTGCGGCCAGCGGTGCGGGACACTTGGGCTTTCCCGGCCGCAGAGACGAGCGGACAGAGCCCTGGGAGCATGGACACTGCGCACTGTGGGGAGGGCCCGAGCTTCCCTTCAGCCGCGGCAGAGGAGAGAAGCCCGTGGGCTCAGGGCCGGGTGACGGAAGCGGGGAAGGGAGCAGAGCCCACAGGTACGCGGGAGGCAGGCCTCTACAGGACTCGAGCACGTTCCTCTGAAACGGGGCTTTCCTCCACTCCGAGTCTTCCAAGGCAGGAGCCTTCTCCAGCCGCACTGAGGGCAGCACGAGAGGCCCGGGCACCCGAGGAGAGGCAGGAGCCCCCGGAAGCACAAGGTGAAACCTCGCCCTGCGGGTCACGCCCGTGCACGCCGCAGTCCACACACGTGGAGGCTGAACCGGGAGCCTGGCCTGCTAGACCCACACATCACAAGTGACCCTATGGGTCAGACAACACTGTCCCAGTCGCCCCAGGGGGCCTCACGCCTCCCACGCTGACTGCCCCCGCCAGGCTCCCTGCTTTGACCCGAGTCCGCCCAGGACGAGACCCTGATTCCTCCGCCCCTGCCCCCCGGGAGAGCCGGCTTCCCCCCAGCCTGGGCGAGCCGCATCCAGAGCCCGCGTGCCGCTCCCAAACAGCTGGGGCCAGCCGGCGCGGCTCCCCCCGCAGCTGCCCCCACCGCACGCCAGCCCCCCTGGGGCCTGTTTCCCAGCAAAATGCTGCAGACACGAGCTGCTTTCAGCTCTGTCGGACACTCTCTCGAGGGGCTTCCTTAAGGCTCTTTCCCTAATGTGAAGACCCCCTCTGCTCTCCCACACCTGATCCGGCCACAGTCTCTGCTCCCAGGAGACCCCACGATGGGTACCATTAGCCTCCCTTCTCCACTCCGAGCCTGTGGGAAGCCTGGCGTCTCCACACCGCACCCCAGCCCCTCCCCCAGCCCCTCCCCTCCAAAGTGGTCACCTCCGCCTGCCTCCAAGGGGCCCCAGAGAGAGCTCGCCAGGCTCAAGACCTCCAAACGGAAAGACCTGTGCGCACTCCTTCCTGGAGAACTTCGCGCGTCCCCTCATCCTCGGGGTCTCCTGTCAAGGGTCCTGTCCTCAGGAGCCACACCACCACTACCCTCCCGAGGTCACCATCACGTCCCTCTTGAACTTTTATCGCATTTGTCACTCTCTGAGATGGTCTGGTGGCGACTTGTTTCTCGGCTCTGGGGGGCGGGGGGGCCGCGGCACTGAGGGACTTTCTGGGCCTGGCAGCCAGCAGGTGCACCGAGATGTGAGGGGCATGCAGGCCCCCTGCTCCGCTCTGCTAAGCAGGAAAGGCTCGGAGGGCGCCGGTTGGACCGCCCTCGCCCCCGCAGGTGGCATCCAAGGGTCGGGACGCGCCGGCCGGCCCCCGGCCCCACAAGACCGCGCACCCCGGGCCAGTCGCCGTTGCCTAAGAGCTCGAGTCTTCAACCCCCGCAGGACTGGGGACCCCACTGCTCCGCGCAGGCCGGGCTCTCCCCGGGCCCGCTCTCCGGCCGCGCGCCCTGCCCGCCCCGCCCCGCCGTGCGCACGGGTTTGTTGTTGTGCGAGCGCCCGCGGCGAAGGGGTGGGGATGCTGCCGGGCCGGCGCGTGCCCGTGGGCGCCGAGGCGGGAGCGCGCGGTGCGCGCGGCAGGGCGCGGCGGGCGGGGCGGGGCTCGGCCTCCTCGGCGCCCCCGCCCGGGCTCGCCAACCGGATTGGCTCCCGGCGCCGGGAGCGCGCGAGGGCGCGGCGCGTAGAGCCGGGCGGGGGGCGCGCGCGGCGCCGCCGGCGGCCGCGGAGGAGCGCAGGGAGGAGGGCGAGGGGAGGGAGGAGGCGCCCGCCCCGGCTCCCTGCAAAGCGGCCTTATTTATCTGGGTACTGCCTCAGCCTCCCCGGTGGGAGGCTCGGGGCAGCCGATCCTCTCCCACCGGGGGGCTCCTCTCCGGGCGCGGCCGAGGGGGCCGGCCAGGCCGGGGCGCGGGGCGCGGCACGGCCCTGCCGGCCAGGCCAGCACCTCGGCCGCCTCCCCGCTTCGCCAGCGCCCATGCCAGGCTCCCCATGACGAGAAGACGCCCGGCGGACGGCGTGGCATGAGCCAGGTGCCCGGGCCGAGGTAAGGTGTGTGCACCGGGCCAGGTTGCGGGGCGGGGAAGGGGCCAAGCCACGCCATCGCGGCCGCCACAATGAGGTGGTGGGGGGGGGGGTGCTTCGGAGAGGGCCGCCACCATCCCCGGGGTCTCACATAAGCGCAGCCCCTTCCCAGGCCGAGGCCACTGGGCCTCTGGCCCTGACAGGCTCTCCCACAGAGCGCGATCCCAGTGCTGCCTGGTTGAAGCATGGTCCTCACAGCAACTGGACTAGGGCTGTGGGCCGGTGCCGCTGACCGGAGCCCTGGGTTAGCAGTATTGCAGGCCCCCTGCCCACCAGGCTGGGTGAGGTCCTGAACTTCCTTGGAGCTCTGAGCTCCCCTCCCCAACACCATGAGCCCCTGGGCCTATGAGACAGGCATTAGATACAATTACACTCCAAGAGGAGCCATGTGGATGCATGGCCGGGGGCTCCTGTACCCTGGACACCTGGGCCAGCGTGGAGCTGGCCATGTGCCTGGTTCTGGAGGAGGGGTCGGGCCTTGGCCAAGGTTGGAGGGCCTCAGAAGGGGAACTGGGCACCCTGAGGCTTGCTGGGGAGGGGTCTGGCCTCTTGGGATTTGGGGGGAAGAGAGCCCCCACCCATCGCCCCAAGAGGAAAGAAGGCCTAGCTGTTGGAGCCTCAGGGAGCCCAGGCCCCACTGGCCACTCCTCTAGCCCCTCCCGGCCTCTGCACAGGAAGCCTTCCCTCCAAAGAGAGAGCAGATGGCGGATGCCGCTTCACCTGCCCACTCGGTCAGTCCCCTCCCGCCACCTGCCCCCTCCCAGGCCCCTTCTTCCAGCCAACCCCTCAGAGCGGCGGCCTGGGCTGGGGCCCTGGGAGGGCCAAGGCCTGATGGAGACTTGCTGGCCTGTAGGAGGTGGCCATAGGGCTGGACCAGGAGCTGTGGGGAGAGGGAGATCGAACCCCATCATCAACCCGGGCAGTGCAGGCGGCCTGTTCAGGTCCCAGGGGACCCCGGGACTCAGCTGCCCGCTGTCCCCACTACGCGGCTCCCCCCATCCTCAGCCACCTCCCCCTTGGGCAGGCAGGCCTCTCAGCACCGGTCATGCTGGGCAGGGCCCCTGGACAGGTTCCCCTCCAGCTCCTGTCTACCTCTGGAGCACTGCAGTGAGAAAACCAGCAGCCCTAGGGGCAGGGGACCTGGGGCCCTCAAGGCTACCGGCCTGGGCCCGGGAAGCCTGTGCTGCTGAGAGCTAGGGAGACATTCACCCCAAGGTGGGGCCCTGCTCGGCAGCCTGCAGCCCTACCTTGTCACACGTGGGTGCTCACTGCTGTGCCTCCGAGGGGAAGAGTGGAGGTGGCAGTGAAGGAGGGCTCTGTGGGCTAAGTGGGGGTTCAGCACCTCCCCCCCCACTGACGAGGAGAAGCCGCAGCCAGACCAGCCAGAGGGCGGGCTGGGGCCACAGGGCCCCACTTGGCTGGGAAGAGGGGGAGGGCTCGAGGCAGCCGCCCAAAGGAGCAGGCACTGGATGCCCCCAGACTAGGCACTGGGGAGGCTCGGATCCTTCAGAGGAGAAGAGCCAAGATGAGGCTTGGCGCATTCGCCAACGTGGCCAGTCCCACGTGGCTGAGCTGTCCTGAGCGTGACCACAGGACTCGGAGGATGAAGGGCCCATCCTGGTCTCCTTGGAGGCCACGTGCTCACTTGCTGGAGCCCCCGGTGCACGGGTGGGGCAGCCTGCGCCCCAGAAGCGTGTCTGAGCTGGGGGCGGGCAGGGAGCATCCTGCTGGCTCATGTGCAAAGTGGCAGGGATATGAATGTGCCTGAGTCACGGGGCTCATCATGGAGTTCGTCAGCCCGCGCACTGTCCCCGGTCTCAAGCTACCCCGGTTGTCACCCCCGTCCCTGGGGCTGTCACCGCACATCAACCTGATGTGAATTTCTCTGGCTGCCCACGCCCTGCCCAGCTGCACGGCCCTCAGTGGGCAGGGAGAAACGGAGAAATGGTCAGTGCGGGTCCTACTGGGCCAGACCCCTCCAGCACTCCGGGCAGCCTGTGTCAGACAGAGCATCAGAGATGAAGCAAGAGATCTTGGAGTTGGAGCCATGAGGAGTGGGGGGCTTCCTAGGCATGAGCAGTCCAAAAAGACGTTGTTCTGGGGGGCGGGCATGCAGCTTGCAGCCTCCAGAGTGAGAGTAGGGGCACAACAGAGACAGTGCTGGGAGAGACCAGCAGCCCAACATCCCAGGCTAGGAGGACACAGGGGACTGAAGAAGTAGAACAGGGCACAGAAAGGAGGGAAGGGCCTCGCGTTGCCCTGTGCACCTCAGTGCCTAGTCTGATCTTTGGGAGTCAGACCGACTGGGGGTCCTGGGATCA